>JAINUW010000025.1:0-325397 GCA_020205615.1 Panax quinquefolius | reverse complement strand
GTGGAAGCTTTGAGATGTTTCACCGCCTGGGTTGTTGTCCCAAAGAATCAAGTCCTCGGATCGGAAGGATTAGGAAGAGATGAAAACAAGGTGCGTAATTGTTGCACATCATGATGATTACCGGAAGGCAAAGACCATGCACCCATGTAGATGATGTCGAAATGCGCGATTAATGGGATTCTGAGTTGGAGAGCGTAGAAGGAGAGGATTTAAGGGTTGCCCATTCAACCACTCGGGTCAAACCAGAGATCAAGGAATTTCCATTCCCAACTCTATAGGTAAGGAAAGGGAGAGCTATGGAACGAAGCTTAAGGATTTTACGCCAGATCCATGAACAGTCCAAGGGATTCGAGATATACCAGAAATTGGTCTTAGATAGAACTATTGATTTGACCCAGTTAGCCCACAAGGAGGGGGAAGAAGGGGAAATGACCTTTAAAAGTTGGAGAATAATGAGAGCTGAGTTCCAATCAGTAAGGTTCTTAATAGCAAGACCACCTTCACAAAGGGGAAGGGACAAATCCTTCCAAGAGACTTTTGTACCATACCGAAGGAGAGAAGGCCCCTTCCAAACGAATCTACACATGATAGATTGAATGGCTCTTAGAACCTAATTAGGAAGAATAAAATGGGAGGCCCGTAAAGATTGGATTGCAAAAGCACCGATTTAATCAAATTTGACTCTACCGAATAAGAGAGGAATCGGGAGGTCCAAGAGGAAACTCTGGTCGTTAATAGTAATTACCTTTACCAGACGTCGAACCACTTGTCGTTTCACATTACAGCGCCGAACCACTTGTCGCTTCACATTACAAAGTCCGAACCACTTGTCGCTTCACATTACAAAAGCGCCAAACCACTTTTCTTTTCACATCATTAGTCGTCAAGCCACTTGCCTTTTCACACTAAGCAGGTGCTAAGCTAGAAATCTTCTATAAATAGAGGCCTAGGGCTTCATTATTTTCACGAATTCATTCATTCAAGCTATAGAGAGAAAAGTATAGAGAGAATAAGAGAGAAGAAGAAGAGTATTTTGTTACTACACCGCCGCAAAGATTCAATCTCCTACCAAATGTAAGGGTGTTATTCTTTCTTATTCATGAAGAGAACTGTTGTTATTCCATTGCTTATTATTACATTGGAATAACTCAGTATAAGTGGTTTACCCTATACTTGGTGACATTCTTCTATTATTTTGTTGGAACATCCTGCTCATGTGTGTTTTACACCTGACCGGTTCCGCCTTTTTTATTATTCTATCGGAACATCCTGTCATGTGTTTTACACCGACCGGTTCCGCTCTTTATTATTCTCATTGGAACATCACATGCATGTGTTTTACACCCACTGTTCGGTTCCGCTTTATTATTCTCGTTGGAATATCCTATCATGTGTTTTACACCGGATCCGGTTCCATCTTTATTATTCTCATTGGAACATCCCGCTTGGTGTGAATTTCACCGACACCGTTCCGTTTCTTTATTATTCTGTTGGAATAACTCATCGTCATGCGATTCTATCGCATGCATGGTGATTTCTTTTTTTGTTATTCCATTCTTTATTATACCCAAATGGTTAAAACTTTGACTTCTATACTCCATGAAATTAGTGGAATATCCTTGATATTTGCGTTTCATCCAAAGATCTTTTCATGAAAATATTCTTCCGATCATTCTTGAATTTTACTCTACAAAAACAAAGATCATGTTGATAATTTGGGCGTTAATAATTCCCGGATAAAATAATTCTTGAACTTGTTTTATTGAATTCTTATATCATTGTCATCATCCTCATGTTTATATTTTTTAAAGTCATCCGTGGCACAGTGTGCATAGATGGACTTGGTATGATTATGACGAGAGAGACTATTCGGTGTAATCATGACCGTAATGTTACAAATGATGGTAAAAATCCTCGATTAAAAGTAGTGCATTGATGGACAGATTGTTGGCATGATTATGACCATTAATGAATACACAAATATTCTTGGCCCGTAGTGCATGAATAATTGTGGTCGTGATACTAAAGAATATCCTTGGCCAGTAAAGTGTGGGGTGATTCGATGATGTGGAATATTTATTAAAGTCGAGTCTCAAATATAATGAAGTGATGAAAAACCTTTTAAAACCTAAAAGATAGTAGACTTTATTTTCTACTTGACTCTTTTAATGGATTGCATATTCACCGCAGCTTAAACCGGTTTGTCTATTGTATTTTATCGGTTTAACATTGTTGAAGACTATTGATAATTTATTCTCGCATTATCTTAGTCATAATATTTCTTCTCGGGCTAGTTGAGCTCACCCTTTCTTTCACCGTTTCTTCGTGAAATGAGAATATAGCCGGACGCGAGTCGGGAAACGAGTGATGGTCCCAAGATAGCATTAGTAGTCCTCACTATTCGTGAAATAGTGTGATAATAATTGTAATGAGGACTCCTTTTTGAGTTTGTATAATATCTAGTAGACGATATTTGTATTTAAACTCACGCTTTATGTCGATTGTACACGATAGTTATGTTAGTAAGTTGTATTTAAATTCTGTACCATGTAAGTGGCGACCCAAGATGGGTGATGTATACCTAATTTTGGGGCGCCACATTCCACCTTAACCACCACAACTTTTTCCAAATTTGAGTCCTCATCAAGAACAACAACATCCAGACTCGATGGAAAAGCAGAGGTAGAAGAAAGTTCAATACACATCCTAGCAAAGTTCATAGGCTCCAATTTTTTAGTTAATTTATCTACCGTTAATGGCTTGCCTATCCCACTAGCAAGATAACTCAACCCAGAAGCAGAAAGATAGGACATAGGAACATTATGAAATTTGACCCATACCGGGACATTAGTATAAGCTTCAGACTGGAAATCCATTCCCTCCTTCCAACGCTTAAGACAGAAGAGCTTATTTGAAATGTACCAAGTTCCTAAGGCTAGAACATTGTCACGTTCCTCAGGAGTAGAAAACTTGAAAATAAACAACCCCTTATCCTGGAGGAACACTTTTTGTAAACCAAACTTATCCCATAATTTATGAACACTATCTTCCACAAGCTTGAAAGGCAGTCTAGAGTGAATAAAACTACCTACCAAACAGGAGTTCCAAAGTTTATTCCCAAACAACAGAACATCAGAAGGAAGCTTAATAGTAATAGGACCATTTTCGACAACGGGAGGAGAAGGGGGAAAAAATCAAGAACCAAACCTGACTTCGGAAAGTCCTGAGCCACAACAGAGCTCCAAGATAGTTTTTTGACCTGAGATACACCCGAGTCACCCGCTAAGACCACCCCTACAACCTCTTTCCCAGAACTTTTGGGCGAACCAAGCAGCCCCCTTCTTCTAAAACAAGACTCACAATAGAGTAGCTACCTTAGTAGACCACCATCTTGGAGACTAGACCCAAAACCCGAGTACAGAATCGATAGACTCCACTAAGACGCCATGCGTGAGGTGGTCGTCATCTGATCGCTTTCTAGCACAAATTGTTGGGTGAATTGCTTGCAACACCTTAACCCCTCGCCTATATGTAGATTTGTAATTTTGGTACAATTGCTCGTGTTCGAGATTCACGTTGAATGGACACCAACGACACCTCGACCCTCGCTTATATTGAAGCGGTAATCTCAAGACAATCGACGATTGATGCGGTAGAAGACGCCACACACAACTATGAATTGTTGTATGATAAGTCAAATTGAATCTCAAAGAAATAACTAAGAATTACTTAGGAATTCTTCAAAGAACCAAAAGTAGAGAATAAACTCACAAGTATATTGAATAATAATAATGATTACATTAACTTAGACCTCTATTTATACTACTCAAAACAATCCAAATCCTAATAACAATAGGAACAAATTATTCTAATCCTAATAGGAATTACAAACCATAACCCTAATTTCTAAGTAGAAATCAATTTGGAAAAGAAATTCCTATTTCTATAAAACAATAGAAACCTTATTTAGAATGTAAATCTAAACTGGAAAGAAATCCTAATTATAATAGAATTTGATAAGTATCTGGAAAATAAATCCTAAAAATTAGGCTAATAGAATATGCCTAATATTTTAGGAAACAAAATCTTTTTCCTAAAATCCCAAAATCCTTGCCACGTTAGGATCTTTTGCCGCGTGAAACTTGCTTCTTTCCTTTGCATGTAATCTGATTATGTAAAGTTATAAAGACCCACATAATACTAGCTACATGTGAATAACTTGCTGATCAGGATTGTATCATTCCCCTCCTCTTCAAAAGGATTTGTCCTCAAATCTGGCCCATCGTCTTCTCAAAAATGATTCAACCACAAAATTGTTCCTACATAAAAACAAACTAAGTTAGTAGCATCAAACCAATCATAATGCCAAAACTCAACTTGCAAAATGACATATATAAAGCAACAAAAACTCCAACTCCCGCTAAGAACATAACAATGCCCGACTTCTCTCCCGAATTGACAATTTGTAGACCAGTTAATCCCAGAACACTAATTATATATATAAACTAATCTACTATCTACTAAAATAATCATGAATGCAAAGTAAGAAAGAATATGAAAAGTCTTATATCCTCCTGGATCAAAAATCGTCACGCAAAACTCTTCATGTGGTAGATTCTCCCAGTGACGAATTCCTGGATCAAAATTCAATATAATGATCTCAATCCTTCACGTAAACACATTCAATAATGCACTGGATCAAATATCAATACTTGAAATTTGTCATATTTCTCACGAACTCTCTTTAATTCTCGGATTAAACACAAAATGTAACAAATCAATAAGTTCCTTTTGTCTAATCACAAAGAAATTAAATAAACCAAAATCATATGCATAGTATACTAAAATAATATTCAAAACACTTCCCTGTAGATGTCTTGTGCATTGAACGGGATGAACTGCAGGATCCATGCTTCCCTCGATGAATATGATCCTATCACGAATCTGTAAAACACAACCAACCTCCCTCATTCCATTGACATTAATACAATAAAGAACAAATAATGTTATCAATGGAGTAAAAAGGTCACAATCATAAGTTAAAAATTCAATAGCATATCGACGATGATCACAAACAAACTCTACACATGCTAAAGAATTTCCCAAAATGTTGACAAAAATCGGAATATCATCAAAAGAGAGAATAACAAATTTTCCCATGAAAAAATGCAAAATATAATTCAACAATTCCATGGAAGTATGCAATGCCTTAGCTAATCCAAGTGAACTAATTACACATGCAAATAACTCATCTCTCAAACCATCTTGATGATAAACATTTATTGAATCAGAACCATATGATAACAAATCATGAAATGAAGATTGCTCCAACGAAACAACATGATTACTACCATTGTTAACTAACGACAATTCATGTAAAGATTGACTAGCATGAAACCCTAAGTCAATATTTGGATAACAAAACCTAGAATTAATTTCATGCAAGTAAACACATCGAAAACGAGAATATATATCATGATCATAAACTAACTCAACATAAATCAAATATCCTCCATAGTTTATGATAAAAATGATTCTACCATCAAAATAGCTAACAACAAATTTTCCAATAGAAGCATGCAAAATATGTTTTAAATAACTCATGAAAACACTAGATGCATTAGTTAATCTAATGTAAATAACTAACCACCTATATAACTCACATGCTAAAACAATTTTCCATTTATCACAATCTCTCGTACTAAATTGATTAGGCATCAGATCATTATCACATGTAGATAAAACACAAGTACTATGAAATTTATCAAGCATATTATCCAAACAAGAAAAGAATAACGATACTTGTTTACCAATTCAAAATCGATTTAACAAACTCGTTGTCCCATCCTCCTTAGATACTATGATCTCATAATCAACACATGAACTCATGTCTTCTCTCACGATACCCACTTTCACCAACTCTCCAACCCGCCTTGGTAACTTCATCGTCTCCTCGGGAATACTATCAGCTGATCGGTACGGAATGATAGTACGGGGTATTTCATCAACAACCTGCACAAGAGACAAAACAAAACTAGACAAAGAAGAATCATTAGTGTTAGTATTCAAAAGCGCCGTCTTGTACGAATGTACAGTCATTGGCTTTTCAAAATATAACTCACTTTTCAACTCACTATCTTTTTCATAGTCACATATTTCTTCTCTCTCTTCTTTATGCTCACCCTCTCTCTCGTTTGTTTTTCTCTCGTTTATCAAGGTCACTCTTTTCATTCTCTTTTTTCTCAATCTCTCTTTTCTTTTCATTCTCACACTTTTTAATTTTTTCTTTTACATTATCAATCTTTTGAACAATTTCTTTTTGTCGATCTTTTCCACATGTATTTCCTTTTACAAACTCATCTTCTTGATTACTTTCTTTCGGATGTTCACTATCTTGCTTTAGATCATGGATTTCATCTTGAACACTCGAACCCAATAACTCTCCTTGGACTGCATATTCTATAATTTCTTCCACCTCCCCCCGCTGATCTTGTTTTTTTTTACTTAGAAGTATATTATAATCGCATCCAATAATCTTCTTTGTGTACTTGTGTGCGAACCTCCTATTATTGTTCATCAGAAATCGCCTTGAAGGTTGCTCTAATTGTCTTTGAGATGTATACTCCTCCCTCCTGTCATGTTGTACTGGTGCAAACCGCTTTCGCATCGCTGTTTTTAATTCTGCCCATGTCTCGAACGGACGCTCCCCATGTTTTTGTTTGCTAAGCTGCCACCATATAATTGTATGATCGGAGAACTCTTGAATTACCCGTCGACCTTCCTCCTCTCTCAAATAAATCATGACAAATAAATTCTCGCTCCATTTTTCTCTCCCATCTCGGATATGCCTCAGATCAATATTGCCTTGGAAAGTATTCCTTCGAGACCCATAAGAACTTTCATAATTTTAGCCATACATGTTTGCTGTAAAACAAAGGTTAGTAGATAAAAATTTTCCTTACACACTTCCTTACGTGTTTCGCTCAAATAATGATGAATCACTCGTGTATCGCTCAAATTTGGCTTTTACCCTCTAATAATCTTACACTCTTGCCTTTTACCTCTAATATTCTCTCTAATAGGTTCTTCTTGAATTCCCCTAGCAAAATTCTTGGTTTTACTAATCAATTCAAAAATTACTTATCACTTAAACAAAATATATAGATGGTGTAACTATTAGAATACCACAAAATCACCGATCGATTGCCTTGTACTCCTCTCAGTATGCTTCGCACTCAGAAATTGTAGCTCTGCTTTGAAATTGATGATGATTGAAACGGTATATGAAATCTTCGTTGGAATTTGATGGTTTGATGGTGTGCTACAAGTTTGGTTAGCACAATGAAAATAGAATATGAATTTTTTTCTTATTTTTTTTCTTTTCCTTTTTTTTTTGCAATATATATTTCGACAAAAAATTAAAGATAAGTAACTTGCTAGAAAGGCTTAGCTCGATACCAAATGATAGACTCCACTAAGACGCTCATGCGTGAGGTGGTCGTCGCCGATCGCCTCGCTATATGTAGAGCGGTAATTTTGGTACAATTGTCAGCGCTTCGAATTCTCAAGTTGAATGGACACCAACGACACCTTGACCCCTCGCTTATATTGAATCGGTAATCTCAGACAATCGACGATTGATGCGGTGAAGACGCCACACACAACTATGAATTGTTGTATGATAAGTCAAATTGAATCTCAAAGAAATAACTAAGAATTACTTAGAATTCTTCAAAGAACCAAAAGTAGAGAATAAACTCACAAGTATATTGAATAATAATAATGATTACATTAACTTAGACCTCGATTTATACTACTCAAAACAATCCAAATCCTAATAACAATAGGAACAAATTATTCTAATCCTAATAGGAATTACAAACCATAACCCTAATTTCTAAGTAGAAATCAATTTGGAAAAGAAATTCCTATTTCTATAAAACAATAGAAACCTTATTTAGAATGTAAATCTAAACCGGAAAGAAATCCTAATTATAATAGAATTTGATAAGTATCTCGAAAATAAATCCTCAAAAATTAGGCTAATAGAATATGCCTAATATTTTAGGAAACAAAATCTTTTTCCTAAAATCCCAAAATCCTTGCCACGTTAGGATCTTTTCGCCACGTGAAACTTGCTTCTTTTCCTTTGCATGTAATCGATAATGTAAAGTTATAAAGACCCACATAATACTAGCTACATGTGAATAACTTGTCGATCAGATTGTATCAAGAACTGCCATCTGTGACGCCCCCAAAATTAGGTATACATCACCCATCTTGGGTAGTCAGATACATGGTATGTAATTTAAATACAACTTACTAATATAACTGCAGTGTACAATACGACATAAACCGCGTGAGTTTGAATACAAATATTATCTACTAGATATTATACAAACTCAAAAGGAGTCATCATTACAATTATTATCACACTATTTCACGTAATAATAGTGAGGACTACTAATGCTATCCTCATGGACCATTACTCCGCTCCCCGACTCGTCCCAAATTATATTCTCATTTCCTCAAAAAAAAGTGAAAGAAAGGGTGAGCTCAACTAGCCCAAAGAAGAAATATTATGACTAAGATAATGCGAATAAATTATCATTAGCCTTCAACAAAGTTAAACCGATAAAATATAATAAACATCAAGTTTAATCTGCAATGAACAAGCAATCCATTAAAAGAGTCAAGTAGAAAATAAAATCTACTATCTTTTATGATTTAAAAGGTTTTTCATCATCATTATATAGCCGAGACTCGAATTTTAATAAATAATCCACATCATCAAATCACCCCGCACTATGGCCAAGGATATTCTTTAGTATCACGACCACAATTATTCATGCACTACGCCAAGAAATAGTCAGTATTCATTAATGGTCATGATCATGCCAACAATAATCATCCCATCAATGCACTACTACCAATCGAGGATTTTTACCACATCATTTGTAACATTACTACCATGATTACAATCAATAGTCTCTCGTCATAATCATACCAAGTCCATCTATGCACTACTGTGCCACGTATTTGACTTTAAAAAAAAATATAAACATGAGGATGATGACAATGATATAAGAATTCAATAAAACAAGTTCAAGAATTATTTTATCCAGAATTATTAACATCCAAATTGTCAATATGATATCGTTTTGTAGAGTAAAATTCAAGAATGATCGTAAGAATATTTCCATGAAAAGATATCGGATGAAACGCAAATATCAAGGATATTCTACTAATTTCATGGAGTATAGAAGTCAAAGTTTTAACCAACCGGGTATAATAAAGAATGGAATAACAAAAGAAATCACCATGCATGCGGTAGATTGAGATGTAGACAAAGTTATTCAAATGTAATAATAATAACGGAACCGTGTCGTGTGAAATTCACACAAGGCGTGATGTTCCAATGTAATAATAAAGATGGAACCGCATCCTGTAAAACACACAGATAGGATATTCCAACAGAATAATAAAGATTTTAACCAGTCCCCTGTCAAACACATGCATGTGATGTTCCAACAGAATAATAAAGAAGGAACCGAATTAACCAGTGTAAAAAACACATGTATAGGATGTTCCAACAAAATAATAATAAAGATTTTACCAGTCCTGTAAAACACACGCACAGGATGTTCCAATGTAATAATAGAAGAATGTCACCAAGTATAGGGTAAATCACGATACAAAGTTATTCCAATGTAATAATAAGCAATGGAATAACAATGCCTTCTCTCATGAATAAGAAAGAATAACACCCTTTACTTTTGGTAGGAGATTGAATATCGCAAAGAGTGTAGTAACAAAATACTCTTCTTCTTTCTCTTTATTCTCTCTATACTTTCTCTCTAAAGCTTGAATGAATTCGTGAAAAATAATGAAGCACTAGGCCTCTATTTATAGAAGATTTCTAGCTTAAAGACCTACCATTTGAAAAGGCAAGTGGCTTGGACGGTGATGGTGATGTGAAAAGAAAAGTGGTTCGGCCGCAGTAATGTGAAACGACAAGTGGTTTGACGCTTTGTAATGTGAAACTACAAGTGGTTTGACGTCCGTAAAGGTAATTAATTACTATTGACGAAGGTAATTACTATTCACAAGAGGTAATTACTATCGATTTAAAAGACTCTTAGATGATGACATATGGGCCCCCCATAAAATAATCAAACTTACCACAAACGCCTCATAATGACTCTTTTATATACATTAAGGATTGAATAAATATTACCACAAATTATTTTATTTTTAATCAACACATTTTAATCTTTCAACAATTATTAATCATTTATAACTTGTCGCCTCAATTAATAATATAACATATTATACGATGATATCGTGACAATAATTGAATCAATAATATAAGAGATATGATGCAAAGAATTATCATCAGTAGTAATAATTGAGCATAAATGAGTGACTTCTCACGTAAGCATCAATAATCAATACCGTGCTACTACTATGCAACCACGCCAGACATCGTACTTTTACCACCGGGTAGTTCAACAGCTTTAATTCAGAACACCTTCGGCCAAGTTATTTTTATAAAATATTTTTGTCATTTTCTCAATCCGACAATAATTTTGTTGTGGGGTCCACCAATGATTGAGCCATTGTACGAATATTCCCTAACAAAAAGAATATTCCCCGACCAAACGAATATTTTATAACAACTTGCATACTTTGCAAAATTTATAAATATTACCCACAACTATAACATTATATCAAATTTATTCCATAATATTCAAAAATAATATTTATAGAAAATCATCTTTATTTATAATAGCTAGGGTCTTACAACCTCCCCTTCTTATGAAATTTCGCCCTCAAAATTAGGGTACGTACCTGGTATGTCGAAGAGGTAAGGATACCTTGATTTCATTTCAGATTCTAACTCCCAAGTCATTTCCTCAACATCGTGGTTCCTCCACAAAACTTTGATTTGAGGTATAACCTCGAGCGTAGAATATGTTCCTACTTATCCAAAATTTGAACAGAACCTCTTCATACGCCAAATCTTCCGCTATTTCGTCCCTGCTTCTAACTCAATAATATGGTTCGGGTCTTTCACATATTTACGTAACATAGATATGTGAAAAATGTTATGAACACGAGACATATTTGGCGGAAAGCTTTAGTCTATATAGGCCACGCTTCCTACTCGGTCGAGGATTAAAATGGACCGATGAATCGAGGATTAAGTTTTCCTCTCTTTCCAAATCTTGTAACTCCATTCCATGGAGTAACTCTTAACAACACATGATCTCCTATATCGAATTCCACGTCCTTTCGATGAAGATCAAGATAACTCTTTTCATCAATTTTGTGAGGTTTTTATACGTTGTCGGATCGTTTGAATCTTTTCCGTAGTCATACGCATCAACTCCGGCCCCAACAACGTTGCTTCACCCACCTCATCCCAAAGATACCGAGAACGACACTTTCTTCCATACAACGCTTCTTGAATGGAGCCATGCCAATACTTGCTTGATAACTGCTTGTTGTAGGAAAACTCCACCAATGGTAAGAACTTGTCCCAACTCCCTTGAAATCAAGGACACAGTAGTCTTAATAGATCTTCAAGAGTTTGAATAGTCCTCTCCGATCGTCCGTCTGTCTCCCGAGGATGATATGCCGAAGCTAAATCGTAAGTCTCTGTGCCCATAGCTTTTTGCAAACTAACCCAAAATCGTGAAGTAAATCTTGGGTCTCGATCGAAACTATGGATACCGGCAGATACCATGCGCCTTACAATCTCGCTTATGTACATACGAGCAAGACGTTCAAGTTATAAGTTTCTCGATTCGGTAGAAATGAGCGGAACTTGGTCAATCTATCAACAATGACCCAAATCGCATCAATGCCTTGAGAAACCTTAGAAGACCGTGAATTGAAATCCATGGTAATGTGCTCCCACTTCCATTCCGGAATTTCAAGTGGTTGCAATGGACCTTTTGGTACTTGATGCTCCGCTTTAACTCGTTGACAAGTTAGACACCTTGAGATAAATAAATACTATCTCTCTCTTTCATATTGCTTCCACCAAAATGTATGATTTAATATCATGATACATTTTGGTACTCCTGTGATGGATTGCAAATGGTGTGTCAGGCGCCTCCATCATGATATTATACTTTAAAAACAGGTCGTTAGAACACAAAGTCCGGAGTTGACTCAAGTATTCCTTCTTCATCGATTCTTGCTTCCTAGCATAGCACCTTCTTGCACTTTCTTCCTCATACGCATCGCCTCCAGTGTCCGTAGCTCGAAGCAATTTTAACTTTATCGATTAAAGTTTGCCTCTACTCAGATACTCGCTATCATCACATGCATCCCTAGTCTTTAACTCTATCTCCATCCTTTGCAAGTCACACAAAATGGGTCTTTGTGGTTGACAATAACACACTCAGTTTCAGCATACGATCTTCTCGCTCAATGCGTTAGCTACCACATTCGCTTTTCCAGGATGGTATTGATGGTATGATCATAATCTTTCAATAGCTTCAAGCCAACGTCGTTGTCGCATGTTGAGTTCCTTTTGAGTGAAGAAATATTTGAGGCTTTATGATCCGTAAAGATCTCCACTTTCTCCCCATACAAGTAATGCCTCCAAATTTTAAGTGCAAAGATAACAATGACGCTAACTCTAGATCATGAGTAGGATAATTCCTCTCATATTCTTTGAGTTGTCATGAGGCATAAACTATAACTTTTCCATGTTGCATGAGAACACATCCCAACCCTTTTGCTCAAGCATCACTTGTAGATGACAAATCCCTCCGAGCCGATGGTATTGTCGTAACAGTCTTCAAATAAGTCTCCTCTTGAGTTCTTGAAAACTCCTCTCACATTCTTCGCCTCCAACCGAACTTTGTATCTTTCCGAGTCACCGAAGTCAATGGAGTAGCGATTCGAGAAAATCCTTCCACGAATCTCCGATAATAACCAAATAAACCGAGAAAGCTACGTGATTTCTATTCATCGATTTAGGTTGTTCCCGGCTTTGAATAGCTTCAATCTTTCTTTGGGTCAATGAGATATTCCATGACTTGATACCACGTGCCCAAGGAATGCTACTTCTTCAAGCCGTAACTCACATTTCTTCAACTTGGCATAAAGCTTATATTCACGAAGCTTTTGGAGTGTCGACCTCAAGTGTTGCTCATGATCTTCACGGCTTTTGGAATAAATAAGGATGTCATCAATAAAGACAACCACAAAGTGATCTAAATATTCCTCAATACTTTGGTTCATCATATCCATGAAGGCAAAGAGGAGCATTAGTCAATCCAAAGGACATGACTAGGAATTCATAATGCCCGCATCGAGTTCTGAAAGCCGCCTTTGAATGTCACGGATTCTAATCTTCAATTGGTGATATCCTAATGAAGATCAATCTTTGAAAAGAATTTGGCTCCTTGCAATCGGGTCAAACAGTCATCAATACGTGGCAATGGATACCTATTTTTGATGGTGACATGATTCAACTCTCGATAATCAAATACAAAGTCGATACTCCCATCTTTCTTCTTCACGAATAGAATGAGAGCACCCCAAGGAGAAGTACTAGGACGAATAAAGCCAATGTCTAACAATTCCTCTGCAGTTGGGTCTTTAACTCCTCAAGTTCAATAGAGCTATTCGATATGGGGCTTTGGAAATAGGTTTTGTACCGGGTTCAAGGTCGATACAAAATTCAATTTCACGCCTGGGGTAGACCAGAAGTTCTTCGGGAATACGTCAGAAATTTATTAACAATAGAAATATCGCTCAAAACCGGCGTATTTTTGTTTAAATCAGTGACATGAGCTAAGAAAGCTTGACATCCGCTTTTCAATAAACGAATAGCTTTATGGCTTGAGATGACCGTGATTGATTTTAATGGTTTGGTCGTTTGAATTCGCATAATAGGTTGATTAGGAATATGAAAGCTAATAACCTTACGAAAAATAATCAATTTTGCATGATAAGTAGTTAACCAATCAATCCTTGTAATCACGCCAAATGCAAGTATTTTTAATGAAATAAGATCGACAGTAATGTGAGGGTACCGATTTGAACCAAACAAGACTTATAAACAAAGGGATGTAATGAAGGTTTCTCCCAACGGAGTTTCCACAGATAAGTCAAAGTCTAATTTCTCCTGAGTCAAATTTAATCGATGAGCGCAAGTAGGAGAAATAAAGAATGGGTAGAACCTATCAAATAAAGTATAGACTTCATTAGAGTTTATGATAAGCTTACCCGTGATGACCTCATTCGGTTCCTTGCTTCTCTGGGAGGTCACAACAAACGCCTCCTCAGACTACCGGCTTTTGACTTTTTTCTCGACTCGCTTTTGGTGCTCCATCCTAGTCAATTTGTCTTCTCAAATGACAAAATCGAGCTAAGTGACCTTCTCTTCCACAATTATAACATGCTTTGACTAGCATGGCGCAGCTTTGATTGATGTGTCCTCTCTCCGCCGCATTTGAAGCATACGATAGGTGGTCTTTCTCCTTCCTTAACAACGGGTCTTTGGTCTGACGCTTTTCCATCATCATTGAATCTCCTTTTCTTGAAATGTCCATTCTTATTGTTTTGGCCCCGACACCACCAAGTGGTTACCATATCCGCCCGCATTGATTCCCTCCACGCTTGTTGTCACCGCTTCACGACTACTCTCACCGGTATTATAATTTTGCCGTACCGCTTCTTTTTAGTTAAGGTTGACTCATTATCGCTACCCACTAATCGAGCCCTATTTACAACATCCGAATACAAACACGCTTTATGAAATAAGATGTCGACGATTCCCGCTTCAAACCTCTTAAAACATTCGCGCCATTTTCTTCATTATCCACCAAGTGGGACGAAACCGTGATAACTCCGCAAATTTTGCCTCGTATCATGACACTACCTGGCCATATTGTTTTGTTCACTTGATAAACTCCACCTCCTTCATGTGGCGAATACTTTCGTGAAAGTATTTGTCGCTGAACGCCTCCCCGGAACTTCTCCAAAGATATCTTCAAGACAAAGAAGGTTGAGTACGCTTTTACCGATTCCCACCAAGAATCCTCCTCCGCTGACAACATAAAGGCGTGAAGGGAACCTTTTGCTCTCGGAGCATCCCAAGACATCAAATATCTTGTAATCATGCTTTATCCATGCTTCCGCCAAGTGGTTTTGGCTCTCCTTAAACTCCCGGTGGTCCCAGCCTTGAATTGTTTAGCGGTGACCGCCGAGAGTTTTCCGTGTTTCCACCCACGTTTTGGGACAGAGTCGCTCTCGCCATTGTTGCATAAATCGTATAAAGCCTCCGAACATTTGATCATTCATCATTTGGTCGGTGTTGTTGTTTCGCATGAGGATTGTCGCCTTCTGATGCACATTATCCTCGATTATTGATATGTGGTGAATCAACGATCATGCGCCCATCATTATATTCTCAACATTCTCGATGTCATTTTCGGATCTCGCCACAAAACAAAAGGTTAATCGACATGTAACAAATTATCCCTATCTTCTGACCAACCAATAAAATAGCACATAAACTTAGGTAGGTCATATTAGCGAAGGTATTCCCCGTCTCTCCCCTCTTAGTACTATTCTCACATCTTAGCCAAGGATCATATCCCTAAGCTCGATACCAATCGTGACGCCCCCAAAATTAGGTATACATCACCCATCTTGGGTAGTCGATATACGTGGTATGTAATTTAAATACAACTTACTAATATAATCGTAGCAGTATAATACGACATAAACTCGTGAGTTTGAATACAAATATTATCTACTAGATATTATACAAACTCAAAAGGAGTCGCCATTACAATTATTATCACACTATTTCACGTAATAGTGAGGACTACTAATGCTATCCTTTCGACCATTACTCCGCTCCCCGACTCGTCCCAAATTTATATTCTCATTTCCGAAGAGAATATTAAGAAAAGAAAGGGTGAGCTCAACTAGCCCAAAGAAGAAATATTACGACTAAGATAATGCGTAATAAATTATCATTAGCCTTCAACAAAGTGTTAAACCGATAAAATATAATAAACATCAAGTTTAATCAATAGAATGAACAAGCAATCCATTAAAAGAGTCAAGTAGAAAATAAAATCTACTATCTTTTATGATTTAAAAGGTTTTTCATCATCGTTATAAATTTTGAGACTCAAACTTTAATAAATAATCCACATCATCGAATCACCCCTCGCACTACGGCCAGGGGATATTCTTTAAGATCGCGTGCGACAATTATTCACGCACTACGCCAAGAATAGTTGTGTATTCATTAATGGTCATGATCACGCCAACAATCATCCATCAATGCACTACTACCAATCGAGGATTTTTACCACATCATTTGTAACATTACTACCATGATTACATCGAATAGCTCTCTCATCATAATCATACCAAGTCCATCTACGCACTACGCGCCATGTATTTACTTTTAAAAAAATATAAACACGAGGATGATGACAATGATATAAGAATTCAATAAAACAAGTTCAAGAATTATTTTATCCAGAATTATTAACGTCCAAATTGTCAATATGATATCGTTTTAGAGTGAAATTCAAGAATGTTCGTAAGAATATTTCCATGAAAAGATCTTTGGATGAAAACGCAAAATATCGAGGATATTCTACTAATTTCATGGAGTATAAGTCAAAGTTTTAACCAACCCAGATATAATAAAGAATGGAATAACAAAAGAAATCACCACGCACGCAGATTGCAGATGTATGCAAAAGTTATTCTAATGTAATAATAATAATAACGAAACGTGTCGTGAAATTCACAATCGGCGTGATGTTCCAACAGAATAATAAAGATGGAACCAGATCCGTAGAAAACACACGATAGGATATTCCAATGTAATAATAAAGATTTTAACCAGTCCCCAGAAAACACACGATGCGATGTTCCAACAGTATAATAAAGACGGAACCAGTCCCCGTAAAACACACGACATGGATGTTCCAACAAAATAATAATAAAGATTTAACCAGTCCCCCAAAAACACACGCATGCGACGATGTTCAAATGTAATAATAGAAGAATGTCACCAAGATATAGGGTAAACCACGTATACAAAGTTATTCCAACGTAATAATAAAGCGATGGAATAACAACAGTTATAACTTCTTGAATAAGAAAGAATAACACCCCTTACTTTTGGTAGGAGATCAATACTCGCAGAAGTGAAGAATAAAATACTCTTCTTCTTTCTCTCTTATTCTCTCTATACTCTCTCTCTAAAGCTCGAATGAATTCGTGAAAAATAATGAAAGACTAGCCTCTATTTATAGAAGATTTCTAAATTAAGACCTACCACGTGAAAAGCGCAGTGGCTTACGACGACGGTGGTGATGTGAAAAGAAAAGTGGTTCGACGCACCGTAATGTGAAAACGACAAGTGGTTTGACGCACCAGAATGTGAAACAATGATAAGTTTTGGCGACGTTTGGCGTCCAAAAAGGTAATTACTATCGACGGGTAATTAATTACTATTCACAAGGTAATTACTATCGATGAAGAGATTTGGGATTATGATGACATACAGGGCCCCCCATAAAATAATCAAACTTACCACAAACGCCTTATAAATGCACTTTTATATACATTAAGGATTGAATAAATATTACCACAAATCATTTTATTTTTAATCAACACATTTTAATCTTTCAACAATTATTAATCATTTATAACTCATTCGCCTCAATTAATAATATAACATATTATACGATATAATCTTGTAATGATAATTGAATCAATAATATAAGAGATATGATCGCAAGAATTATCAGAAGAATAATTGAAAGCGTAAATTTGTGACTTCTCACGTAAAGATCAATAATCAATACCGCCGCTACTACTACGCAACTACGTAGCAGACATCGCATTTCTTTACCAATTTAGTTCAACAGCTTTTAATCTATGAACACCTCCGCCAAGTTATTTTTATAAAATATTTTTGTCGCTTTCTCAATCCGACAATAATTTCATTTATGGCCCACCAACGATTGGTAGTTATTGCATTTAATATTCCCTAACAAAAAAGAATATTCCCCACCAAACGAATATTTTATAAACAACTCGCATACTTTCAAAATTTATAAATATTACCTACAACTATAACATTATAACAAATTTATTCCATAATATTCAAAAATAATATTTATAGAAAAATCATCTTTATTTATAATAGCTGGGGTCTTACACCATCCATCATTGGACTTTTATCAAACATGTCAAGCGCATTGACTTGACGAATAGACCGCCCTCCATTAGCAAACTCCGAAACCTATTGAATGTTGCAACTCTTTGCAAGAATAAAGTCCAAAAGGGTATTGCTCTTCTGTCGCTCATTTGCAGCTTCTATATGTCCACGACTTGAAATTTGCTGAGCAACACTAAAAATTTCCTTCATGGCAGAGCCCTGTTTAAGCCCTAAACTAGCTTCAAACTCACTGTTAGCATCTGAATCATCAGAATCCACCGTAACATTGAGCGGCACTACAACTGATTCAACCATATCCGACTCACCAAATACAGGAGAAGAAGAATTAACCACCCCATGACCAAGTCTAAGGGACGATTCAAGAAAATCAACACCGGAATAAGCCCTTGGGTTTGAAACCCCCAAATTAGAAGACCCAGCCCTAGAAGGACTGCTAATGGAGTTACCCCCCGAAAGATGGGAGTAGTCAACCATAGAAGAGGAAAAGAAAATGGCTCGGTCCGTTTTCGGTTTGGGCGTACTATTTTCTGTTCTTTGGGCGTCTGCTGTAAGCCTTTATAGTCCTTACATCATAGGGCCTGTCCTATGATGAGGCTATATTCTGATTGGGTTTCTCCCATGAGTTTTGTAATCCCCTTTTATTTATTTTAGTCTAAAATTAGCAAAAAAAAATGTCCAAAAAAATAGCAAAAAAAAGAAGAAAATGGCCAGAAAAGGAGAAGAAGATCAGAGCAGTGGCGCAAGAACGAAGAGAGAAGGCAGGGAAAAGAGACCTAAAGAGAGAAAAATTACATGCTCGTCTCTGTCACTATTGCTACGGATGCCCTTCATCATACTCAACTTCTGCTTCAGGCCAATCCTCGGGATGATGCTCTCATTGAAAATGAAAGAGTATGTCTCAGTACTCTCTCTAGGGCCCTTGACCTTGAAGAAACTTTGTTGCTGCAAAAGTCTAGGGTCACATGGCTGGCTTTCGGGGACATGAACACCAAGTTCTTCTCTAATATAGTCAAGAACATATAGAACTCCAATAAAATTCTTTCTATCCTGGATGATGAGGATGAGCTGGCCCATGGCCAATCTGCTGTAGAAGAAGTAGCCACCAAGTACTTCTCGCAGTTGTTCAACTTAGATACTAACACTACCTTGCAGTCGGATCTGGACAACCCCCCTGCTTCTCTTATTAGTCCAGCTCAAGCTGTTAATCTTTCAGTTGTTATAACTGATGAGGAAATTTTCAATGCCTTGCATTCTATGAAGAAAAATAAGAGCTCTGGGCCAGATGGGTTCAGCGTCAATTTTTTCACTCACTGCTGGGAAATTGTGGGAAAGAACTTTTCCAATTTGGTTAAATATTTCTTCTCTACGAGCTATATGCCCAAGGGTATTAACTCCACGGCCATTGCCCTCATTCCTAAGTGTACTAACCCTACCTCTATGTCTGATTTTAGACCTATCTCTTGTTGTAATACTATCTACAAATGCATTTCTAAGATCCTTGCTTGTGTTGTCTTGCCTTCGATTATTGACAAGGCACAATCTGCTTTCATCAAGGGGAGGAACATTAGTGATAATATTCTCATTGCTCAAGAGCTTTTCAGGAACTACAATAGGTCCTCTGGCCCTCCTCGTTGTGCCCTTAAAATAGACCTTATGAAGGCCTTTGACACTCTCAGTTGGGACTTTCTTATCTCCTCCCTTCACCAACTACACTTTCCTCCTATCTTCATTAGATGGATCCATGCTTGTATCTCTACAACAAAGTTTTCCATTAAGGTAAATGGTTCCCTTGCTGGCTATTTCGGGATTACTCGAGGTTTAAGGTAAGGTGATCCTTTATCCCCTTACCTTTTTGTCATTGTCATGAAAATGCTTTCCTCAAAGCTTTCAAGTGTTACTTTGCATCCTGATTTCCAATTTCATTGGCGTACCAATGACTGTAAACTCACTCACCTTTACTTTGCTGATGATATCCTTGTCTTCTGCCATGTTAGCATTAAATCTGTAAGAATTCTTTTATCTTCCATCCAATCCTTCTCTCTCTACTCGGGCCTCATACCTAATGTTCATAAGAGTCAATTTTTTTGCTAAATTTAGACTGAAATAAATAAAATGGGGGATTCCAAAACCGCAGAAGAGAAACCCAAACAGAAATAGCAAAGACATCATAGGACATGCCCTATGATGTAAAGACTATAAAAGGTTACAGGCGTCAGCCCAATAAGAAAAGGTTACAGTACATGTCAAAGCATAAATAAGAAAATCGTCAAGACGCCCGAACACGGAACCACCGAAACCAGCTACCACGACAATGACCCACTCGTGGCCGAAGTCCCACTCTACGGAGACCCACGCTATAAAGCCCCACTCTGCGAGTCCCCACCAGCCGAGCCCCTCATTGCCGAAGAGAAGAGACCATATAGAAGAAACGAAGTCATAAGGCCGAACTGGCCGAAGCCGAAACGACACCAATCTGAGCCCCTCTTGGGCGGAGCCCTACTCTACGAAGACGACCCACTCGAGGTCGAAGCTTCGCTCTACTAAAGATCCACTCTACGAAGACCCACTCTCTGAAACCTCTTGGTCGAGCCCCTCATTACCGAAGACCAAGCCATCCGAGCCCCTCTGGGCCGAAGCCCCACTCTACAAAAACTACCAACTCAAGGCCGAAGCCCCACTCTATGAAAGATCCACTCTACCTTCAACTCTACGAAACCTCACTCTACGAAGACCCCTCTTGGCCAAACTCCACTCTACAAAGCCCCACTCTACGAAGCCTCGCTCTACAAAGACCCCACACGGCCAAGACCCCACTCTACGAAGGCCCCATTCGGCCAAAACCCAACTCTACGAAGTCCCACTCTACGAGTCCCCAAAGACCAAAGACTAGCAGGATATTAAGCAATCCCACTCTCACGAGTGCGATTCTGACCTAAAAAAAAAATCTATAGCATAGTCTAGACTTGATTTTTTGAAATTTAGCATTAGAATGAAGCCCACACTTTACCAAATGAATAATATCACGAATGAGAATCCGAGCAAGGGTGGAAGTATGAGAGAAAATCCTGGCATTTCTTTCGGTCCAGATTCTATAGACCACATCAGCAAACCCAAAATGGAGAAGACTAGAGTGAAAGTGTGTACAGGAGCGGCTAGAGATAAAGCGAGTAATAGAAGCCCAACTCCTACTAAACCCTCTCCAACCGCACTGCCTAAGGACAGCTATCAGAATCTGAAAAGAAAAGGAGCATTCAAAGTATAAATGGTTAAAGGTTTCCCTATCATTCGAGCAAAGCACACACATAGGGTTGATATCAAGGCCAAATTGAGTTAATCTGTCAAGGGTCCAAAGCCCCTTATGAAAAGCAAGCCAGAGAATAAAAGATTGTCGGGGGGCACAATCTTGTGCCAAACCAAGTTATGCCAAGATATGGTAGGCCCAGTCAGCCGAATAGAATTCCAGATAGTAGTAGCCTTTACATCCTTTGTACCATCCCAGAAAAGAACATCACGGTTTGCAGAGTTACAAGGTCTAGAGTAGTCAAAAGAATTCCGAAAAGCAATGACATCCTTGTGGTTCGAAGCAGGTAAGACCCACCTAGATTTATGTATAATGCTATTCACACAGGCATAAGGACCAAGCCCAGAGTTGACAATCGAGAGATTTAGTGAATGAATTTGTCAAAGGAGATCGACCAATCCATGGGTCAAACCATAGGCTAGTATTAGCTCCGCTTTCCTATGTCATAAGATATGTGCTTCTACGGCAATATCCTGCAAGATTGTAATACTTTCCTCCAGATCCAAGAGCAGTCAGGAGGGATAGGAATAACCCAGAAGGATTTAGACTTGAGTAGTGTAATATGAACCCATGTGGCCCAAAGAGATGGAGACATAGGAGTAATGACGTGCCAAAGATGCATTAAGATAAGCGATTTATTCCATTCCGCAAGGTTTTTTATTGCTAGACCACCCTCTGCAAAGTGAAGACAAATCTTTGTCCAAGCAACTTTAGAGCCATGTTTGTCCATGGATGGACCTTTCCATAAGAATCTAGACATGAAAGACTGAAGATCTTTCAAAACTGTTGCAGGAAGGATGAAGTGAGCCGACCAATAGGCTTGAGAGGCATGTACAACTGACTTGATAAGTTGCATATGGCCGACGTACGAAAGAATCTTATTGGTCCAGGAGCTAATTTTGGCTTTGACCCATTCAAGGAGGGGGCGACAGTCCGCAAGGCTAAGTTTCGAGGTGATCAAGGGAACCCCCAAGAATTTTGCAGGGAACACCCCCAATCAAAAACCCAAAAGGCTAAGGATAAGATCCGATTGGTCAGGAGGAACATGGGAGAGAAAACACATACTCTTTGATGCATTGATGTGGAGACCTGAGCCCAAGGAGAACTGGTCAAGACACGTCCTAATATTCTTGACCGAGTCAATATCACCATGACAGAAGATAAGAATGTCATCCGCAAAGCAAAGATGGGTGATGGAAAGAGGCGCAGATCGCCAATGAAACTTGAAAAAAGCCTGCTTTGAAGTCTGGGAAAGCATAAGGGAAAGGACTTCAATAATGATGACAAAAATGTAGGGGGATAATGGGTCACCTTGTCTAAGGCCTTTAGCCCTTTTGAAGTAACCACATAAAGCCCCATTAACCTTAACAGAGAAACTGGAAGTGGAGATGCAGGCCTTGATCCAAAAAAAAATTTGGGAGGGAACTTGGAAAGTTGTAAAGCAGCCCACAAAAAATCCCAAGAAACAGAGTCGAACGCTTTCCTGAGATCAATCTTCATAGCACACCTGGCCGGCCCAGAGGGTCTGTGGTAATTTTTGAAAAGTTCTTGAGCAAGAAGAATGTTATCACCAATTCTCCATCCCGCAACAAAAGCAGATTGGAAAGGAGAGATGATGGAAGGGAGAATATTTTTTTTTTTTTTTTTTTTTTTGCTAAATTTAGACTGTATATAAAAAAGAGAAAAGATTACAACCTCATGGGAGAACCCCAATCAGGATATAGCATAGACATCATTGGACATGCCCTATGATACCATGACTATAGGAGATTACGAGGTCACAAGCCCAACAAGAAATTACAATACTGTAATTAGAATTGAAACATATTAAAGCAAACTAGCAGCATCAAAGCAAGGATTAAAATGATCCCAAAATAGCGCGAAACAAATAGAAGCCATAAAGGACTAGCAGCATAGAAGCCCAAATAGAGGACAAGCAGCCCACCACCCCATGCAAAGCAACAGAAAGCAGAGAGCAGAGAACCCGGACCCATGGCAGTACCCAAAACTGCAGAAACCAGAATCCAAGAACTGCTACAAACATTGTAGACATACTGCAGCAAATCCCTTAGCAGCAGATGCCATAACAACCACCCCACACTATAAATGATCAATGCCCAGCCTCTCACTAACTGCAAAGCAACAACATAGAATCAGGCAAAAGCCTGCTACGTGGTACCTAAGCATCCAGCAATAACATATCCAAAGGACAACCGGTTGGCCTGACCCAGAACCCGCATTAGCCCAAAATCACCAGTTACCCAAACCCAAATCCAGCAAAAGGAAATGTTGAATTCAGCATTAAAACATCCCCCCACTCATAACAACGGATGTGCCCCAAAAACAAGACAAGCCCAATACCGACCCCAGCAGATAGCTGAAGAGAAAACAGACTAGCCCAAGCAGCTAAATGCAATCAAAACTAAACTGCAAACACGCCACACATCAGACCAGCAAGAGTTGATCAAAGGCGACGAAGCAACATCAGTTGATCAAATAGCCATGACAGACCAGCCACCAGCACAAGTAGACCCGCAAGCAGACAGCTGAACCAGTCCACCAGCACAAGTAGCACAATGACCTCATCTTCAGAGCTAAAACATTAAATCAGCAGCAACTTCTCAGCAGCACCATTAAAACAGAACCAACTGATGGCAGCAGTCGAGCCCCGACAGACCAGCAGACAGCAGAACTAAACCAATATACTTCAGACTAAAACCACGACAGCAGTTTTGAGGCAGGCAACAACAAATTAGCACCAAGCAACTACTAACCCCCAGCAGAGACCAAGCACATACAGACTATACAGTACAGTGGAAGCAACACCAGCATAACCAAATGCCCAAAGCCAAAGCAGTAGCAGCAACCAGATTGAGAAGCAGCTGTAGCAGCACGATCAGCAGCAACAACAAACAACCAGCAGCAGAAATTGCCAGCCAGTAGCAGCCAGCACAACAAGTACAACAGGTAGAACTCAGCAGAACGGACTAAAGCTCAAAGAGATCAGAGCAGCATCAAGTGACCTAGCAGAACTGACTAAAGCAGATTCATGCTACAGCCAACCAGAACAACAACCAAGAAGGACCTGGACTGAACTAAGCTTAGAACACATGATCATGCTCAGTGGCAGAAATAGACATGATAATAGCAGTGCAGCACCACACGCAGTCACCAGGAGAACTGTGCAGCCAGCAGCCACATCAGAAATAAAGCACAGAGCAGCCAACTGCAGCTCAGTGCAGCCAACTGCAACTAGCATAACCACACCAGATAGGAAGCAGCCAGAGTAGCGGACAATACAGCAACCTAGCTGCAGCCCAACACAGTACAGCAACCTAGCTGCAGTCCAACACAGTAGGAAAACCCAGCATGCCAGGTAGAACTGCAGCAGAACTTGCCAGCCCAACAAGTGTTCTATCAAGGAACACAAGAACAGAACCGAACCAGTATCAACTAGCAGACCAAAGACAAGAAACCAGTATCAACTAGCAGACCAAACCAGCAACTACAGACCCTGCAACCAAACCAGCAGACCCAGCCAAAACTTGCAGCCTAGCAAGCAGCAACCAGACTAGCTATGGCAGCATCAGAAACCCAAAAAGCAGCAGCAAATCAAACCAGCAGCAGAAACCCAAGTAGCAGCAGCCAAACTAGCTAATACAGCAGCTACACATAATTATCTGTTAAAACCACCGACCTCAAAACCAGGCCCTGCTATAGGAGAGACCTCAGGAAAGGGATCAAACATTGTTTAATGAAAAGTGTCTAAAACCAGATCTTGCTTTAATCTTTTGAAATTTTGCATTTGTATGAAGTTTACATTTGAGCAAGTGTAAAATGTCAGAAACAAGGTTTCGAGCAGAACAGAACTGATGACTGAAAACCCGCGCATTTCGTTCATTCCAAATGCGGTAGACCACCGCAGCGAACCCAAGATGGAGCAAACTGTGATGGAAAGAAGAATTGGAATAATGGATGAGGTAGCCCGTTAGAGAGCTCCATGACCGACTAAAACCCCTCCACCCACATTGTCTAAGAACCGATAGGAGGACCCTAAAAGAATAATCACATTGAAAGAATAAGTGATCAAACGTTTCCGAGTGAGATGAACAAAGGATACAAGAGGGATTGACAAGCATTCCAAAACTAAGCAGTCTGTCCATTGTACGCAATCCATGATGGAATGCCAACCAGAGTGTAAAGGAATACCGAGGAATCAAAGCCTTATGCCACACTAATTTGTCCCAAAGGACTGTTACACCCACTTGTCTAATCGAACTCCATAGAGTAGAGGCTTTAACCTCATTAGACTTCACAGAGTCCCAAAGAATCACATCAGGTCTAGAAGAGTTACATAACCTAGAGAGATCAAACGAATCCCGAAAGACAATAAAATCATTATGATTGGAGGAGGGGAGGTGCCAGGAGGAATCTCGGATAATATCACTCACTTTGGCATTAGGGCCTAAACCAGAGTTGAAGATCAAAGAGGAGACAGAGCTTGTAGACAGGGGATTCGCATTAAGCCAAGGGTCGAACCATAGACTAGTACTTTCCCCATTACCAATACGGAAACGAATAAAGTTCATAGCAAGAGGTCTCAACTGCAGAACCTTTCTCCATATCCATGAGCAGTCATTTGGAGCCTTAAGAACCCAAAAGTGTTTAGTGTTTAAATGATACTCTCTAACCCAAGAGGCCCATAGAGACTGAGAATTAGTATTAACTACTCTCCAAAGTTGAAGCAAGATCAGAGCTTTATTCCAGTCCTCCAATTGCTTAATAGCTAAGCCTCCTTCTGAATATGGAAGCGCAATTTTGCTCCAAGCAACTTTGGCCCCAAACTTCAACATAGAGGGACCTTTCCATAAGAATCTGCTCATAGTGGACTTAAGATCCTTAAACACAGACGCAGGGAGGATGAAGTGAGCAGACCAATACGATTGAATAGAAAAAACAACCGATTTAATAAGCTGTAGACGACCAGCATAAGAAAGGAATCTATTAGTCCATGAAGCAATTTTGGATTTAACCTTTTCTAAAAGAGGATGGCAATCAGCAAGGCTAAGCTTCGAAGTGATCAAAGGGACCCCTAGGAATTTAGCAGGAAATCGTCCCACTTGAAAACCTAGAGTATTGATAATGACCTCAGCCTGAACAGGAGAGATATTGGAGAGAAAGCACATACTCTTCGAATCATTAACATGTAATCCCGAGATAGAGGAGAAGTGATCTAAACAGAGTTTGATCACCTTGGCCGAATTCACATCACCATGACAGAAGATAAGCAAATCATCCGCAAAGCACAAGTGAGTTAAGGAGATAGATTTTGTTTTCCAATGATGCTTGAAATAAGAAGCCCTGGTTTCCTTAGAGAAAATAAGAGAAAGAATTTCCATAGCAATAACAAATAGAAAAGGAGAGAGTGGATCCCTTGACGTAACCCCTTGGTCCCTTTAAAATACCCACATAGGGCTCCATTCACTTTAACAGAGAAAGAAGGAGAACAAATACAAGCCTTAATTCAGTAGATGAACTTGGGGGGAAATTTGAGAAGCCGAAGAGCGGCAAGCACGAAATTCCAAGAGACCGATTCGAAAGCCTTACGCAGGTCAATTTTCATAGCACACCTAGACTGGCCTGAGGGTCTATGATAGTTTCTGAATAACTCTTGAGCCAAAAGAATATTATCACCTATCCTCCTTCCCAGAACAAAAGCAGACTGAGAGGGAGAGATAAGGGAAGGAAGAACACCCTTGAGCCTGACAGCAATAATCTTTGAAATACACTTGTAGGTCGTGTTACAACAGGAAATAGGTCTATAATCATTCATGGAAGAAGGATTAAGCACCTTAGGAACTAGAGCAATGGCCGTTGAGTTGGTACCACGGAGAAGGCAACCCTGTTTGAAAAATGATTGAATGGCCAAAATAAAATCTCTACCAACAATATCCCAAACAAGTAGGAAAAAGTTCACATTGAAACCATCAAGGCCAGGGCTCTTGTTTTTCTTCATTGACTTCAAAGTTGTCAAGATTTCAGAATCCGAGATGTCTCTTTCAATCCAAGAGGCTTGAGAATCAGTAACAATATTAGAAGCAAAGGGGGTAAGATCCATTAAAGAGGGAACCCCCACTAACGGAACAGAGCCCAACAAGGATTTAAAATGGTCCACCGCAATATTTTGGATATCCTCTTGGCCGGTACACAAGACGCCTGCCTCATTTTCAATAGCCAGAATTTTATTTTGATTCCACCTATTCTTAATTTGATTGAAAAAATAGCCTGAGTTTTTATCCCCATCCTTAAGCCATTGGATTCTAGATTTTTGCTTGAATAACTTCTCTTCACATCTGAGGGCATGCCAAAAATTTCCAGATTGAAGCCTTTGGGCCTTTAGGAGAGAGGGATCATTCAAATTAGAGGCAATAGCATTCTGCGTATCATGGAGAATAGCTCTAGCCTTATCCACATTTGAGGTAAGATTACCACAATCTTTGTTTAAAGTGGAGAGAGCCCGTTTGACAGAACGGAGCTTACCAGCTAGAGCCAGAAGAGGATCCCCAAAGGTAGAGATATTCCAAGCAGATTGAACAACCTCATGAAAGTTTTCAAGCTCACCTAGGAAATTGAAGAATTGAAAAGGCTTTGGAACTCTAGGCAGGGTCAGTCCAGTTTGTACCACCACTGGACAATGATCCGAGAGATCCCGAGGGGTGAATATAACCTGGGAAGCATGGAAGTGATGCAACCAATCACAGTTGACCATAACCCTATCAAGCTTTTTGAACTGGGGTTTAGTATCACTAGAATTCCACCATGTGTGCAAAGGCCCAACCGCACGTAAATTAGATAAGAGCATATCGGTGGAACAGTCCAGAAAGTCCTGCATACCCCCATTCCAAGAATCAACTCCTCCCTTAATTTCAGAAACAGACAAGACCTCGTTAAAATCCCCAAGCAGACACCAAGGCAGATTGATCGAGTAACATAAGGAGCGTAGGTCAGCCCAAAGAGCTTTCCTCTCAGAGGGGGTATTAAAACCATAAACAAAGGTGACAAAAAACTGCAAGGAAGAGGCAACAGACAGAACTAAGCAATGCATAAATTGAGAAGACTTAGATATAATATTTACAGTCCAAAGCGAAGGGTCCCATCCAACCCAAATTCTCCCATTCACATGATGCTCATAGTTAAAGTGCCAATTCCATTTGTTACATATAGCTTTGGAAACAGTATTGGCTTTTGGGCTTTTGACTCTAGTTTCAACTAGCCCAACAAAAGAAATATTATGTTTACATAGAAGAGCATGGACACTATCCTGCTTGGACTTCATATTTACACCTCTAATGTTCATAGAGCAAAAATTAACCATAAAAGAAGGTTAAGTTAAGAAGGGACAGGACGCCCCCCTCCTTTAATTTTTTTCTTTGAAGACTGGCCCGGTTCCAAACCTGCTCGAGCTTTCGCCTTAAGGTCCCGACCGACCTTTTCATCTACCATTTTTAGCTTTCCCACAAGGTGATTTGGAGAAGGAATAAAATCAGAGTCTGAGAGTCCCTCCAAATCTACCCCAGTAGCAGCAAAGGGTTTAAAAAATTTGGAGTTGCTAATCAAGGGGAGATCGTTGAGGGGAACCTGTTGTTTTGGTCCTTTAGCCACCAAAGTCCAGTCGGCAGGAGTAACAGAAACCGACTGATGGGTAACAGGAGTAGAACTAGAGGCAGCAGGCGCAATATGAGGAGCAGTAGAAGCAGATGCTGCCGAAGCAGATGCCGCCGGAGCAGAGTCTAAGTTGTGAGCTTTAGGCAGCCATTTGTAATTCGCTTTAGGACAACGAAGCAAGGAATGCCCAAACGTTTTACAGTGAGAACAAATTTGGGGTTTGTTCTGGTACTTCACTTTAACAGTTATAAACTTTTCAGAGTTAGTAACCTCATCAAAGACAGCCACTTCTAGAGATCCAGGAAGAGCCGAAGAAGGCGTTATTTCAATACATATCCTAGCAAAATTCATAGGTTCTAGTTTCTCTGTGATTTTATCCACAAACAGCGGAACCCCAACCCCACTTGCTAGATAACTAAGCCCAGCCGCAGACCAATAAGACATAGGGATGTTGTGGAATTTAACCTAGATCGGAGCTTTTGTACATGTGTCAAAATGGAAGTCCATGCCTTCCTTCCATTGTTTGAGACATAGAAGTTTATTAGAAATATACCATGGGCCAAGAGCAAGCACATTCTCACGATCCTCAGGCTTTGCGAATTTGAAAACAAAGAAACCCCCCTCTTGAAGGAAAACACTTTGCAAGCCATATTTATCCCATAATTTAAGAACATTTTCTTCCACTAGCTTAAAAGGCATCTTGGAATGTAGAAACCCACCCACCAGACAAGAGGACCAAAGATTATTACCTTCTAGCAAAATCTCAGGAGGAGGACGAATCAAGATAGAACCATTAACCGAGCTAGGAGGGGAAGGAGGGAAAAATTCTAGCTTCAATGTTGGTGCTGCCGGAGCTGCCTGAGCCACAACATTGCTCCATGTTTTCACAACAGGGAGAAGAACAGTGGAAGGAGATACAAGCGTTCCCCCAGCACCAGAGGCAGTCCCATCACATGCCCTCCCGGGGCATTCCCCTTCTCCAAACTCATTACCTCTCTGGCCCAAAATTGGAATAGGCAGCACCGTCACGGAAGGATTCAGAGGACTTTCCACAAACATGTTAAGGTCATTTACTGAGCGAACAGATTTTCCATTGGTAGAGAAGTCATTTACATTTTGCAAAGAGAAACCATGTGCTTTGATAAAATCCAAAAGCACGGTGCACTTTCTTCGCTCGTCAGCCGCATCGATATGGCCCTGCTGAGAAAGAGCTTGAGCCGCTCTGAAAATTTCCTTCATTGGAGAACCATCATGAAGCCCTAGGCTAGCTTCTGCAAGGCTATTTGCTTCAGAGGATTCAGTGCTAACGGACAAAAAATCAGCAGCAACTATAGGGATGGCAGAGGATTCAGCCATTGCATTTTCGTCAATCACCAGGGAGCTGGGGTTCGAGACTCCAAACTCGGCGAAAAGGTCCCTCGAGGGGTTGCTAGTCGAATTTTCGGCCGAGAGATGAGAATGATCCATCATTCTGATAAGCCTCGCGAACAAGCTGGATACCAACAAGCTGGAGGAGTGAAAGATGGTGAAAGAAATATGGTAGTGGCGAAGCTGGAGTTGCAGGGAGGAAGGGCGGTCGGAGACAGAGCGATGAAGTACCAGAAAGGAAACAAGGGCGTGTTTGAAAGGAAGGAAAAAGTAGGTGAGGTTGGGCGGGATCAGAAAAAGGAAAGAAGGGGTTAACGGAAATGGCTAACGGAGAGGAGACATCTAGAGAGAAGCAAGAGAAAAAAACTAGAGAGAGAATAACCTAACCCATGGAAGGGAGAATATCCTTTAAGCCTGGACGCAATGAGCTTCGAAATACACTTATAGGTAGTATTGCAGCAAGAGATGGGTCTGTAATCATTCATAGAAGAGGGGTTCTGAACTTTCGGCACAAGAGCAATGGTCGTGGCATTGGACCCCCTAAGCAGACATCCCTGACTGAAAAAGGAACGAATAGCAGCAGTGAAGACCTCCCCAACAATGTCCCAAGCATGGAGGAAGAAATTAACAGTGAACCCATCAGGGCCAGGACTCTTGTTCTTCTTCATGTGCTTAAGGGTGGACAAAATCTCCTCATCTGACACATCTCTGACAAGCAAAAGAGCTTGTTGAGAGGACACAAGCTTGGCCCCAAGAGAGTCAGGAAGAGGGATAGTGGAGCAATTAGCATGGGAAAGCGTACCAAAGAGATCGTAGAAGTGGTTAACTGCAACACGTTGAACAACCAAGTGCCCAAAACACAATTCACCCTCAGAATTCTCAATTGCTAGAATCTTATTAGTGTTCCACCTTTGCTTAATTTGGTTATGGAAGTAACCCGTATTCTGATCACCCTCCTTCAGCCATTGAATTCTAGATTTTTGCTTAACAAGTTTCTCTTAAAGGAGGAGAGTAGCCCAAAGAGAATCAGTTTGAGATCTCTGGATAAGAAGGAGAGAGGGATCACCTAGATTAAGAGAGATGGCTTGCTGAGTAGCGTGCAAGCAATCCCTAGCCTGCTTCACATTTGAGATCAGATTACCATTGCACTTATTAAGATCCTTTAAAGCAAACTTAACAGCAGAGAGCTTCCCTGCCAAGATCTGAAGAGGGTCCCCCAAACAAGGAGCGAGCCAAGCAGTCTGAACCACATCATGATAACTTTCCAGACCCATCATGAAATTAAAGAATTGGAAAGGCTTAGGTATATTGGGCAAGGATATACAGACTGAACCACCACAGGGCAATGATCAGAGAGGTCACGAGGGCAAAAAAGGGCTTGGGAGTTGGGATAGGAATCCAACCATAGGTTATTAACCAAAGCACGATCAAGCTTCTTGTAAGTTGGATTTGCTATTTGAGAATCCCACCAGGTGAGAAGAGGGCCAATAGCGCAGAGGTCCATCAAGAGAAGGTCGTCAAGCCAATCCTTGAAGTCTTGCATACCATAATCCCAAGAACAGGCACCTCCATCAATTTTAGTCAAGGATTTAACCACATTGAAGTCCCAAGAAGAGTCCACGGTTTATCAATCGAGCCAGCAATAGCTCTCAAATCATTCCGAAGAAATTTCCTTTCACTAGGGGTATTGAGCCCATAAACAACAGTAACAAACCCATTAAAACTAAAATTGACAGGAGAAACAGAACAATGGATAAATTGTGCAGACTTTGTAATAACATTGACATTCCAGATATTTGGGTCCCAACCAACCCAAATTCTTCCATTTGCATGATACTCATAGTTAAAGAAGTGCCACTGCCAATTCCTACAAATAGCTTTAGAGACAGAATTAGCCTTAGGAGACTTGACCCTTGTTTCAACCAGGCCAACAAAAGAGATTCCATGCTTACGAATGAGATCATGGATGCTAGTCTACTTTGGAGACATATTTACACCTCTAATATTCATAGAGAAAAAATTTATCATAAACAGGGGATGTAGTTAAGCTAGGGACTTTTTTTTTTTGCTAAATTTAGACTGTATTAAAAAGAGAATAAGGATTACAACATCATGGGAAAACCCCAATCAGGATATAGCATAGACCTCATAGGACAAGCTCTATGATGTCATGATTATAAAAGATTAAAAGCCCACAAGCCCAACAAGAATCACTATAGACATGACTTGAAACTTAGAAGCAAAGACCAGCTACATAACTAGAAAAAAGGAGGAACCCAAAGTAGAGAGAAACTAAACAACCATAACATTCTTTCAACAGAACAACTCAAATAGAGGCCATCAGACCACCCCCCATGCAGCAACATGAACATCATATCAGACAACAATAACCTCCTGCAGACAACAATAACCTTCCCTACCCAAATCCCATCCAGCCTCGAACCAGCATCGGAAGCCCAGACAAACCAAACCAGCATACTAGCCATAGTAGCTCGTCCAAAACCACATTCAGCCTCGAATCATAGGGTGCTCGCCCCAAACAAATTCAATAAATGCCCGCCTCTGCATTTAAATAACAGCTCTTGGCTCTTCTGCTTTAGCACAACAAGACAACTCGCTTTCAAGACCGAGCCAAAAGCGGACCAAACCCATGCATCGAGATCAAGAATAGCACAATACCACCCTAAGAAATTTCAACAAGACCGAGCCAGCAGATCCATAGCATATGCCTAGCCCAAATCAGCAGAGTCAGCACCCACTGTCCCATCCCAGCTAAAAATTTAGCTCACAAACCAGCCCTCACAAGGCCAACCGAGTCCAACACCAACAACTACTCACCCACAGTCATACATCCAAGGATTGACCCTCATAGGGCAAGATGCCTATAGTATGGCTGATCTTTAACCCTCTGGAATTTATTACTACTATTCAGTCTACATTTAATGATATGCATAATGTCTTTGACCATAGATTGGGAAGGAATTTTTTTGTTAGAGAACATCCTAGCATTAAGCTCAATCCAAAGTCGATACACAACCGCAGAAAACCCAAGAAGGGTTAGACTGTGAAGAAAATTTGACCTAGAGAAGCGAATTAGGTAGGCAGTCAGAGAATCCCAACTCCTGCTACTACCTCTCCAGCCACATCTTCTCTTAATAGGGACGAGGACACGAAAGGAGTAGGTACAGTTAAAAAATAAATGGTCGAAAGTCTCCAATTCAGTTTGATAAAGCACAGAGATGGGGTTAACATGAATACCAAAACTGACAAGTCTATCAAGAGTGCGCAACCCCTTCTGAAAATCCAGCCATAGATTGAAAGAGAACCGAGGCATAATCAGTTTATTCCAGACTAACTTCGCCCAAGGAGTGTCAGATCCCGTCCCCCGAATCGATTTCCAGATGGTAGCTGCCTTAACCTCGGAAGCTTTGGTATCATCCCATAAGATCTGATCCATAGCAGTGGAATCACAGTGCCTATTAAAATCAAATCTCTCCCTAAAATCAATAATATCCTGATGTTTGGAAGAGGGAAGAGACCAAGATGAGTTATTGATAATAAGGCTCACAGTAGCAAGAGGGCCAAGGCCAGAGTTAATAACCAAAGATGAATGAATAGAGTTTGTTAAAATGGACTCACTTAACCAAGGATTAAACTAAAGGCTTGTGCCTGCCCCATTACCAATGCAATATCTGATGTGTTTAGCAGCAATAGGCCTTAACTGAAACACCTTCCTCCAAATCCAAGAGCAGTCACCAGGGATAGATAAACTCCAGAAATGTTTAGTTGTCAAAGTAGACCGGATCCAAGAAGCCCAGAGAGAGACTTGAGAGGGGTTAACCACTCTCCAAAGATGCAACAAGATAAGCGATCTATTCCAATCCTCAAGATTTTTAATCCCAAGGCCTCCTTCAGCGAAAGGTAGTGTAACCCTTGTTCATGCGACTTTGGCACCATATTTGAGCATAGAGGGGCCCTTCCAAAGAAATCTACTCATGATGGACTTAAGGGACTTAAGCACTGAAGCAGGTAAAATAAAGAAAGAGGCCCAATACGATTGGATTGAAAAAATGACAGATTTAATTAAAAGAAGTCTCCCTGCATAGGAAAGGAACTTATTTGTCCAAGAGGAAATTTTGGCCACAATCCTTTCAATGAGAGGGTGGCAATCCGCAAGGCTAAGCTTTGAGGTTAATAGAGGAACTCCTAAGATCTTAGCAGGAAACCCACTGAGTTAGAATCCAAGAGTATCAATGATGGAGTCTACCACAGAAGGAGGGACCTGGGAAAAAAAGCATAAACTTTTGGTCTTATTAATTTGCATTCCAGAGATAGCCGAGAAGGAGTCAAGGCAGCCCTTTAAGATCTTAACCGAATATAAATCTCCATGGTAGAAAAACATAAGGTCATCCGCGAAGCTAAGGTGGGTAATGGACTGCTCCTTCATTTTCCAGTGGTGACGGAAGCCAGGTACGGTACAGGCTTTTGAAAGCCCAAGAGAAAGAATCTCCATAGCGAAATTGATTAAGTGAGATTAAGGAGAGAAAGGATGGATTCTCTCTCTAGGTTTTTCTCTCCCCCTTCTCTCTACAACTTTTTCAACCAGTTACTTTCCCCCTATTACCGTTAACTCCTTCTAAACCCCTTCCTTCCTCTTTTGTCTCCCGCCCAACCTCACCTATATTTTCAGTTGTTACCCACATTCTCTGTTTCCCCTTTTGGTCCATCTCCCCCTCTTTTTCCTCCGTCTCTCTGATTCCTTTTCAGTTTACCCTCTGGTTCCTCCCCCTGCCTCTTTTGTCTTCGGTGTGCTCTATCCGTCTCCATCTCCTTCCTCCCTTCTCTAGGTTATGTTCTATTGGGTCGTGGTGGACCATCAGCATCTCTCTGCCGGGAACTCGGAGAGTAGCCTATCCCAGGATTTGTCTGCAGAATATGGTGTTTCACACCCTAACTCACCCTTAGCTGCTGTCGCTATGATGGATTCGGAGCCTATCCCCTCTAATGTGTCGGTCAGCTCTGACGAATCAATTGCTTTTGAAGCTCAACTGGGTGATTCTCTTGGTCTGGCCACGTCGTCGGCCACCCTAGATATTTTTAAAGCAGTCCATCACTTCACTAGAAATCACTTCACTAGCCATTGCAGAAAGGCGAAAGAACGCAAAACTTATGGACTATATCTCTACCTTGGGCCTTCCTCTTGCAGATGTGAACAACCTTTCCTTAATCGGGTCGTTTGCGGCGATAGCTAATGCTCACAAGGTGTTCGATTCCTGTCCTGTCTTTGGGCTAAGCGCTACTATAGCAGCCGCCAACCCCCCTCTGGGTCCCCCTGCCCCTGTTTTCGGGTATCTCTAGGCCAGGTGAATTCCGTTGGCATATCTTCTCCCCCTAAGACATGGAGCTCGATTGTTGCAAATACAGCCACTGAGAAGAACTTGGGTTTAAGTTTTTTTTCCCCTCTGTAGTCTGAAGGAAGTGTTACGGTCAATCCCCCCGTTGAAATCCTCAAACTTGGTTTTATTAAGTGGTCTTCTAGTCTTGTCGGTCACTTTATTCACTCGAAATTGCCATTCAAGTTGGTTGAAACCTCTGCTAAAAAATTATGGGGACACCTGGGGTTGTCTAAAGTCTATCTACATGATAAGGGTTACTTCATCTTTAAATTTGATTCTTTGAGGGAAAGAGACAATATCTTAGCTTCGGGTCCATAGTATATAGCGTCCAAGTTGCTATGCTTACAACCATGGCAAGAAGGAGTTAACTTCATTAAAACTGACTGTAGCAAAGTCGCAATATGGGTCAAGTTCAGTAACATCCCCCTCTCTTACTGGACGAAGGAGGGTCTAAGCTACCTGGAAAGTGCTATTGGACTCCTATTATTTGCCGATGATATGACTTCTAAGTTGGAGCCTCTGAGCTTTGCCCGAATTTGCATTGAGATGTACGCTTCATCTACATTCCCTGCTTCTATCAAAGCTGTAGTGTTTGATGGTACATCCTTGGTCGAAGAATCTATTGAGGTGAAAGTGGAGTATTGGAGCAGGCCTCACTCTTGTGCAAATTGTAAATGTTTTGGTCATTCCCTTCTCAAATGTCCTAAAACTAATTTCCAATGGGTTGCAAAGCCTTCTCCTATTCCTTGCGCGGACACGTGCTCCGCTTCTCCTTCCGAAGCCATGGCCTCCCCCTCTCCCGATCCTATCGATCCTGATGGTTTGTGGACAGCGGTTTCCAAAGGTCATAAACTTCCTTCTCCCCTTCTTGCCGCCCCCCTGTATCCTTTACTAATGCCTTCTCTCCAATTGCTTCTCCCCTCGTTGAGACTAGAATAAAAGCTCCAAATGCCCTCAGAATTTTGAGGGCCATCTCCCGTAACTGGGCCTGGGTATTTAATTATGACCACCACCCGAATGGCAGGATCTGGGTGGGTTGGGATCCAAATATTTAGAGAGTAGATATCCTGTTCCAATCTGTCCAAATGTCGCACTTTAAACTCTACCCCCTTAATAGAAATACCCCTATCTTGGCCTCTATAGTCTACGACCTGAACTCTATAGTGGAACGTCGGCAGTTGTGGTCTGATCTGAACTTCGTGCTCTCTTCGGACACTTGGTGTATTCTTGGGGACTTCAACACTATCAAGAGTGGAAGCAGAAGGTGGTGATTCTACTTGGGATGCTGGTATGACTGACTTCAATGATTGCTTGGAAACTCTTGGGGTAGATGATATTCGTGCTATTGGGCCTTAGTACACTTGGTGGAATTGCAAGGTTAAAAATCCTATCCACAGAAAGCTGGACAGAGCAATGGGTAACAATTATTGGTTCAACTCTATGCCTGACTCTCAAGCCACTTATGGACCTCGAGGTCTCTTTGATCATTGCCCAGTTATTCTTAATACTGGTCTTCATTTTCAAGGCTCAAGAAACCATTCCAATTCTTTAACTTTAATGCTTGATTTAGAAGGGTTCGATGCTGCTGTCTTGGATTGTTGGAATATCAGAATCCGTGGGAATCCCTTTTTCAAGTTCAATGAGAAGCTACGTAGAACCAAAAGTGCCCTCGTAGCTCTGAATTCTTCTAATGGTAATCTTTCGAGCAATGTAAGTACTCTGCAGGTTCAGTTAGCCTCCATTCAGATTTCTCTCCATGCCAACCCTTTGAACTCTTATCTTCTTACCATAAAGATAATTGTTCCAAGTCGTTATGGAAAGCTCTGGCCCTTGAAGAATCTCTCTTGCTCCAGAAATCCCGGGCCACTTGGCTTGCCCAGGGGGATAAAAACACTAACTTCTTTGCCAACGTCATCAAGAGTAATTGGAATCATAACAAAATTTTCTCTATCTTCAATAGCACCGGTGAGCTTATTGAAGACCAACAAGGTATCCAGCAAGTGGCGGTGGCCTACTACCAAGATTTGTTGGGGTCTTCCCCTCTCTCCTATCCTGGCAGTGATGATCTCAAAAACTACGTTACCATGAGGATCTCTCCGGCATAGGCGGCTACTTTAGTCAACCCAATCCTTGATTATGAAATTGTTGCAGTTCTTCAGTCCATGAAAAAGAATAAAAGCCCAGGCCCTGACTGGTTCAATGTTAATTTCTTTCTACACTGCTGGGATACTATCGGTCATGATTTCACAGCCGCTGTGCACTCTTTCTTCTTATCCGGTCACCTTCCGAGTGGTGTCAATGCTACCACTATTGCCTTGATTCTGAAGTCAGAAAACCCATCCATTATGTCTGACTTTAGACCTATCTCATGCTGCAACACAATCTACAAATGTATAGCGAAGATTCTTGCTAATAGGCTTAAATTAGTTCTCCCATCCATTATTGACCATGCCCAGTCGGCCTTCATCTCGGGGAGAAGCATCAGTGACAATATTCTTCTTGCGTAGGAGCTTTTCAGGAATTACCACAGACTTTTCGGTCCTGCCCGGTGTGCTCTCAAAATAGATATTCGGAAAGCCTTTGACACTGTTGACTGGGGATTTCTTCTGGACCTGTTGGGCCTTCTTCATTTTCCTCCTATTTTTATAAACTAGATTCAAGAGTGCATCACAACGACTATGTTTTCTGTCAAAGTCAATGGTTCTCTGGCTGGCTATTTCAAGGGAGCAAGGGGACCTAGGCAAGGGGATCCTCTGTCACCTTATTTGTTTGTATTAGCAATGGAAGCCTTTTCCATCATTCTAAATAAGGACACTTTGCTGCCTAATTTCAAGTTTCATTGGAAAGCAGATTCTTGCAAAATTTCACATGTGTGCTTCGCAGACGATATTCTCCTTTTTTGCCATGGGGACCTGTCCTCTGTCTCCATAATCAACTCGTGCATTCAATCCTTTTTCATGTTCTCCGATCTGATCTCCAATGCTCTCAAAAGTTTTTGTTTTCTGGCAAATGTTCTGACGGATGTTAAGGCAAATATTTTCCTTCTGCTGGGTATTCCGCTAGGGGTTTTACCTATTAGATTTCTTGGGGTTCCTCTAATTTCCTCTAAACTTTCCCACTCCGATTGTCAGCCTCTGATTCAAAGAATTACTGCCAGAGTCTCCTCGTGGACTTCCCGCTTTCTCTCCTATTCTGGTAGAGTACAGTTGATAAAATCAGTGTTATTTCCTATTCAGTCTTACTGGGCCGCCCATTTTATTCTTCCTGAATCGGTTCTAAGAGCCATCCAATCTATCATGTGTAGATTTCTTTGGAAGGGATCTTCTCTCCTTCGACATGGCTCTAAAGTTTCGTGGAAGGATCTATCCCTTCCACTCTGTGAAGGTGGCCTAGCGATTAAAAATCTTAACGATTGGAATTCGGCACTCATAATTCTCCACCTCCTCAAGGTCATTTCCCAGTCTTATCCTTCCTTGTGGGCTAAATGGGTCAAATCTATAGTTCTATCAAGGACCAACTTCTGGCATATCTCGAACCCCTTGGACTATTAATGGATATGACGTAAGATCCTTAAACTTCGTCGCATAGCTCTCCGGTTCCTTTCATATAGAGTTGGGAATGGCAACCTATTCAGTCTCTGGCATGACCCCTGGATGCATGGACAACCCTTAAACCCTTCTTCTTTTCTGCTCTCCGACTCCAGAATCCCTGTTAATGCTCGTATCGCCCTCACATCCCTGGGAGCTTGGGCATTGCCAGCTAGTAACCACCATGAGGTTCAACAATTCCGTAGCTTGTTTTCCGCTATTCCTAATACTTCAGCTGTCGAGGACCTGATTTTATTGGACAACCTTGAGCTAAAATCTGTCAAAACTTCCAATATTTGGGAATCTATTCGCTTGCGAGCTCAAAAAGTTCCCTGGGTGAATATGTTATGGCACTCCTTCTAGGTTCCCCGATTCTCCTTTACCCTGTGGCTGACTCTTCGGCACAGGCTACCCACAAATGATAGGTTCTCTACTTATTCTAGCTTCCGCATCAAGAGTTGCCCTTTTTGTGAAACACAGGCCGAGACCTTCTCTCATTTGTTCTTTGAATGTTCCTATTCTGCTTCAGTCCTCTCCTCTGTTCTTGCATTTGGTGCCTGGTCTCCTACTCAACTAAGTTGGGTTAGTCTAGCGAATTTCATCATTCACTTCAAAGGGAATTCTATTAGGTTTGATATTTTAAAGCTTGTTTTTTCTACATCTGTATACAAACTTTGGGCAGCTAGGAACTCCATTGTTCATACCAAGGTCAAGATGCCTTTGGGAGTTTTAACTAGGGAGATTATAACGGTCATCAAGTCTAGGTTATCTTCTTCTCCCAAATTCCTCAAAGCTGCTCAGAACAGGCCTAACCTCAGTGTTTGGTTGTGAGGCCTGCATCTAGGATTCAACTGGTTTTGGCTGGGCAGGGCAGGTCTGGTGCTAAAGGGTTCGGCCTCATGGTTCGGCTCTTTGGTCAGTTTGAAAGTTGGGGGTTACAGTGCGGTTGGTTTAACTTTGTTAAACTTCTTGCACACACAATTTTTACAGTTAAACTATTACGTGTTGGCAATTTAGCTTCCATGGCAGTTCGGCAGTTCGGCTTCCATGGCAGTTCGGCCTCTTGATCTTTGGTTTTAGTTCACTATTATTATACATTAGTTATGGGTTCAAGAGCATCTTGATCCGAAATCTTCGGTTCGACTTTTTGGCCAGTAAAGGACTGGGCTGACATCTGGGCTTGGCATCTTGGTTTGGCTTCGGGGTTCAGCCTCTTGTCTTCGGGACGCTGGGGGATGCTGGTTTCGGCCTCTGGGTTCGGTTTATATGGTTCGGCCCTCTCCTACTGGCACTCGTAGTTCTTCCTATGCTTGACATCCTCTTGACTCTTGCGGTCTGCGATTCGATTCGATCTTGACTCCATTCATTTGGCTGCTTGGTTTCAACTGATTGGTTGTTTAAGTTGTTTAAGTTTTCATGCTTGTATTTACTATTGTCATGCTTAGTAATGCTCCTTGTTCTTTCATTTGGCTTGGTTGTTAGTCTTTTGTTGTCCATTTTGGGGGTTGTCCCATGTGGTTCTATCAAAAGCTTCTGGGGTATGCCCTTAGCGATTGTTTTATCTCTTTTCTTTTTCAATATACAAACAAACTTAGCGGAAAAAAAAGAACCTCCATAGCAATCACAAAAAGGTAAGGGGATAAGGAATCCCCTTGCCTAAGCCCCTTCGCTCCTTTGAAGTACCCACACAAAGACCCATTGACTTTAATCGAGAAGAACGTAGACATGATGCAAGCTTGTATCCAATATACAAATTTTGGAGGGAATTTGAGAAGCCAAAGTGCAGCTAACATAAAGCCCCAGGAGACAGAGTCAAAAGCCTTACAAAGATCAATTTTTAAAGCACAGCGGGCAGGGCCAGAGTGCCTGTGGTAATTTCTAAGAAGCTCTTGGGCAAGAAGGACGTTATCCCCAATCATTTTTCCTGCAATAAAGGCAGCTTGGCACAAAGAAATGATAGAAGGGAGGATAACCTTGAGCCTAGTGGCAATTAGCTTTGAAATACATTTGTACGAAGTGTTGCAGCAGGATATTGGCCTATAATCGAACATAGTTGAAGGGTGGGAAACCATCGGAACTAGAACAATGGCCGTCGAATTGGTTCCACGGAGAAGACACCCTTTCGTGAAAAAGGACTGGACAGCAAGGGTGAAGGTCCTACCCACAATACTCCAGCAGTGCAACAAAAAGTTAAGAGTATAAAGATTTCCTCGTCTGAGATGTCTCTTACTAGCGCAAATAGCTTGAATGTCAGAAACAAAATTGGGGGGATCGAGGGATATAATATCAAGGCTAACCTCCGGCATAGCTAACCCAAACAGAGTTTTAAAATGATTGACAACAATTTCTTGGATTTCCTTTTGGCCAGTTAGAACAGTACCATCATCTTTTGATATGGCAAGAATTTTATTTTGGTTCCACCTATTCTTCACCCGACTAAAGAAGAATCCAGAATTTGTATCCCCTTCTTTAAGCCATTGTATTCTGGATTTTTGCTTGAAAAAGATCTCTTCATTACCCAAAGCATTCCATAGATCTTGAGATTGAACCCTCTGAAGACTGAGAAGAGAGAGGTCGCCAGGATTAAGAGAGATAGAATTTTGGGTCTTGTGAAGCAAGTCCTTGGCTTTTTCGATAATAGAAGGTAAGCTTCCTCTATCTCGATTGAGAGAACAAAGAGCACGCTTAACAGCCTTTAGCTTACCAGCCAGAACCTACAGAGGGTCCCCATAAATAGTAACATTCCAAGCAGCTTGGACCACTGCCATGAACTCAGGAAGGTTAGTCATGAAATTGAAAAATTGGAAAGGTTTAGGATTGGGAGGAACCAGCAAACCAGAGTTAATCACAACAGGGCAATGATCAGAGATGTCTCTAGGAGTAAAAAACGTCTGAGAAAAGGGGAAATGCAGAAGCCATAAGTCATTCACCAAAGCCCGGTATAATTTCTTGTAAATAGGTTTAGTATCACTAGAATTCCACCACGTAAGGGGATCCCAGACGCTCTAAGATTAGTCACATGGATATCAGTGGCACAATCCAAAAAGTCTTGCTTCCCATAATCCCATGAGATATCCCCACCAGAGATCTCGGATATGGATAGAACCTCATTAAAGTCCCCCAACAGGCACCAAGGACATGAGATGGCTGGGGCCAAAGATCTTAAATCAGACCACATAACTTTCCGCTCCGAAGGGGTGTTAAACCCATAAATAACCGTAATAATAAATTGAATATTAACATCTAAATCCAGAACAGAGTAGTGAATAAACTGGGAGGATTTAGCTAAAATATTCACCTGTAGAACATTCGGGTCCCATCCAAACCAAACTCTCCGGTTCTCATGATGCTCATAGTTAAAATGCCAATGCCAATTAGGACGAATAGCTTTTGACATAGCATGGGCTTTTGAAGCTTTGACTCTTGCTTCCACTAGGCCAACAAAAGAGATATTATGCTTATGAAAAAGAGCAAGTACGCTATCCTGCTTCAAAATCTTATTAACACCTCTAATATTCATAGAGCAAAAATTTAACATAATAAGAATTCTGGGGACTTCTTACTCCCCATTCCTTTGATCTTTTTCTTTGATGCTTAACCAAAATCAAGAGAGCCTACAACTTTGTGTTTGAGATCCCTAACTTCTTTCTCATCAATAAGTTTAAGCTTACCCACAAGGGGGTTGGGAGAAGGAGTGGCATCAGTGTCAGAGAAACAGTCCTGAGGACCAGCGGCCACAGGGGAGAGAAGGTTGAACAAATTTGAGTCTGGAGGAAGCATAGTATCCTTCGGGTTAGATTGTTGCTTAAGACCCTTAGCAACTACTGTCCAACCATCAGTAGGGAGGGGGTCAGAAGAAGAGCCTTGGACAGGGGGGACAGGGGGAGCAAGGGCTTTCTGTCCAACCTGTATCTTTGGGACCCATTTGAAGTTAGCACTAGGGCAGCGAGCAAGGGAGTGGCCAAAAGACTTGCAATGAGAGCAGAAGATAGGTCGATTTTGGTATTCCCACTTTTACCCGAACAACTTTTTCAGTTTGGGTTTCCTCATCAATAATGTCCACTTCCAGACAGCTAGGGAATGAAGATGAAGAAGAAAGCTCTACACATACTTTGGCAAATGTCATCGGCTCAAATTTACCAGTAACACTATCAACGAAGAGTGGCTTTACCAATGCCACTAGCTAGGTAACTGAGCCCTGTAGGAGAAAGGTAGGACATTGGGACGTTATGAAATTTAACCCAAATTGGAGCTTTAGTGCAGGCTTCAAACTTGAAATCCATTCCTTCCTTCTAAAGCATATGGCATAGATGTTTGTTCGAGATGTACCAAGGGCCAAGAACAAGGACATTTTCTCTTTCCAGAGAGTTTGAAAACTTGAAGACAAAAAACCCCTTATCATGCAAGAAAACCTTCTGCAGTCCATGTTTGTCCCAAAGCTTATGAACAGTTTCTTCAACAAGTTTAAAGGGGAGTCTAGAGTTGATAAAGCTCCCCATGAGGCAGGTATTCCAGAGAGTATTTCCTTTTAGGAGAGCCTCAATCGAAGGTGTAATGCGAATTACTCCATTCTCCGAAGCTAGAGGATCGGGGGGGGGGTATATTCAAGCGGAGAGCAGTGTTTTGGGTCACTATTGGTTACCACATCACTCCAAGATTGTTTAGATGGCTTAACAGCTTCAGGAGGGTTATCATCACATTTTTCCTCCACACAGGCAGCGAGAGAGGGGGACGCGTCCGTAGCAGATTGCAGACCCGACACAGGTGCGAGCATTGTAGGAAGTTCACCAGAGGGTCTCATGGAGCCAAGATCTACCATGTTGTGGTCGTTAACACTCCTAACAGATTTTCCTTTCTTAGCGAAATCATTGACATTCTGAAGCAAAAAACCTTGGGCTTTTATGAAGTCCATTATGGCAAGGCACTTCCTACGTTCATCAGCTGCATCAAGGCGACCCTGTTGTGATAGGTGTTGCACTGCTTTGAATATCTCAGATATAGAGGGGCCAAGCATATGCCCAAATTTTCCGCGGCAATGTCGTTAGCTTCTGAGTCAGAAGACTCAACAGAGGCAAGATTAGTTGTAACAGGCATGGGTTCAGATTCTTCCATAGCCGTGTCAACAGCAGCAGGGGAGTTGGGGTTTGATACACCGAAATTGGCAAAAAGGTCATGGGAAAGGCTACTCTCAGAGTTACCAGCCGAGAGGTAAGAGAAATCAACCATGGCGAGGCAGCAAGAAGGCGGAGGGAGGGGGGAGGAGCTCTGAAGAGAACGAAGGAGAGGGAGGAGTGAGACGGAGGAGTACGGAGGAGGGAGGGGATGAAGCTAAAAGAGGAAAACAGAGAAGTTTGGTAAGAACAGAGAAGTTAGGTGAGATTGGGCGGGAGACCAGAAAAAGAAAGAAGGTGTTGACGGTAACTAGATGGAGGGGTAAACGGAAGATTTAGAGAGAAGGGAGAGAAACATCCTAGTGAGAGGGTCTAACCCATTCAGAAACCTCTGTTCATAAGAGTCAATGCTTTCTGGCTAACACTGATCAGAGGACCTCCATTACCATTCTCTCTCTCCTTAGGTTTCAAGCTGGGACCTTTCCTATTAAATTCCTTGGGGTCTCTCTTATTTCTTCCCAGCTTTCCTTCCTTGACTGCCTTCCCCTTATTCACAGAATTACCTCTCGAGTCGCTTCCTGGACTTTGGTTGCCCTTGTTTACTCAGGACGACTCCATCTCATTAAATATGTCTTTTTCTCTATCCAATCCTTTTGAAGCAATCATTTCATCCTTCCTAAAGCTGCCTCTAGAGAAATCCAATCTATTCTTTGCAGGTTCCTCTCCTCTGGAAAGGCCCATCCTTGGAAAAATTTGGTGCTCGTGTAGCCTGGCATAAACTTTGTCTCCCAACTTCAGAAGGGGGGTTAGGGTTAAAGAGTATCACAGATTGGAATAAATCTCTGATTTTGAAGCATTTGCTAAATATTTTACGCTCCGACTCCTCTTCTTTATGGGCTGATTGGGTCAACAAAACTGTTCTAAAAGGGAGAAATTTCTGGTACTGTAATGCCCCTTGGATTGTTCTTGGATATGGAAACAGAATCTCAAACTCAGGCCCATTGCTCGTAATCATATCCTAACCAGTCCCTGTTGTCCAATTCGGGGCTTCCTCACAATGCCTTAGTTGCTGACATCATCTTGGATTCCTCCTAGAACCTCCCTCAGAGCAACCACAATGATTTGATTGTGTTTCGTAGACTTGTTGAAAACCAGCCTATTCGGCCTTTATCTGATGATCGTATTGAGTGGAATGGACTTCATATAACTTTTACCAAAGCAAGGCACATAAGGGATTGCATTAGATTTAAACAACCAAAGCCATTTTGGCATAAGGTTGTTTGGTACAAACTTCATGTCCCCCGGTACTCCTTTATTTTATGGATGGCGTTCCTTAAAAAGCTCCCAACGAACGATATCACCAGACAATACTCCATGGGAAGAATCTCTCCTTGCCCTCTTTGCCATCTTTATGATGAAAGCTTTGCTCACTTATTTTTCGAATGCACCTACTCCACTACAATCCTACAACATACCTTGGATTTGGGAGATTGGGCCATTGCCAATATGGACTGGATTGGTGTTACTAATTTCATCCTCTCCTTCCAAGGTCGAAGACTCACAAAAAACATTCTATATCTTACCTTTGCTGTTACTTTCTACAAGATCTGGGAGTCGAGGAACATGAAAATCCACAATGACAAACTTGTTCCCCCGTCTTGTATTGCAAAAGATGTCATTTTCATCATTAAATCTAGACTGTCCTTTTTCGCTTCCTTTATTAATGCATCCCATCATAATACTTTTTACTGTAATTGGATCTTGTAATGGTGCGTTTCTGCTGGTGCGCAAGGCTGCTGCTTATTAGTTTTGGGTGCTGGTCTTCTAGACCTCTGGTCTTTCTCTTCTTTAATGCTACTGGTTCTTTGAAATTGGTATGGCGAGGTCTTTGGTCTGGCGCGGGTAGTCTTCGTCTGGCGGAAAATTTGGTCTCGCTGAAATGGGTATCTTCTTGAAAGCAGTCTTGGTGTTTGGTTAAGGCAATTTGGGCGAGGTGGGTCAGCTTTCAAAGCGAGGTGGGATAGCAGTGAGGAAATGGTCACGCCATTGGGGTCTACTTTGTTGGGATGCTATTCTTTGATATCTATGTTTGGTACAGTCATTGGTTAGCTAAGTTGGGTTCTTCAGACGAGACTCCTTGCTGTGATGTGCTTTCTACAATAGTGCTCGGTCGGGAGGAAGCATCGATGTGATGGGTCATAAAGGGCGAGCGAATGTGCTCGGTATTTCGGTCCCGGGCGGCCAGCTATTGGCTGGGCTGGGGTTCTATAGGTCTCGGGCGAGCTTCTGAGTCTTACTGTTGCAGGTGCTGCTGGTTGGGTGGGTTAGTCCTTGTCTTGGCTGTATCTATGCAACTGGGGGAGGTAGGATGGCTTCGGCTTCCCAACTTCAGGTAGGATGGTTGTTGGACTGGTGGCTCCGGTCTTAAGTTTTTTAGCTCCTTTTCGCTTCGGGTGGTATGTCGTTCCAACTCTCTAGGTAGGATGGCTTAGGCTTCAGGCTGTTTTATCTTTTCGGCAAGCTGTGTTAGTTGGTTCGGGTAGGACAGCTTCGGGTAGGATGGATGTTGGATAACTAGGTCCGGCTTCGGGCTATTTTTCTGTTTCGGCTTCTCGATTGGTTGGGCTATCATGGTTGGGTCAACTTATGCTTAATCTCAGACTTGATCACCTAAGGATAGGGTTCGGTCTTTGGCTCTGGTCGACTGCTTTGCTTCGGGGTCGGCTTGTTTATTTTGATCTTTGCTTTTTGTTGTTCGGACTTAGTGTTACTGTGTTATAGGGTTGTTGTTCCCTTGTGGGTTTATTCCTTCGTGTTGGCTTTGTTTTTTCGGGCCTACTTTTTATAGTCATGACATCATAGGGCATGTCCTATGATGTCTATGCTATATCCTATTGGTGTCCTCCAATGTCCCTTGTAACACGTTTATTTTTGAATATATTTTTAAAAAATTTAGCGAAAAAAACAACTAAAATAAATGCCTTCCAATGTCTGGCTTGTCTTTTCATTTTGGCCATCAGTTTGCAAATGGTACAATGCGCTCATTCACAACTGCATCCCCATGCATTCTTATAACTTTTCTGGATATTCGATGTTAATCGTGGATCTCTGTCATACACGATTGATATCGTTACATCGTGCCTTGAAATAATTTCTTTGACATATAACTTCGCTCACTGATCGTTAGGAAATATACTAACTTTGACATACCATGAAATCTATCACCATATCTCGCCACCAAAAGTATTGTCAAAGGCGCAATATATTTTCGTGCTCCCTAGTTGATTCAACATATAATTTTTTTTCTCGCAATACTTCATCTTCAATTCCCGATACTGGCAAAACCTAGTTTCTTCCTTCAACATTCAGCCACCTTTCAATATCGATCTTGAATTGACACCTTCATCTTGGAGTTACTCTACCTTTACCATGTCCAACAAAGTTGTACAGTTTTCCATCTGAACAACTTCCCCTTTAACTTTTTCGAATATCTTACCTCTCACCACAACTTAACCATTTCAATTTTATGAACCCATCTTGCGCAGTTAACAAAAAAAAAACTTCTACATTTTTGTTTAAGACGTCGGCAACCATATTCATTTAGGATTTTGCAGTCATAATCCTTGATCAATTTCAACTATCACTTCTGACGCATGTTTCAATATCTCTGTGCGAGGATATACTTTTGACACTTATGGTCTGTTTATATCTCACACTACTTCCGAAATCCTCAGGGCAACCATTACTACCGCCAACTTTAAATCATGAGTCGGATATCCCTTCTCGTAATATTTCAATTGTCGTGAGGCATACGCAATAACTTTGCCGTTTTGCATTAAGCACACAACTGAGTCCTTTATGCGAAGTGTCACAATACATCACAAAATTTCTTGTATTATCTAGTAAAAACAACATAAGTGCCATTCTTAACTTCTTCTTCAATTCTTGAAAATTCGTTTAATAAATTCCTACCAATATAAATTCCACCGATTTCCTCGTCAAGTTAGCTAACAAAGTGGCTATCTTGAACTTCGTGTATCCCAACACTATTTTTTTATCAACTTCTCGACTTACGACATCGATAGATAACTCTACCGTACATGCGACCTACAACTAGAAAAATAAAATACTACCTTTGACTTCCTCTGAGTCATAAGGTTTACGCACTTTCTTTGGCAATCACTTATCGCCACATGATTCAACAACCTTAGAGTTTCCCATATCAAATTGGAAATAAATCCATTGACATCACGACCTTTAATAGCCATACGACAACTCTACGCAACAACTTAAAATAAATTATTATTCACACTTTCTATATTTAGGGAATAGTCTAAGGTGGTGTTTGATAAAATTGAGTGTTAAGATCTGAACAGTTTAGACGTCTGAATAATATAGAGCATCTGAATAGAATTGTGTCTGAATGAAAAAAATATTGTTTGATAATTAATTTTTTCAAAATATCTGAATAACAGTATTTTACCATTTTAACCCTCTGAACAGTTTAAACAAAAACCTGTTTGATAATCAGAAGTTCTGAATAGTATTTTAAATACATATTTATAATATTTTGACCACAATATGATAAAATAAAAATGAAAACGTACAAATTAACCTGCTCACCACCTTTAGCGACGGATCCATAAAACAAAACTTTATTCAAATATATATATATATATATATAAGTTTGTCAACTTAAGCAACATTTTTCATCGTACAATAGCTCTAAAGAAGTCATGTAATTGTTGTTTACATCAAATCCAAACACAAACACCATGAAATTAAATTCCTAACATGAGAAGAGCCTAAAAGTCCAACTGCAATTAAGTTCTTGGAACTCCAGAAGCAGCATCAGCTACCCTCAGATTTCTCCAGAGCTACAAAAGAAATCAATGTCATCAACAAAAAAAGAGCAAACAAGATGTTCTGGGGATATTCTCATTCTTTCCAAATTCTCATTCACATTCTTCATGCAAATGATGTTAAAAACTAAAGAACATAATGCAAGATGCAAAGTTGTGCAATAAATTATCCGCCAGCAACAAGACAGACCAAACAAAATAACTAACGTGTTCAAGTACCGTATCAAATTTAATGTCGATAGATGCATTAGGAACAATGCCTAACAAACAGTTGTAGGCAAGAATCTACTATTAATATGGTCCCCCACTGGACATACTTCATACAAAAGATATCTGGAATACAATTTACTTATCAAATGTCATAGCCAGAAAATAACTTGGGCAAATAGGATGTTGCTACTAGATGGAGGTAAAAAGATTACAAAATGACTTTTCCCCGTTGTAGTAATCTTTACCCCTATTTGTTTTCTTTAGGAGTGGTATATTGAATCAACAAGGTCACTATTTCAGTAATGCTTTTGTCTTCACAGTTTATAAATTTCCAATTCTATCAACCATCAAGCATATGCTACATAGTCATTCTCATAACACTTAACTGTAAAGCAGAATTTCATTGTAAATGATACAAATACAAATTTTGGAAGATATAAGTTATATTTTGTCACCATGTATTCTAGCATATCATTGAGTATGACGATCGAATAAGTTAATTATTACGCCCAGTACAATTATAAAAAAAGTACACCCTTTTACGAAACAATACCATAACTTGCAAGGTAGCACAACAATAAGATATGCTGAGACATAAAATTGCATATTTATTTCGAAACTATCGAGCAGAGGCTCAAAATAATAAATGCATCGTCCGGAAAATGTGTCTCCAAATACCCAAGTTTGTCTTCATAATCACATAGAAACATGTAAACTTATATTGTTTATGTATACTATTTGGTTGACAAATTATAAATAAATAAATAACTCATGGTCATCCATTATATGTGTGGCAAGTATCAATGACTTTACAAAAGTGAATTAATTATTTATATGGTGTGATACAAAAGTGGTAGAAAAAAGGAAAATGATGAAAGATTGAGGAATGATAAAAGACCGAGTATAAAATTAGGATTTGTTCTTGTTATTAGAGACTCCACTCTGCGGTAATAACTAATCCTTCACCCACAAATACTAGTATTACATGATTCAAAACACAACCCACTACTTAAAAATCATATAAACAAGCAAATTCAAGACAAAACAAATTGGGAATTGAGATCCAAAACATATAATCCAACTCTGCTGCCACTAAAGTCCACCAAGAACAATCTTTTCCATTACAAAAAGAAAAAAAACAAACAACCGTTTGTAAAATAGAGAGGATAAAACTACGAGTAATCTTCAAAGTAAGTTTTATTGCGTAAAAAGAGAAGATTTTACAGAGAACTGGGTTTAAAAAATAAGGAGAAGGGTAGCTTCATAAATAGATGCTTAGGTAAACTAAAAAGTAGAGATTCGATTTACACAAGCATAAACAATAGATGAAGAAGGAGAGAAGATTACCGTATGAAAGAAGACAAAAAGAGCAAAGCGGATTCATTAGAGAAAAAGCAAAGAAGAACCATTTGGAGGAGAGAAATGACGATCTAGGTTTGATTTGGGATAAAAGACAGACGGAAGAGGTTATTATTGTCGCAAAAAATTTTTTCTAGCTCAGAGGCTCTTCTAAATACTATAGATTTATTTTTATGTCTAACCAATTAAGAGCTATTAAGAGGCAAAAAAATTTTTAACAAACAAGATTTGCCTCTGACCGAATTAGAGCCAAATCTATTAAGACCTAATAAGAGGTAATCAAACACAACCTAACTCTTCCCGAAGCATGTCTAATTTCTAGCAAATTGGTCGGACATAAAATAACAAGTGGCACTTGAATTAAATAACACGCAGTCATTTAGATAACTGATCGAAACCATACCTTGCATTGCGTCCTGCATCGTTATGTTGGATGAATGTTCGGTTAATCGACTCGGCGGAGCTGATTTTATAATAACCAGCTTGCCATTACTACTGCCCCCTTACTTCCGCTTGCTTTTCTAGCCACTTTCTTTGGACAATCTCGAGCTTCGATCCACACGTGAAGCATGCTCCCTTCCTCGGTCTTGAACATTTTGGTGCAATGTGGCCCTTCAAGACACAATTAAAGCACACCCTCTTTCCCTTCAAGCAAACACCCACGTGTCTATTTTTGCAGTTGCTACACGTACCCACTTTCTTCTTCTCATTCCCTTGTTGATTTTCAGCGGTAATACTATTGTTCCACTTTCTTTTCTGAGCATTACCGATATGACTATCACCCGCCTTATCATCTTCACTCTTCTTTCCCCTATACTCTTGATTGTATAACATCATATTACCTTCCCCGTCTACGACAATCGTCCTCTCCAGTCCTGTTGTGAACGAATTTGGTTGAAACATCGAGATTTGACTATCTGACCAGAATTGATTTGATTCTGCAAGTGCTCAGAACCAACAAATTCCCTAAGCTGCAAGACCTTAGAGTTGGCGTCAGTTTCATTATTATATGTATATTCCTCGAGGGTTTGTTGACGTTGCTGTCTTCCTCTAGGCGGCATCATACTATTTAAAATTTGCAATATTAGATCATTATTCATTCACGCATTAAAACTTTTAAGCTTATCTCAACCTCTTTTAAACAACACATGATATATCTTAATAAACAATGGTATTTTTATTCATTTATTACTTCACCATATAGAAAAACAGCCTCACTGCTATTTATATCATTTATCCTGTAATAATAAAATTCCAGGATTACTTCATCATATCCCACTATTTATTTCAAAAATCAGAATTTACATCTTATTAATTTTCATCATGATTTATATATCATCTTATTGTTTTTCTCGCAATCTACAAGAACATTCTACGTTGTACAACTTCATTGCGCTCTTGCTCCACGATACGAATCATCGTCCTACGATCCATTGTGTACCCCAGACAACCTCAACCTGCACAGGAAAGTGGAAGACTAAATTCTAAGTTTCATCATTTGTTTGGCCCTCTTTTTTTTGGCTAAATTTAGACTGAAATAAAAGAAAGAATAAGTACAAAGCACAAGGGTCAAACCCCAAGCAGTATACCATAGCCATCATAGGACAGGCCCTATGATGGCAGTAGTAAACCCAAGCTAGTCACTATCAAACTAGGATTCAACATGGAACAAACAACAATAACAACCAACAAACTGGCTTGATATCAGTCAATACAAACTGCATCAAACCAAACCTGTAGCAATATTATAAACCATAGCAAACCAACCCATAAAGGGTGTATGCAGAAGAACAACCCAACACATTACAGAAATAAACTGCCATGAAATAACAGCGCAACAGTAATTGGAAACCCAACACAACACCAGTTGTTTCAACTACATGCAACCAAACACAGTAGCACAACACCAGGTGTAGTAGAAGCAGCACCACACGCAGCCAAGAGTTTCAACTACAGCTGCTTAAGACCATAACCACGATGAGGTAACAAACAAAGAGAACCACACCGGATAGGTAGCGACGAAGATGCGAAACCACACCACACTAGACAATAGGTAGCAATCGAGAACGATGAGGTAGCGATCAATGTAACCAAGTCCACAATGAAAGATTAGATATCAGTCAGCAGAACCAAGCACATCACTCAGCCAGCAGGACCAAACACAACCTCATCACTAGTAGCACCGAATCACAACAACAACATAGTAGCTGCATCACAGCAAGCAGCTGCAGCTGAACAAGTCAATAGCACCAGAACCAACAGCAGTGAACCAACACTAGTAAATACCATGAATCAATAGCAAACCCCAGCAGTTGACTAATAGAAATACAACACACCTGCAGTGAAGTCCCCAACATCTGCAATAAGACAAAGATAGCCCATAGAAGAAAGACATCTGCTGTTGCCTAACAGAAAGATAACCCATAGAAGAAAGACATCTGCTGTTGCCTAACAGAAAGATAAGCCATAGAAGAAACCATAACAACTATAAACAGCAGGCATAACATAGTTGTAACGCCAACAGAGTAGTAGTTTAAGAGCAACCAAATAGACCAGATAGAAAGCCCATCCTTAGCAAGAAATCCTGGCAGGACCAAGCATCCCAAATTCGCAGTAATACCAACTGTTGTAGGTGTAGTGTGAACCACCCCACACGAGCAGCAGATGTATCACAAACCTGCAGATTCATATCATAACATAGCAGATTACACATATAAGTATACCATCTGAACTAAGCTTATCAGCCACTGAACCATAAGGCAAAAGATAACGATTACAATACAAGATGTTGATAGCATAACTTGGATTTAAGTATTTGAAACCTAGCATTAGTATGGAGACCACACTTAAGCAAATGGATAATATCTTGGATAATGATTCGGGCAGGGATAACAACTTTAGTAAAAATCCTAGCATTCCGTTCTTGCTAGATCCTATAGACCACAACTGCAAATCCAAAATGCAAAATACTGTTATGAAATTTGGGGCAAGAGCTGCTAGTAATAAAATCAGTGATAGTAGTCCAACTACGACTCAACCCTCTCCAACCACAACGCCTAAGTACCACAACCAGAATATGAAATGAATAACTACAGTGGAAAAAAAGGTGATGAAAGTTTCCCTATCGTTGGAACAAAGAACACATAAGTGTTCTTTAACTTGGCCCTCTTCGACATGTCTTCAACACGATCTATGCGTTTAAAAGCCTTCACCCATGCATCTTCAGCTCTCACCCGCTTTGCTGACTCCTTTCCCAAGTCATTCTTATGCAATCTCGTTAATAACTATCCTCTTTAATACTTTAACTAAGATAATCTCTACTCTACATCTGCAAGTCGTGCGGTAAAGTCTTGAGTTGCGACATCTTTTTGCGCTAGCGTGGCTTGGCGCTCTATGGCTTTCCTAACTCCTCTTACTCATACTTAATCTTTACCTTCTCAAATTCATCTTCACGATCAAACTCAAGCTCATACCCAAGTTCTACAATAGAAATCAACGGGTATGGTTTTCCCAATACCAACCATACTCAGACTGAACGAACTTCTCAGGGCTCCTAATCCGTATCCTCCTTAATCAGTCATTCTGACAACAAAGTTTTATTTACTAATCATACCACTCATTACGCATAATACACCTGAGCACATAGGTTGCTAACACAAGCACTTAAAGTCTTTTATCATTTTATCTTCAATGAATTTCCTTAATTCATTCCTTAGAACTCGATGAAAGTTTATCACCTCTATGTTTTCAATCTCCTAGAAGGTTATAGCCAAAGATTTCCCCACCTAAGGTTCATAACCTAAAGCTTTGATACCAACTTATGACACCCCAAAATCCGGGTACTTCAATCCCACAGATTTATATTTTTTTTTGCTAAATTTAGACTGAAATAAATAAAATGGGGGATTACAAAACCACATGGGAGAAACCCAAACATAAATAGCAAAGACATCATAGGACATGCCCTATGATGTATAGACTATAAAAGGTTACAGGCGTCAGCCCCATAAGAAAAGGTTACAGTACATGTCAAAGCATAAATAATAAATTCGTCAAGACGCTTGAACACGGAACCACCGAAACCAGCTACCACGACGACGACCCACTCGTGGCCGAAGCCCCACTCTATGGAGACCCACGCTACAGGGCCGAACTAGTCGAAGCCGAAACGACACCAATCTGAGCCCCTCTTGGCCGGAGCCCCACTCTACGAAGATGACCCACTCAAGGCCGAAGCCCCACTCTACGAAAGATCCACTCTACGAAGACCCACTCTCTGAAACCTCACTCTACGAAGAACCCTCTTGGCCAAACTCCACTCTACGAAGCTCCACTCTACGAGTCCCCACTCTATGAAGCCTCGCTCTACGAAGACCCCACAAGGCCAAGACCCCACTCTACAAAGGCTCCATTCGGTCAAAACCCCACTCTACGAAATCCCACTCTACAAGTCCCCAACACCAGCACTAGCAGACCACAAGAAATCTCACTCTACGAGTGCAGTTACTGCACAAAGGATCTATAGCATAGTTTAGACTTGATTTTTTGAAATTTAGCATTAGAATGAAGCCCACACTTTACCAAATGAATAATATCACGAATGAGAATCCGAGTAGGGGTGGAAGTATAATAGAAAATCATGGCATTTCTTTCGGTCCAGATTCTATAGACCACAGCAGCAAACCCAAAATGGAGAAGACTAGAGTGAAAGTTTTTACAGGAGCGACTAGAGATAAAGCTAGTAATAGAAGCCCAACTCCTACTAAACCCTCTCCAACCGCACTGCCTAAGGACATCTATCAGAATCTGAAAAGAAAAGGAGCATTCAAAGTATAAATGGTTAAAGGTTTCCCTATCATTTGAGCAAAGCACACACATAGGGTTGATATCAAGGCCAAATTGAGTTAATCTATCAAGGGTCCAAAGCCCCTTATGAAAAGCAAGCCAGAGAATAAAAGATTGTCGGGGGGCACAATCTTGTGCCAAACCAAGCTATGCCAAGACACGGTAGCCCCAGTCAGCCGAATAGAATTCCATATAGTAGTAGCCTTTACATCCTTTGTACCATCCCAGAAAAGAACATCACGGTTTGCAGAGTTACAAGGTCTAGAGTAGTCAAAAGAATTCCGAAAAGCAATGACATCCTTGTGGTTCGAAGCAGGTAAGACCCACCTAGATTTATGTATAATGCTATTCACACAGGCATAAGGACCAAGCCCAGAGTTGACAATCAGAGACGAGTGAACAGAATTTGTCAAAGGAGATTGACCAATCCATGGGTCAAACCATAGGCTAGTATTAGCTCCGTTTCCTATGTCATAAGATATGTGCCTACGGGCAATATCCCTGCATTGTAATACTTTCCTCCAGATCCAAGAGCAGTCAGGAGGGATAGGAATAACCCAGAAGGATTTAGACTTGAGTAGTGTAATATGAACCCATTTGGCCCAAAGAGATGGAGACAGGGGAGTAATGACGTGCCAAAGATGCATCAAGATAAAAGATTTATTGCATTCCGCAAGGTTTTTTATTGCTAGACCACCCTTTGCAAAGGGAAGACAAATCTTTGTCCAAGCAACTTTAGAGTCATGTTTGTCCATGGATGGACCCTTCCATAAGAATCTAGACATGGAAGACTAAAGATCTTTCAAAACTGCTGTAGGAAGGATGAAGTGAGCCGACCAATAGGCATGAGAGGCATGGACAACTGACTTGATAAGTTGCATACGGCCGGCGTACGAAAGAAACTTATTGGTCCAGGAGCTAATTTTGGCTTTGACCCTTTCAAGGAGGGGGCGGCAGTCCGCAAGGCTAAGTTTTGAGGTGATCAAGGGAACCCCCAAGAATTTTGTAGGTAACACTCCCAACCGAAAATCCAAAAGGCTAAGGATAAGATCCGATTGGGCAGGAGGAACATAGGAGAGAAAACACATACTCTTTGAGGCATTGATGTGGAGACCCGAGCCCAAGGAGAACTGGTCAAGACACGTCATAATATTCTTGACATAGTCAATATCACCATGACAGAAGATAAGAATGTCATCTGCAAAGCAAAGATGGGTGATGGAAAGAGGCGCAGATCGCTCCTTTTCACTTTGGGTGGTTCCGGACTTCAACTTTCGCTCCTTTTCACTTCGGGTGGTATGCCGTCCCACTTTTGTAGGTAGGATGGCTTAGGCTTTTGGCTATTCTATTTTTCGGTAAGTAGTGTTAGTTGCTTCGGGTAGGACGGCTTCGGGTAGGATGGATGTTGGATAACTTGGTTCGGCTTCAGCTTTGGGCTATTTCTGCTTCGGCTTCTCGATTGGTTGAGCCTCATGGTTGGGTCCACTTCTCAGATTAGATCACCTAAAGATAGGGTTCGGTCTTTGGCTCTGGTCAGTTGCTTTGCTTCGGGGTCGGCTTGTTTGTTTTGATCTGTTTCCGTTCGGTCTTAGTGTTACTGAGTTCTAGGGTTGTTGCTCCCTTGTGGTTGTTCCTTCGTGTGGGCTTTGTTTTCGAGCCTGCTTTTTATAGTCATGACATTATAGGGCATGTCCTATGATGTCTATGCTATATCCTATTGGTGTCCTCCAATGTCCCTTGTAACACGTTTATTTTGTTATATAGTTTAAAAATTAGCAAAAAAGAAAAAGAAAAAAAGAGGCGCAGATCGCCAATGAAACTTGAAAGAAGCCTGCTTTGAAGTCTAGGAAAGCATAAGGGAAAAGACTTCCATAATGATGACAAAAAGGTAGGGGGATAATGGGTCACCTTGTCTAAGGCCTTTAGCCCCTTTGAAGTAACCACATAAAGGCCCATTAACCTTAACAGAGAAACTGGAAGTAGAGATGCAGGCCTTGATCCAAAAAATAAATTTGGGAGGGAACTTGAAAAGTTGTAAAGCAACCCACAAAAAATTCCAAGAAACAGAGTCAAAAGCTTTCCTGAGATCAATCTTCATAGCACACCTGGCCGGCCCAAGGGGTCTGTGGTAATTTCTGAAAAGTTCTTGAGCAAGAAGAATGTTATCACCAATTCTCTGTCCCGGAACAAAAGCAGATTAGAAAGGAGAGATGATGGAAGGGAGAATATCCTTAAGCCTAGACGCAATGAGCTTCAAAATACACTTATAAGTAGTATTGCAGCAAGAGATGGGTTTGTAATCATTCATAGAGGAGGGGTTCTGAACTTTCGGCACAAGATCAATGGCCGTGGCATTGGACCCCCTAAGCAGACATCCCTGACTAAAAAAGGAACGAATAGCAGCAGTGAAGACCTCCCCAACAATGTCCCAAGCATGGAGGAAGAAATTAACAGTGAACCCATCAGGGCGAGGACTCTTGTTCTTCTTCATGTGCTTAAGGGTGGACAAAATCTCCTCATCCGACACATCTCTGACAAGCAAAAGAGCTTGTTGAGAGGACACAAGCTTGGCCCCAAGAGAGTCAGGAAGAGGGATAGTGGAGCAATTAGCATGGGAAGGCATACCAAAGAGATCGTAGAAGTGGTTAACTGCAACACGTTGAACAGCCAAGTGCCCAAAACACAATTCACCCTCAGAATTCTCAATTGATAGAATATTATTAGTGTTCAACCTTTGGTTAACTTGGTTGTGGAAGTAACCCGTATTCTGATCAACCTCCTTCAGCCATTGAATTCTAGATTTTTGCTTAACAAGTTTCTCTTTAAGGAGGAGAGCAGCAGTTTGAGATCTCTGGATAAGAAGGAGAGAGGGATCACCTGGATTAAGAGAGATGGCTTGCTGAGTAGCGTGCAAGCAGTCCCCAGCCTGCTTCACATTTGAGATCAGATTACCATTGCGCTTATTAAGATCCTTTAAATCAAACTTAACAGCAGAGAGCTTCCCTGCCAGGATCTGAAGAGGGTCCCCCAAACAAGGAACGAGCCAAGCAGTCCGAACCACATCATGATAATTTTCCAGACCCATCATGAAATTAAAGAATTGGAAAGGCTTAGGAATATTGGGACTCTATTTTTGATGCCTTATCCATCTTCAATTTCCCTCCTACCTTTTTGTCTTGGATAAAAGCATGTGTTTCCACACCAATGTTTTCTGCCAAAATTAATGGGTCTCTAACATGTTACTTTTCCAATTCCCGGGGACTCAGACAAGGAGATCCCCTCTCCCCTTACCTCTTTGTTCTCATTATGGAAATGTTGTCCCTTAAACTATCGATGAGTTTCATGGAACCCAATTTCAAATTCCATTGGAAAGCAAAGGAGTTTAAGCTCACTCACCTCCTCTTCGCTGATGACATCCTGATTTTCTCTCATGCTTGCATTCCTTCCATCACGATCATATCCTCTTGCATTCAATCCTTCTCACTCTTCTCCGAAGGTTGATCCTAACGCTTCAAAAAGTCATTGCTTCTGGCAAATCTGAGACCTCGCTACTTCTTCTAGCATTCTCTCCATTTTAGGATTCCAATCCGGCCTCTTACCTACAAAGTTTTTGGGAGTACCCTTGATATCCTCTAAACTCTCTTTTAATGATTGCATTCCCTTAATCCATAGGGTCACCCAACGAGTCTCTTCTTGGACTTCAAAAATCCTAGCTTATTCTAGAAGACTACAACTCATTAAATCAGTCTTGTTCTCTATCCAATCCTTTTGGAGTTCCCATTTCATTCTCCCTAAAGCTGTCATTAGAGCTATACAATCCACCCTCTGCAGATTCCTTTGGAAGGGCTCTTCACTTGCTAAACATGGTGCCAAAGTCTCTTGGTCCGACATCTCCATGCCTACTTCGGAAGGAGGACTGGGCATTAAAAGCATTCTTGATTGGAATAGGTCTCAAATCTTGCTCCACCTGGTGAAACTAGTTCAATTCCAACCATCCTCTCTCTGGGCACAATGGACCAAAGTGACCATCATCCGGGATAGATCGCTATGGCAAAATTCCAATACCACCGGACTACTCTTGGATTTGGAGGCAGGTTCTTAAACTTCGGCCTTTGACTCTTGAACACATCATCTACCGTGTTGGCAGGGGTGATAAGATAAACCTCTGGTATGATCCATGGATGCAAGGCACATCCATCAACCCTAGTTCCATTCTCCTTCAGAATATTGGCTTACCTCTCACTGCCACTGTAAGCTACATCGTTCAAGCAAACTCTTGGAACCTTCCCTGCAACAACCACCATGAGGTTATTATTTTCAGACGAATGATTGAAGCCCTTCAAACTCCTTCTTCTTCTGAGGACAGTCTCCTCTGGGACTCTTTTGACATCACTAGCATAAAAGCAAAGCATATCTGGAACTCCATCCGTGCAAGGAAACAACAGATTTCATGGGACTTCATTCCTTGGAATAATTTTTTTGTTCCTAGGTATTCTTTTATTCTCTGGCTAGGTATCTTAAAGCGACTTCCCACTAATGACAGAACAATCTTATTCTCGGGCAACAGGATGGCATGTCAGCTTTGTCAACACCACACTGAATCCTTTGAACACTTGTTCTTTCTCTGTGAGTACTCTAAAGTAATTCTCCGCAGTGCTATGGATCTGGGCTAGTAGAATAGTCCCTCTACTTCCTGGGCTGACACCTTGGATTACATAACCTCCTTCCGTGGAACAAAAATGTCTAGAAACATTTTGTGCCTTACTCTTGCAGTATCCTTCTACAAAATTTGGGAGGCTCGGAATGCTAAGCTTCACAGAAACTCCATCATGCCCCTACACGCTTTGGCAAAAGATGTTATCAATATTATCAAGTCTAGACTGTCAACATGCAACTCTTTTTTTAAGGCAACAAACTTCAGTCCATTTTTTTTGTACTTGGCTATTGTAACTGTTTTTTGTTGCTTACCTTGTATTTAGCCTTTCTGAGCTATTATAGTATTTTCATCTATTTCTGTCAATAGATGAATTTTCTCTAATCTGGGGTATGCCCCTTTGCAACTGTTTCTCTTGTGTTTTTTTTATATATACAAACCAAATTTAGCAAAAAAAAAAGGATATACGAGACTGAACCACCACAAGGCAATGAATAGAGAGGTCACGAGGGCAGAAAAGAGCTTGAGAATTGGGATAGGAATCCAACCATAGGTTATTAACCAAAGCACGATCAAGCTTCTTGTAAGTTGGGTTTGCTATTTGAGAATCCCACCAGGTGAGAAGAGGACGCGGAGGTCCATCAAGAGAAGGTTGTCAAGCCAATCCTTGAAGTCTTGCATACCATAATCCCAAGAACAGGCACCTCCATCAATTTCAGTCAAGGATTTAACTACATTGAAGTCCCCAAGAAGAGTCCACGATTTATCAATCGAGCCAGCAATAACTCTCAAATCATTCCAAAGAAATTTCCTTTCACTAGGGGTATTGAGCCCATAAACAACAGTAACAAACCCATTAAAACTAAAATTGACAGATGAAATAGAACAATGGATAAATTGTGCAGACTTTGTAATAACATTGACATTCCAGATATTTGGGTCCCAACCAACCCAAACTCTTCCATTTACATGATACTCATAGTTAAAGTGTCACTGCCAATTCCTACAAATAGCTTTAGAGACAGAATTAGCCTTAGGAGACTTGACCCTTGTTTCAACCAGACCAACAAAAGAGATTCTATTCTTACGAATGAGATCATGGACTGTCTGCTTTGGAGACATATTTACACCTCTAATATTCATAGAGCAAAAATTTATCATAAACAGGGGATGAAGTTAAGCTGGGGACTTCTTACCCCCCCCTCCTTTGATCTTTTTCTTTGATGTTTGACCAAAATCAAGAGAGCCTACAACTTTGTGCTTGAGATCCCTAACTTCCTTCTCGTCAATCAGTTTAAGCTTTACCCACAAGGGGGTTGGGAGAAGGAGTGGCATCAGTGTCAAAGAAACAGTCCTGAGGACTAGCGGCCACAGGGTAGAGAAGGTTGAACAAATTTGAGTCTGGAGGAAGCATAGTATCATTCGGGTTAGATTGTTTGTTGCATAAGACCCTTAGCAACTACTGTCCAACCATCAGTAGGGAGGGGGTCAGAAGAAGAGCCTTGGACAGGGGGGACAGGGGGAGTAAGGGCTTTCTGTCCAACCTGTATCTTTGGGACCCATTTGAAGTTGGCACTAGGGCAGCGAGCAAGGTTGTGGCCAAAAGACTTGCAATGAGAGCAGAAGATAGGTCGATTTTAGTATTCCACTTTTACCCGAACAACTTTTTCAGTTTGGGTTTCCTCATCAATAATGTCCACTTCTAGACAGCTAGGGAATGAAGATGAAGAAGAAAGCTCTACACATACTTTGGCAAATGTCATCGGCTCGAATTTAGCAGTAACACTATCAACGAAGAGTGGATTACCAATGCCACTAGCTAGGTAACTAAGCCCTGTAGGAGAAAGGTAAGACATTGGGACGTTATGAAATTTAACCCAAACTGGAGCTTTAGTGCAGGCTTCAAACTTGAAATCCATGCCTTCCTTCCAAAGCATGAGGCATAGATGTTTGTTCGAGATGTACCAAGGGCCAAGAGCAAGGACATTTTCTCTTTCCAGAGAGTTTGAAAACTTAAAGACAAAAACCCCCTTATCATGCAAGAAAACCTTCTGCAGTCTATGTTTGTCCCAAAGCTTATGAACAGTTTCTTCAACAAGTTTAAAGGGGAGTCTAGAGTTGATAAAGCTCCCCACGAGGCAGGTATTCCAGAAAGTATTTCCTTTTAGGAGAACCTCAGCCGAAGGTCTAATGCGAATTACTCCATTCTCCGAAGCCAGAGGATCGGGGGGAAATATTCAAGCGGAGATCAGTGTTTTGGGCCACTATTGGTTACCACTCACTCCAAGATTGTTTAGACGGCTTAAAAGCTTCAGGAGGGTTATCATCACATTTTTCCTCCACACAGCAAATGGAGAGGGGGGACGATCCGTGTGAGTTAGGACCCGACACAGTCAAGCAACGTAGGAAGTTCACCAGAGGGTCTCAGGGAGCCAAGATCTAGCATGTTGTGGTCGTTAACACTCCTAACAGATTTTCCTTTGTTAGCGAAATCATTGACATTCTGAAGCAAAAAACCTTGGGCTTTTATGAAGTCCATTAAGGTAAGACACTTCCTACGTTCATCAGCTGCATCAATGCGACCCTGTTACGATAGGTGTTGCGCTGCTTTGAATATCTCGGACATAGAGGGGCCAAGCATAGGACCTACATTTTTCACGGAAATGTTGTTAGCTTCTGAGTCAGAAGACTCAACAGATGCAAGATTAGTCGTAACAGGCATGGGGTCAGATTTTTCCATAGCCATGTCAACAGCAGCAAGGGAGTTGGGGTTTGATACATCGAAATCGACAAAAAGGTCATGGGAAAGGCTACTCTTTGAGTTACCAGCCGAGAGGTGAGAGAAATCAACCATAGCGAGGCAACAAGAGGGCGGAGGGAGGGAGAGGAGCTTTGAAGAGAACGAAGGAGAGGGAGGAGTGAGATGGAGGAGTACGGAGGAGGGAGGGGATGGAGCTAAAAGAGGAAAACAAAAAAGTTTGGTAAGGACAGAGAAGTTAAGTGAGATTGGGCGGCAGACCAGAAAAAGAAAGAAGGAGTTGACGGTAACTAGATGGAGGGGAAAACGGAAGATTTAGAGAGAAGGGAGAGAAACATCCTAGTGAGAGAGTCTAACCCATCCTGATCTCAAAGTATTCTTTCCCCACAGATTTGGAGTTCACTTCAATTGAATTGAAACACTTTTTAAGTTCATTAACACTTATCACGGTATTTCGACGTTCATTCATCACTTGACCGAATCGTCTCTTTTGTGTATGCTTAGTATGCTTACACAACTTATCTAATACATCATTTATTAATGTTAAGCATCATTATATTTACTAATATTCATGTATTATAACTTTGAACAACATCTGTTATCGTCAGAAGCACTACACTTGCATACGTGCATGCTCGACACCCTCTGATTGCCTCTGAGTGCACAACAGTCCTAACGATGGCCATTTTTACCCCTACCAACGACATCAAATTGAACAACTTAAAGAACAAAAGGTGTAGGTCTACTCTTTCTCATTTCGGATCATCTTGAACCGCATCAATCAGAGTTCGTACGAAAAGGTTATGCCCATTTTAGTAAAACATGTCCGGTCAAATTTTCTTAACATTTGTAAGTCTGCCTATCCCCCAGCCCCACGGCCGGGGGGTTTTGAATATAAAAGCCTCTGGAGGCGGTCCCATTGAAGTGACTAAAAAAACACTGTAACGCCTGGTCGGTACCAAATATCAACTTTGCGCTTCGCTGAACGAAGAGGCGATAGGAAGTCAAATTAGGCCTAAAAGCTCCTTTCTAACAACCATTCCAACTTACCCAAGTTGTAATATTTTTATAGAAACATAAACTAATGTTTCTAACACGTTTCTAACCATATAAACAACATAAACATCAAAATTACAACATCTAAATTCACTATTTTTACTATTTCTTCACTTTTTGACATTCTTAGCGAAAGTAATCACTGTGAATTCGTTTTACAACCAAAATAGTCTGTTTAAATCATATTGTTATCATTACTTCATGTATTTTCACAATCAACAAACAATTGCTATTTTATTACATGAATTGAACATCAATTTTAATTCTAAAAGAAGTCATATCATATATATATATATATATATATATATATATATATATTCAAATTCTTCAAATTCTTCAATACTAAACATATTTCCATGAAATTGATTACTCTAACTCATGAATGAATGATATAAAACATGTTATAACATCCATTAACACATACAAACTCATATTTTCATTAATTATCCATAAACAACAATTACGAGAGAACTTTTTAAAAAATAAAAGCAAAACTTTAAAACTAAGAATTCTACCTTAATCCTTGATTATGCTCTATTAAATTAAATAAGAATATTACCACATAATAATTAATTCATCACTCTTTTAATTTAATTAACTTCAAAATACAAAATTACCAAATACTAACTTAATTAATATATTACACTTAATTAAGTTAATTCCCCACAACTCATGAATTATTTATTTAACTAATAAATAATCATATCAATCAAAAATTTATTTAACAATAACCACATCAACTAAAATATTTATTTAATTCAATAAATATTTTAAATTACATACAAAAATCATGTATCGTTGCACCCGTACTCTCGGCGGTGGCACCAAATGCGATGTCCTGAGTAAGCTGGTGGAAGCGAGCACGGCTGGGCTAGTCCTGATGACAGAATAAAGGATCCGTACCAAACCTCTTCGACACCGCCACCATAACCCTCTGGAACATAGCATCGTCTAAGCCAGTGCCCGCATGTGATGGTCCCACGGGGGCTCTCGGACGTAGACGCTGGCTAGTGCCTGCCAAAAAATAAATATAACATGAATAATAATCAAAATCTCTTTATTCATATATGAAAAATCTATACTAAAATATTATACATCCATGTAGTGTATAAGTTGGTATCCTCGGCAACCCCATCACTCAATACCGACCGATAGTGCTACTTGGAAGATCCTGAGACGCAACCCAAAGAGCCATCTCCTCTTTCTGAGATAAACTAATCTCCGACGGAGGGATAGTGGAATCTAACGTCTCGTGATCGCCCCAGCAGCCTGCAACTTAGCTACACGCATGGTCCGGAGCTTCTCAAATCGGTCCTTTAATTTAATATATGTACATGTGAGTTAACTCGACATCATCATATTAATTACGTAATATGATCCTAAATTATAATTATTATAATTATAATAATTGTATTACTCGTATAGCTAATGCTACGGGAGACATCGTCAACGACGAAGTCGTCGCCTTCAACGTATGGACTCTATCCCAAAACTCGATCATAGTAGGAGGTCGGCCCAAGGTGCTTCGCATGGCCTAAATCATACATTAATTAATATCACATTACTTTACTATAAATGCAGTTTAATATTAGACTAAACTAAATATAAATACATACCGACTTAACTTCCTAAAACGACTGCGAGCCAGAAGTATGTACAATCCGGAGTTGGCCTCAATTCTTCTTCATTTGCTCAATTTTTGTCTTGAAGGCAGCAGCATCCCAGTACATGCACATAGCAACCCATGTTGTATCTGAGACTATCTGTGGCTTATGATCTCGTATAGTAGTCTCGGTCGCTCCTCACCGCATTGTGCTGTCAGCCTCCTACAGATCTCGTCTGATCGGTAGACATAATTCTTTGTGATGTGTGCAATAATAACATCATTGTCGGCTGCCTCAAAGATGCCATCCTCATATCTATAATATGTCTACCAAAATTCATAACGTATGTATCAGTAAAAATTTAATTCTAATTGTAAATAACTAGTATCAACTTTTTGGCAGTAATAACTAATTTGACTTACGTGAAATTCGCGCAACACCGTTACCATAAAGGAGGGATTGTTAGGTTTGCTAGAAACAAGAGCATGCAATCTAATCACATAAATAAAGCGGAAGCGATGTAAAAAATGGATTTTAAAATTTTTCTTACAAACCATAAACCAAGATCATTCTTTTGCTTTGATTATCAGTCTAAAAAAGAGTAGGAGAATCAGAATCATACCCTTGAAAATTTGAGCTTCCTCAGGTAAAAGTTCAACTCCTATTCCTTAGTGTTCTCCTTGAATACGCGGGTTTGGTTCATTCCTTTGATCAACGTTAGCCACCCAAGTGTTTGGCCTGTAGAAGTGATCCACCAAAGAAGAACAAGAATCAAGAAGAAATGGTGTATTGGCTCAAACCCTAGTTTTTCTATCTTTGTAGAAAAAGGGGCGTACTCTCCAACAAATTGGAATCACGTATCTCACACACATTGATATCTAATATAAGACTCCTATTATAAAGATATCATTTAAATTAAAATAATAATAATTGTAATAATATTAATAAGACTCCTCTTATTAATTTATATTTAATATTTCCAAAATATTAAATAATAAATTTTAAGCTATTTAATTTACTCTATCACCATAGATTAAATTATGCCATTAACTTCTTAAATAATTATTCTTCTTTTTATGGTGTGACCCTTTAGGTTCTCCAGATTAAACCGGTTGTAAATAAATCAATTAGAACAATTCTAATCTCATTTAAATAAATAAATTAAACTATTAATTTATTTAAATAAATAATATTTATTCTATAATAGGGATAAGCCTCCCCCTAGCAATCAACGACTTTTCAGATAATATAGATTAATTTTTTTTTGCTAATTTGGTTTGTGTATAAAAGAACTCAAAAGGTATAATGGCTAAGGGGCATACCCCAGGCTATAACAAGATCATCTAAAGGCATCCCACAGAGGAGCTGGCTATAGTGAAACACACTCTACATGGTAAGTCTCAGGATAGAGAGCATACAAGGACATCATACCAAGACAATTTAAGTTAAGCAAGCTATAGTTATAGTAATATTGACAAAAAGTTGTGGGTTTGTTAGTTAAAGGAGATACATGTAGATAATCTAGACTTAATGATATTGACAACATCCGCTGCAAGGCAATTTGGTGGGATGAGGGTGCCAGAGTGTAGCTTCTTGTTTCTAGCTTCCCAGACTTTGTAGAAGACAATGGCAAGTGAGAGCCCCATGATATTCTTTGACAGTTTCGGGCCTTTATAAGAAATGATCTTGGTAACCGGGCTGATCCAGTCCAATGGAAAAGAATTCCAATGTCCCAAAGAAAAAGCTTCTTTGAAGATTTTGCTAGAGTACCTGCATGTGAAAAAAAGATGGGAAAAAGTTTCGGGGCAAGTGTTGCACAAGGGGTAATTGAAAGCCCAGCCAAAGTATGAAAGAAAACCTTGGAACATGGATTTTGTTCCACATGGTTTGGTGCCAATCCACAATAGTGTGCCTAATTCGGATGTTGTCCTAAATGTGTCGAGTCCTGATGCGAAGAATATTGGTAGAGGACCAGAGGATAGTGTCATGGTGGCCAGATGGAACAGCAGTGGATAAGATAGAGTTGCGAAATGGCTCCTCCCTAGCTTAATTTTTTTTTTGTTAATGTGGAGTTTCCCAACCGCAGTCGGACTAAGTCTCCCCACCCCGGATCAGGCTTTACGCACAGGCTCGGCCTAAAACACGGCTCCCCCAAGAAAAAGGCCACGGATCGCACATTTCTGGGCGGAGCCATGTCTTAGGTCGAGCCTATGCGTAAAGCCTGGTCCGGGGTGGGGAGACTTAGTCTGACTGCGGTTGGAAAACTCCACATTAACACACAAAAAAAAATTTGAGCTAGGGAGGTTCCAGTTTGAAGTGTTTATGATATCCAAAACTCGTGCAGTAGCATGAAACCGAGAATTTGCTAGCAAGGAGCTAGACGGGTTGATGGTAGAGCCATTGAGCCAAGGGTCATACCATAGGCTAAAATTGTTACCAGAACCAACCTTATAATGTAGGTGCATGAGAGCAAGAGGACGAAGTTAAAGGATTTGCCTCCAAGTCCATGAACAATCCGTTGGTGTATTAATCTGCCAAAGAGATTTGCCTTTTAGAACAGTGGACTGAACCCATTGAGCCCACAGAGAACTCGGTTGAGCATGCAAGAGGCGGGTAAGGTGAAGAAGGGTGAAAGACTTGTTCCAATCCAAGAGGCATTTTAAGCCTAAACCACCCTCTTCAGTATGGAGAGTAACCTTGTTCCAAGAAACTTTAGCTCCATAATGGGAAAGCGAAGCCCCCTTCCACAGGAACCGACATAAAGTAGATTGTATGGACCGGATGACTGCCTTTGGAAAGATAAAGTGAGAGCTCCAGTAGTGTTGGATGGCAAAAAGGACCGACTTTATAAGTTGGAGCCAACCCGAGTAAGCTAAAACTTTAGTGGTCCAAGAGGTGACTCAGCATGTAATCCTGTACAACAGAGGCAGTCAATCATGGTATGAGAGTTTTGAGGAGATGAGAGGCACACCTAAAAACTTTGTAGGTAGGGAGCCAAGGGTGAAACCAAGGGTCAAGACAACAAAAGAAGTGGTTTCAACGTCGGCACAAGACAGGAAATGTAACACCCCCAAATCCGGGCACTTCAATCCCACCGATTTGGTGTTACGGTCCAATTAAATCATAACTAACTACCCATATCCAAAGGATAAAATTAAACTCAAAAATTTAAACAATCAATCTCCCATTAAAGGGTTACATAATCTAAAATTAATCCTAGGTCATCTAACCTTTATTACAATCATCAGCGGAAAATTAAAACATGATCATAATTAAATCTATTACATAAACTTCATAAATAAAAGATAAATTAAACGTTGTCATCTAATCAAGCACTTTGTCCTTGCCTTTGTTTGTAGAAAACTCTTCAAACTTCTTAACTTCATCTGCATTGTTTTGTGCAAGAGTGAGCAAACAATTGCCCACAAGAAGGATAATATACAATAACGTTTTATGAATGACAATTAACTGAGCTTTCAATGGTAAAGTATTCTTACCGAACAATAAACTTTAATTCAACAACTATGAGTTCAAAGGAATAATGAACGTTTAAGTTAACAATAGATATCAACATCAAATAATACACTGAGGGTCACAAGACCACGAACTATACTCTAGGTTTCAAGTATTTCTACTTTAACCTTTAACAGTCTAAAAGACTATAATCATCATCTATGTCCTAGGTTAACATGTGTTTCTACTGTAACCTTTAACAGTCTAAACAACTATATGGACCATCATTCCGTACCCCAGGTGATCAGCCCTTTATACTATGTATTGTGCAAACATTTTAACGCTATTGCGTAGTTATAAAATAATCCCCTAATATAGGGTTGTTCATCTCAACTTAGATTATCAGGTTCCGAACCAAATGAAGTTTGGTTGGGAATTAGCTTCAAAGGAAATTCTAGATCATTAGAATGCTCATCAACCAAGTACTGGTTGAATTAGATAGAGACCAATAACTATTCAAGAGTTTGATTATAATATTTTCATGAACAAGGTATGAATCAATAAGAGCTAGAGTATTAACAGTTTCTAAATTGAACAAATGTTATCATCGACAATATACTTTCAAAATTGTGTGAGTATATAAGCAAACAAAAGGAAGTTTGATTTGGGTTGAATTCAGGGAAATTTAGAGTTTAGAATATTCATCAACTAAGGATTAGTTGAATTAGTAAAGAATCGCTAGGCAACTTAGAGTTCGGTACAATAATGTAAGATAGTACAATGACATTGGAGAACGAAGATCAAACAACAGTTATTAGTAGCTGAATAAACACATTTCTTACAACAACATTACAAACTTTGAATAACCAAAGTAATCTCGTTTGGAATAAATAAATAAAGATTAATTAACTTGCTCAATAGTAAATGAGGGTTAAAGAATTTGCATAACAATAAACTGTTCAACAAGAGATTAGAAATAGAGAATTTGCATAAGTATAACATAACAGTGAAAAGTAACCTTGCTGAATAATAAAGTAGCAAAGGTTAGGGAACTTGCATCTTGCGTAAGCTATACATTTACAACTCACGTACTCCAATCTCCTACACATACCATTAGGAATATCACATCAATTAGCTACATACATTAACCTCATAGATTTATTTCTCATCTTAGTTAAGTTATAACCTTTAGTTTAAGTCTATCCATAATACTAAACCACATAACACGAATCTGAAAACTCACCAATACCTACATAAGACTTTTAACATCAAAATCACATTTTCAACTCTTATTAATCAATACTACACTTTTCCTTAATCGAACTTGAAGTTCAACCAAGTATTTAAGTCTTCCTAGGACTCAATGGTTTTATATTAATCACCTTCCATATCTTAGTGCTCATTTCAGAAATCACAAGTGTTAACATCACAAGACTTATTCACTATTCATTGTATACATTAAGTCATAACGCGTTCGTAACTTACTAATCCTTTACAACTTTGAAATTATCAATGACATGACACGGTTCTATTTTAACCTCCATGTTCCATGTTTATTACATTAGCACATCAATAGACCAAGTTACATCGATATCCCAAGTCTGCGTGAAGCAGCAGAGGCCATCGCTCGAGATCGAATGTATGGCGTAGCTTCATATACATAACAAGCATTGCTATCTCTAGCATTTGCAGACAGCTTTTAACCTTGGCACCAAATAAGAATTTCTTGGTGTGCATGACAGAGGCAGAGACGGCTATGAACAGTAGCCGACTTTAGCCCAACAAACATGAATTTCATCCACAAAATAGTGAAATTAACACATACAATTGATATAGAACTATTACAAACATGTTTCCTTCACATATTCATCAACATAGAACAATTTAACAACAACTTTTACTAACTTAATTCCTCAAATTCCACGTTTTCATACAAAAACACCATTTTTGACATCCTTTACAAAAATCATCACTGTAATCTCAGTTCTACACCAAATTACTTCGTTCAAACTACGTTCTCTTCGTTTCTTAACGAACTAGCATAAACAAAACTCAATTTACAGTTTATCATACTAATTGACCACCATAATTGGTACTTTTCACAAGCCATATGAAAAATATATACTATGATTACTTTTCCTTCCTTTTAACCGAAATTAGAATACCAATTCATGCCTAACTACATACTCTAACATCATAATTATATTCAATCACCATAAACAGGTTATATAACAACAATTTACAAAAAACTGGAATTCATAGAATATAAGAATTTTGCCGTGAAACATATATATATATATATATTAAGGTTATGAATAATACCTTTACTTAGCTTAAACAACCTTGCTAAACACAGAATTTTGCTTTGGAACACTCAAGATTTCTCTCCTAACCCCCTCTCAATTATCTGTATTCTCTCTCTGAACTTCTCAGTTTTCTCCTCTTAGGCTTAAGCCAAAAACAGAACTGATAACATGTATACGTAAAATAAAGTAACCGATATAGCCTTAACACGCCTACTAAATATATCAGTTATACTATTATAAACGTATCTAAATTATAAATATATTTTATATTATTTATTTATTTTATTTTATTATTATAATAAAAATTCAAAATTTAAAAAAATCCCAAAAGCCATAAGGCTTTGTTTGGCCAAAAAGTCTTTAAATAAAGACTTAATATTTTAAGCCTTGTTTGGGTAAATAAATTTTAAAAAAATTCTTTAATTTATTTTTAATAAACAATTCAGTTTATAATTTATAATCACATATTATTTATTTGGATTTCCATATCCAACATTAAATCTGTCGACGTCAGGATTTTTAGTTGTCCCTTTCCGTTACTTGTTCTTTGGTGTTCTCATTTTAGGTGAGATTTGTTTGACAAAACAAGTGAAAAAGGTCCGACATGTATAATGTCGACGATGGACTGTTAAGAGTCGCCAGTTGGTTTTTTAAATGGTTGTACCAACACAACCGAGAAAAGGTTTGCACATTGACCCAGTGATGTGACACTGCTAAACGGGTCGGTGAAATCAAGATTCATTAGGGTCCGGGGACTTGATTATGCGGAGGGAAGGTGTTAGGCACCCCACGACATCCGTGTTACCACGGTGACCGCCTCTTTTCAAGAAACTGTTATCTATATGTGTGTGTGTGTAGGTTAATGTGCTGTTATTTGGAAGTAGTGTGAGGCCTCGTTCGCACCTATATACACAGGGTTTGAATTTATGTAAAAATTCAGTTTTTAGCAAGATATGACAATGCTATTTTATAAAAGAGGTTTTTTCAAACCCTGATGCTCAATAGTAATTGAGAACTTTTACACTTCCATTTTATTAAGTGTTCGGCTTGATTGATTTTATTTCCGAGATGCAAAGCATCTATAAGAAAATAATGTACAAAATAATGCTGACTTCCTCGTGGGTATGAAAACCATCTGAGGAAATTCAGACACCGCAGAATAATTAACAAGCAACTTACAGCTGAAAATGTCCATCACAGGAACTGAATTTAGATCCAATAGGCTGAATCTGTGATCACATGATTCCTAGGCTCACATGATGCTGCAATTTGTATAAAAAGCAGTAAGCAAGTATATATATAAAAGTTGTAAATATATATATACAGACATGATCAGCCACCACGAAGCACCTCCATGGGGGATCAGAAAAGATAAATAAAGCTGTAAAAGCTATCAACCACCACAGAGGAAACTCCAGGCGGGACGAAACATAAATAAAGTTGTACAAAGCAATCAATGACCACGAAGTGAACTCCAGGCGGAATAAACGTAAAGAAAGTCATAAAAGCGATCAACCACCACGAAAGTAAACTCAGTGTGAGACAAAATATATATATATATATATATATATATATATATATATATCGTCCATTTCTTAAGCTTCACCCTTATTGAGCTCACTCAAGAGCTCACTTTTTTTTTTTTTAGAAAAATATAACTAATAAAAAATGTATAATAATTTTTGAATTGAAAGTTTTTAAAAAAAAGTGTTTTGGGTGTGATTTGGGTATATATAACAAAAGCAAAGGTGTTATGCAGTTCGTATAACATTATTTTGTTATATGTACTAAATCACACCCAAAACACTTTTTTAAAAAAACTTTCAATTCCAAAAATTATTATACATTTTTATTAGTTATGTTTTTTTTATAAAAAGGTGAAATGAGCTCGGGGTGAACTCAATAAGGGTGAGCTTAAGATCCTTGCTCTCTCTCTCTCTCTCTCTATATATATATATATATATATATATATATACAAACTAAAATAAAACCACGGACTGAGGTCCGGGCAAACACAAGCAACACGACTCTCAACGTGAAGAAGGGTGTGTGCAAAGATGAAGAGAAAGGCTTTAAAGTATGTGAGAAGGCTTACAGTGGGCTGCTAAAGAAGACTTCTATATCTTTAAAGTGGATGAAACTCAGCTCCCGCTGGTACAAAAGTAGCTATATGTGAGCTCATAAGTGTTTAAAATGGGAAAGCACTCAGTATATTGCAAGTATGGAGCAAATTTGACAGGGCTTCCTCGCTCTTTCTCCCTTCAAAATGGCCACCCCAAGCCCTCTATTTATAGAGGGGGGGAGCCGCAGGTGTACCTGAGGCTGCCCGGGTTACCCCGGGTTTCTCGGGTCGGGTCGTCGTCTCGTAATGTCGTGCGTAAACCTTTGCAATGTCACTTCGAACTTTCAGAATTGCAATCCGGGCATCCGACTGAGGTATATAGGACCTATTTCGGACCTCCATTTTCGAGAGTTGTACAATGGCATGGGATTAGAGGTTGTACGAAGTCATGAAGATGGGACGATGCCCTCTGTTCTTCAAGCTTCAAATTCTATCCGTTACCCTATACAATAGTCACTCGGGATTTGTTTTCCTTGATTCTTGTGGGACATCGTTGTGTAGAGATGTATGTATGAAATGTTGAGATGACGTGATGTGGCTTTAGAGTGGCGAGATGATGCCTTGGCCCCTCACCGGAGTTATCGCCAGTTTGGGCTGATAAAGCAGACGTTGCTCAGGGTTATTGTTGAGATTGGACTGCTGCAAATGTTGAAGGTCCTCAATGTTAACTCTGAGGTGTGCCTGTCCTCCCGGGGTTATCTCCGGGTTGGTACTGGGTGTCTCATTGTGAGTGCCGAGATTGAAGCTGGTTGCATTTGAAACAAACATTTCCGGGGTTATCGCCAGAACTGCATTCCTTGGGGGTGATCACCAAGGTTGGTAGCTATTCCCATGATTGGGACTGAGACTGGATACCTCAGGGTTATCTCTGAGATTAATCGTTCTTCTCTGGTGTGTGTTCCGGTATTGGATCTGCATGCCTCGGGGTTATCTCTGAGGTTGGAATTGTTACCTCAGTGTGTGTTCTGGGGTTGATGCTGAACTTCCGGTAGTATTCGGAATGGATATGAACTGTCTTCTAGGGTTCCCTCTTGAAAGATGAATCTATCTTCCTGCAATATTAGTGACAGGTGTGCAGAAAATTTCGAGTGTCTACAGATGCCCCTCTTTATCATACTCATGAAATGCAATGCATGGGTAGGATAAAGAATCCTAGACACTTGAAATGCCATAAGACAAACATGATACTATATGTAGCAACATGATGCAAATGTATGATTCATATGTGCGGGGTTGTTGCCCGACATGCTGGAGATGATTGCTGGATCCTTGTAATGTTTACCGAGGATTGGCAACTATGACCTGATCGGATGTGTGATCCGAATCGGTTAGGATGTTGATGTTGGAGTTATCACCAAAGTCCTGAAGCCTTGATACAGACGTAATTCCGAAGAGGCACCTCTTATGTGTAAGAGATCTGTGGGGATAAAGCTTTGCCTGTTTGAGGATGTGTATAACATATTCCATCATCAATCCTCTTTGATGATGTTGACCTTTCCTGGTTTGTATCGCCAGGATATGTCAAGACTCTGTTGGATTTACTGCCAACAGTAGATGTTGTCAGGATTGCCTGACCTTCGTTGATTTGTACTTCACCGACGTGTGAATCAATGGATGAAAAACCTGTGGGATAGACTGTCAAGGCTGCTTGACCTTCGCTGGCGTGTGAATCAACGGCTGATACTCTGTGGGTAGATTGTCAAGGTTGCTTGACCTTCGCTGACGTGTGAATCAATGGAACATTGCGTTGTGACCCTCGTCGATGATCCACTGGGGACTTTTGAATACCAACGGACTAAATCATCGAATAGCCTTCGATGCATCGATGTGTTTACTTGCCATCGGCTGAAATAACGTCAAGGTTGCTTGACCTTCATTGATACGTATATCAATGGATGACAATGCGTGGTGACCCCCGCCGGGGAATACATTGTAACCCCCGCCGGGGAATACGTTGTAACCCCCGCCGGGGAAATTGCGTTGTGACCCTTGCTGATGTGTATAGCAGCGGCTGGTCATCGGATGGCTTCCGATACTCTGTTGGATTTACATTCAACTATTATAATGATGTCAAGGCTGCTTGACCTTCGTTGATGTGTGTATCAACTATTATAATGCGCCGGGGTTCCACGTTGTAACCCCCGTCGGGGATCACGTTGATCTTTAGGGTAATGACCCGGAATTGGCGGCATTGGACCAGCATAATTCTTAGAATGTGATTTGTAACAAATGAGATCATTGGCATGGTATACCTCGTGTTTGGGCGACTACCAATGAGTGATGTCTGAGACTTCAAAGTTCCATCCGAGAAAACCGAGATTGCAGTTTGTTTTTGCTCGATCGGCGTAGCGTTTTTATTCCTGATTTAACCTTTTCGGTCCGTAAAAACTCCTTTGCAACTCGAACTGGACCGAGCCGGAGGGGTGGGGCCCACATAGGGGTGTCGCAGGTACACCTGCTTCAGCCGTAGATGGACCTGCGGCCAACCATGGATATTAATATCCTGCAGGTTGGTCTCACAAGTCACTTTCAACTTGTGTCGCGAAGAAAAATCCGAGAGATCTCCTTCAGATCTGCTGAGTTCGGGCAATTTTCTGCAAATTCTATCACCGTACAAGTGTTCTGCACTATCCTGGTAACGTATGTATGTATTTTTTTCCAGTTTTTATACGTTGGAAAATGAATTATCGCATGAAATGCATCTAAACACATAGTAATGATTATGTATGCTCAAATGACTTGATAAAAAAATATTCAATATAGTAAATGTTAGTATTAAACCATGCTGAACATAATGATGTGAAAAAATTTGACTTTTGAGACGGTCAAATTGGCACCTTTTTCTGCTATTTCTTATCCTATTTTAGGACAAATGAGCAAAAGTTAAAAGGCAAAGTACTCCTGATATTGAGGTTAACCTTATGGATTGATGTTTTTGATTTTTAATTATTATGTATATGACTTTGGGGCAGGTGTGCTACTGAATGGCCACCTAGTCATGCCTATGTTCATGTGGATAGTCCTATTTACAAAGGGGACTATGGCAAAAAATTTCAAAATGTAGGCAATTAATTAGTCATGCATTTTTAACTCTACTGTAGATGTATGTTAAAGTAATGCATGCATGCATGTAGTCATAAAATGCACTTTGAAAAGCTCCAAGTCAGGAAATACCACACCCTTTCTGAGGTGATTTGGGGACTTTTTGTCCAGATATTATGGATCCAGATTAGCCGAGTAGTTCCCGTAGGACCACTTCTGGTGTACGGAAGAGGGCTTCTGAAGTGCCTCGACCCCGTTCTGTTAGACCACCTTGTCGATTGGTGGAGGCAGTGATGCGTCCAGTCAGGGCTGATGTGTTGGACGTCGACGTCGAGGATGAGGATATTCCGATTGAGGACCCTGCTCCTGCTACCCATGTTCCCCGTAGGGAGCTCCCTTGGCAAACCCAGAGCTTTTGGGTGACTTGAGCAGACACCCCTCGATGTACTTGAATGCTAACGAGGTATGACGTTAGATCTTGATCTTCTTTCTTTCCTATTGACGAGGAGTAAAGGATTCTGATGTTGATCTGCATTTCATGCAGGTTCCCAGCTTTACACAGCCTCGAGGGAATTGGTTTAGCATACACTCCATGTACCAAGCTCTTCATCCTGATTATAGAGCGGTAGTGCATGATTGGGGATTTGGGGCATTCTTCTCCATCCTTCCCCGTCGTTGTCCCTGGGGTTACCTCAAGGCATTGTCTAAGCGATGGTTTCATCAGCCTCAGTCACTCCACTTGTTGGACTGTGACGTGATGATGACGTCGATGGATTGGAGGTTTATCACAGGTATGGAGTTTGGAGGGGCACCAGTGCCTTGCATGGCGAATATTACCCCTACTGCCGTCAGATCCTTGTTAGGAGTTCCGGCGGAGGCGCTTAAAGCGGGGATCGTGCGAGGTCCTTTGAGCGTAGATGCTATGAGCGGGCTTTTGAGTGAGCCCATGCCTGATGATATCAGAGTCAAGGATCGCATTCTTCGGCGATTATTCCTGATGATCATTAGAGGCTGCTTCATAGCAGATAACTCTTCTACGGTGTCATTCGCTTTGGTCAGCGCCACACGTCATGTGAACCATATTGGAGAGAATGACTGGGGTTCCTACACCTTTTCCTATTTCCTCACGGGCATGCGTATGCGCTCATAGGGTTTGACTGAGGCTTGGCTAGGATTCTATCTATTCCTGCTGGTGAGTATTTCTCTTATCATTTCCCATTTATAGGTTAAGAGTGTTTACTGACCGCATATGTTTTGCCATTGTGTTGGCAGTTTTGGGCCTATGAGAGGCTCCCATGCTTGTGTCCTGTGAGTGTGTTAGGTTTAGATACCAATCCACGAGGACGACGATGGCATCATTCCATATTGGCGGAGGTCCCTGTAGCTGAGGGTTTCACTCACTACCGCCTGCAGCTGGAGTTGTTGACAGTTGAGATTATCACATGGATTCCCTATTCTGGGGAACATTTGGTCATCTGTTTTGAGGATGGGTATCCGATTGGCGTCGAGTATGTGATCACCACCCGGAGAGTTCCTCTCTTTACAGATGGAGGATGGGAGCTCTACTTAGGAAAGCGTGCTATTAGGAGCACCACAGGGGAGATTCGCATTCCGATCTTGCCTCCTGCCAGGCGTCATTGGCCTGTATCACAGTCACCCGTCTCTGATATCCCATTATTGGGGGTTGACGACTTTGCATTATCAGAGGGTCCTTGCACTCAGAAGATATTCCAGTGCTGGTGGTTCCTTCATACTATTGGAGCCCAGTCTCGCGCCACATAGTTTATGGGGGATATAGTTCCAGGATCCGTGATGATGACGAATTGGATAGCCTGTGTCCGAGATTTGACTCATGTGACACGGATTGATAGTTTGACCCGGCACATTTCTTTATCCGGCATTTGGGCAGAGATCCTGCAGAGGCAGATTCGTTTGATCCTTCCGCTCGGTAGCAGCCCCTCGGATGACCCATTCGGTTTCTTGGCGCGCAGATCCTCCTCTATATAGGCCTGACATCCCTGTTGATAGAGATCCAGTGACTCAGGAGGAGTTACATCAGGTGGACAGGATTGATGATGTAGACATTGACACCATTGTCTTCTTCTGATGTGTATTTTCGTTATATCTTTTGATAGGCCTCTGTTAGCTATTGGGTGGTTGTGCCCCATTCTCGTTATTATATCTTTTGATAGGCCTCTGTTAGTAGTAGGGCGTTTGTGCCCCCATTTCCCTGTATTTGTAGCTGTACAGAGATGATGTATTAGATGTTGATATACTTAGGAATGTATACACATTTTTTTTATTCCCTATATCATATTTCCATCTATTATCTGCAATGCATGTATCATGTTATGCATATGTATGTATGTCCGAAATATTCAAAGATTGACCTGGATGGTCTTATGACCACGGCCGTCATGGATGTCTTCTTGACGGTTGGTGGCATCCGGTATCGCGATCGTGGTATGATAGCATGTCACCATCGAACGGGGTGACCGTAGATCATTTGTTGCGAAAGATACTATGACCCTCATTGATGTTTCAGGTTCCTACAGGATTTGTGGATGGCATGCTGGAGCACTGGGTATCGGAGAGGCAGGTTTTCTGATTTGGGACCCAGGAGTTGACTCTTACTCTGGAGGAGTATGCAAGGTTGACGATGCTGCCGCTGGACAGACCTTGCGTGCATATGGCTTTAGGGGACATGAGTCGATGGTTCATGACCCTCACTGGATTGAGGCGCAGGGTGGTGAAGGATGAGCTTACATCTAGCCACATTATATCCCAGCATTTTCTGTTTGACAGATTTGGCTCTGAGGATAGTTACACAACATTCCGGGGATTTCACGGCACTGGAAGATCATTGGTGTCTAGCCAGGGTTGATGTACTGCTATTGTGCGTACTGTCGTATGTCTATATGCCACGGTACATGGATGAGATAGACATTGGAGTCATCATGGCAGTGAGAGCTCTCAGGGAGGGTCGTACCATTATACCGATGATTATAGCAGAGACTCTGAGGTCAGCTACATACTACTGCACTTATCCGACTGGAGTGTTCACGGGCAGCTCGGTCATGCTATACGTGTGGTTTATGTCACACTTGAGACCGATTGGTACCTTTAGACGGCATGGGTATTGTTTCACCCATGACATAGCCATGTTATACTCCTTTCAGCCATCAGAGTGTACGGACGCTTTGGCTTCTTGGTCTATGTTCTTAGCGGATATCAAGGATCCGTTTAGCATATTGCCATGCTCGGGGCTTAGCTCACCCTACAGCTTCATTACTCATACTGCGGGCATAGACTATCTTCCTCTGGCTGGCTTGAGGGGCATGACTACCTACCACCCGCTGGCCGTGATGTCGCAGTTTGACCAGTTTTAGGACTTTCATCCTTTCGAGGGGGCGTTAACGCTGAGCGTCTATTAACACTCTGAGGGATTCCATTTCAACTTTTATGGGGATCACTGCTTCCATCCCATAGGTTAATGCGTAGGGGGTTGCCCCAGTGGAAGTGCACATTGATGTTCTGTAGGCTAACAGGGTAAGAGGCAATAGGTCAGGCCATTCCTTGTGATTGGCGTACATCTTTTGCATGATCTTCTTGATGTTTTTGTTAGCCGCTTCAACAGTACCATTCATCTTCGGACGATAGATGACAGAGTTAAGATGTTTGATGTGGAATTTACTGCATAATTCCTCCATCATTTTGTTGTTGAGGTTCTTAGCATTGTCTGACACAATCACCTCGGGTTGTCCATATCGATAAATGACATTGTTTCTGATGAAAGCAATGATGACTTCTTTGGTAACCCTGGCTTGGGAAGGAGGCTGCTTCTACCCACTTGGTGAAGTAGTCGATCACGGCGAAGATAAATCGATGTCCATTACTGGCTTTAGGCTCAATGGGCCCGATAACGTCCATTCCCCACATTGAGAAGGGCCAAAGTGAACTTATATTGTGGAGTTCCCGTGGAGGGGCGTGTATAGCATTCCCATGAATCTGGCACTGATAGCATCTCCTAACGTGGTCATTGCAATCAGCTTTGAGAGATAGCCAATAATGTCCTGTCCTGAGGATCTTTTTGACAAGGAGGGGGCCACTCATGTGTGGGCCACAGACTCCACCATGGATCTCATCCATAAGCCTTTGAGCTTGATCTTTGTCTAAATATTTGAGGAGACCTAGTCCTGCATCTCTTTTGTAGAGTGCATCTCCACTCAGGTAGAATTTCATAGCAAGTCGATGGATCCTCCTTTTCTCAGTCGGGCTCGCCTCAGCGGGTGTAGATCCATCCTGTAAGTATTCCTTGATATGTTGATACCAAGGATGCTGGATGGGATGTAGCTCATCTAATACTTCTCCAACATAATTCCCATAGGTTGGGGCCTTGTGTAGGGAAATTGTGACGCTTGGCAAGTGTCCTTTGTCTGATATGCGAATTAAGGAGGCCAAAGTTGCTAATGCGTCTGCAAAGTCATTCCTATTACGAGGAATGTGTAGAAAAGAGATTTCTTCGAAATCCAAAACCATCTGTAAAACTTGTCGATGGTAAGGGAGCAAATGTAGCTCTTTGGTCTGATAGATTCCGGTGGATTGTCCGATTACCAACTCTGAATCTCCAAAGACAGTTAACCGCCTGATGCCCATTGAACGGGCAAGTTTTAGCCCCATGAGAGACGACCTTCATACTCAAATTGTGTTGTTGGTGCTTTGTAAGCTCAATTTGATGGCGATGGGATCTGTTCCCGTCTCAATACTAGAAGCTGCTCCAGCTCAAAGCACCTTCCATATTAATGTACTCCATCAAAATACATCTTCCATGCTTGGCGTGTGTAGTCGTATTAATAATGGTGTCATTTGAATGTCATTACTCCTTCATCGGGGAAATATGTCTCCAAAGGTTTGAAATCACTTGAAGGTGCAACGGCCAATTGATCCGCAATTCCTTGACCTATGATGGACTTTTGCATCACATATACGATGTCAAATTGTTGTAGGATCAACTGCTAGATGGACAGCCGGCAATTTAACATGGGTTTATTGAACACGTACTTTTTTTTTTGCTAAATTTAGACTGAAATAAATAAAGGGGGATTACAAAACCGCATGGGAGACAACCCAAACAGAAAAGCAAAACATCATAGGACATGCCCTATGATGAAGAGACTATGAATCGATGCTATAAAAGATTATAGAAACAGAACAAAGCATAAAATGTCAAGACGCCTGAAGTGGAGCAGCTGCGACTACCCCCTTGAAGCCGAAGTCCCATTTATGAAGATCCATGCTACTGAAACCCTCACTACTGGTACCCCATACTCCGAGGCCCCACTCTACTAAAGGATCCACTCTCCGAAATCCCTCTCCAAAGCACCCACTCAACGAAGACCCCAAACCAAGTTTCCACTCTACGAAACATTCCACTCTACGAAGCCTCACGCTATGGAAGCCCGTAGTGTAGGCCACTCTATGAGCCCCCACTCTACGAAAACCCCTCCAAGCCAAGCTCCCTTCTACGACTCCCCCCACTCTACGATTCCCCAAGTCCCACTCTATGAAACACCCCACTCTACGAAGGCTCTCTCTAAGGAAGCCCGTAGAGTAACCCACTCTACAAGCCCTTACTTTATGAAAACCCCTCCAAGCCATACTCCATTCTACGCCCCCCCCACTCTATGATATCCCTCTCTACGACTGTGAAGGCCCATCGAGGAAACCTCTCTACGAGCTCCCAGACTCCTTCCTGCAAATTCTTTCCACTCTTGACACACCAAGACAAAGCTTTCCAACAACAAACTCAATCAAAGGTAAGCCAGAACCCAAGAGGCTTTTCATCCTTTGCAGTTGATCCAAACATCACTCCAGAAGCCCAATAGCAGACAGAGTCCATAAGCCTCAAGACACCCCACAAGGAAACCCAGTAGCCACTTATAAAATTAGATGTTGAAAACATGATCTGGACTTTAATTTCTGAAATTTAGCATTGCTGTGAAGACCACACTTGATAAGATGAATAATATCACGAAGTATAGTCCTAGCGAGGGTGAGTTTTTGGAGAAGATCCGGCATTTCGTTCATTCCATATCCGATGAACCACGAATCCAACCCCAAAAATCGGTGAAGCTATGGTGAAATTTTTTGCAAGACCAATGTATGATGAAACCAGTAATAGTAGACCAATTTCTACTTAATCCACGCCAAACACAAAAGTGAAGGACAACAACAAGAATCTGAAAAGAGAAAGGGCATTCAAAAAATATGTGGTTGAAAGTTTCAGTTGTATTTGAGCAGAGCACACATGTGGGATTGATATCCAGCCCAAATTGCAAGAGACGATCTAACGTTCTTAGTCCCTTATGGAAAGCAAGCCAGAGGATGAAAGAGAGACGGGGAGGGACACTTTTATGCCAAACTAAATTGTGCCAATCCACAACCAACCCCTCCTGCCGAATAGAGTTCCAAATAGTTGTTGCCCTCACCTCCTTTGCCCTAGTACCATCCCAAAGTATGCCGTCATTCTTTCCAGAGTTGCACGATCTAGAAAGGTCAAATGTTCCACGGAAGGCAATAACATCCTGATGATTTGATATAAGGAGAACCCATCTAGAATTGTGAACGATACTATCCACATAAGCATTTGGTCCAACCCCAGAGTTAACAATCAAAGACGAGTGAATGGAGGTTGCCAAAGGGGTTTGCCCAAGCCAAGGATCAAACCAGAGGCTTGTCTTAGCACCATTCCCAATGTCGAAGGAGATGTATCTCCTTGCAAGATCCCTACACTGAAGGACTTTCCTCCAGATCCAAGAGCTATCATTTGGAATGGGAGTGATCCAGAAGAATTTATTCTTAAGATGAAAAGCATGCACCCACTTAGCCCAAATAGAGGAGGAGGTAGGGTCCACCACTTTCCAAAGGTGCAACATAATAAGCGATTTGTTCCAATCAGTAAGGCTCTTTATAGCAAGGCCCCCCTCAGCAAAAGGTAGGGTAATTTTTTCCTAGGCTACCTTGGAGCCGTGCTTAACCATGGAAGGACCTTTCCATAAGAATCGCGACAGCGATGATCTAAGCTCTTTAATAGCGGAGGCATGGAGGATGAAGTGTGCCGACCAATAAGCTTGAGCTGCAAAGATAACCGACTTTATAAGTTGCATTCGGCCAACATAGGAGAGGAACTTGTTCGTCCAAGAGCTAATTTTAGAGGTAATCTTTTCAAGAAGAGGCCGGCAATCAGCAAGGCTTAACTTTGAGGTGATAAGAGGAACCCCCAAGAATTTTGTAGGGAATACTCCCAGCTAGAAACCCAAACAATTTAAGATGAGGGTAGCTTGAAGAGGAGGGACATGAGAGAGGAAGCACATACTCTTCAAAGCATTTATATGAAGGCCCGATCCCGAAGAGAACTGATCTAGACAAAGCTTTATATTCTTCACAGAACCCAAGTCACCATGACAAAGTATAAGGACATCGTCCGCGAAACAAAGGTAGGTAATAGATAAGGGCTCAGTTCTCCAATGGAATTTGAAAGTAGGAAGCTTTGAGATCTGAGATAGCATAAGCGAGAGGACTTCCATGACAATCACAAAGAGGTAGGGGGAAAGGGGATCCCCTTGACGAAGACCTTTTTCTCCTTTAAAGAAGCCACACAAGGACCCATTCACCTTTACCGAGTAGGAAGGAGTGGAGATGCAAGCCTATTATATCCAATAAACAAATTTAGGAGGAAACTTAAAGAACTTTAGGGCAACCCATAGAAATTCCCAAGATATAGAGTCAAAAGCCTTCCGAAGATTAATTTTTAGAGCACATCTGGCCGGGCCCGAGGGTCTATGATAGTTCCTGAATAATTCTTGAGCTAGCAGAATATTATCACCTATTCTCCTTCCCGGGACAAAAGTAGATTGATAAGGGGATATTATGGAAGGGAGAATATCCTTAAGGCTGGAAGCAATAATTTTTGAGATACACTTATAGGTTGTATTGCAACAAGAAATAGGCCGAAAATAATTCATGGAGGAGGGGTTTCTGACCTTAGGAACAAGCGCAATTGCAGTGGAATTTGTTCCCCTAAGGAGGCAACCCTGTCTAAAGAAGGACTAAATAGCAGCTGTAAACACATTTCCAACAATATCCCGAGATTGAAGAAAGAAATTTACATTGAACCCATTAGGGCCAGGGCTCTTGTTTAGCTTCATATGCTTTAAGTGGATGATGAATTTACGCATCTCAAAATATCCCTTTCCGAAGAAAGGCTGAAGAAAGGAGACCCCATCTACTACTAATGAGTCCGTGTTAGCAAACATTTCCTAATCAACTTCCATTTGGGTGTCAAGGAGTTCTCTAAAATGGTCCACAGCAACCTTTTGAATCGCCGGGTGCCCCGAACAAATAACACCCTCAGCATTTTCAATAGCCATGATCTTATTGATGTTCCACCGGTGCTTTACTTGGTTATGAAAGAAACCAATATTTCTATCGCCATCCTTCAACCATTGAATTCGAGACTTTTTTTTCTGCAATTTTTCCTCACAAATAAGAGCAGCCCAAAGATTTGCAGAATGAGTTTTCTGAGTAGCAAGCAGGGAGGGATCCCCTAGGTCAAGGTTGAGAGCCTGCTGGGTAGAGTGAAGACTATCCCTAGTGAGTTTGATATTAGAGATCAGATTTCCATTAGAGGAGTTTAACATCTTAAGTGTGTAAGACACCGAATTTTATGAAATAAAAGTATTCAATTTTTCTTATAATTACTATTCAGTAAATGGTTAAATTGATAAAAAGCAAAGTTAAGGGTAATATATGAAAATTTTCAAAATACGTAAGTGGTTATAAAATATTCATTTATCGGGGTATTCGTTTGGTCGTGGAATATTCTTTACGTCGGGAATATTAAATGCGGCCAAGACACCTATTTATTGGGTCCCATAACGGATAACTATCGGATGAAGAAAAAACACAAAGTTTGAGTTTTTATAAATAACGGCGTAGTTATTCTGCAATTAAGATCGTTGGAATACCCGTGGTTAAAATACGATGTCTGGCGTTAGTTGCAAGAAGCTTTACGTATTACACGCATATTGTTGAATTATTGATCCTTACGTAAGAAGGCACTACTTAATAATTGTTACGATAATTACTTTATTCAATATTTTATTTTATTGGTTCAATAATTGTCTTTGCGTTGATATTTTATATTATTGTTGTTTCAATAATTGTCATCGCACGATATTTCCCATTATCGGATCAATAATTCATATTATTTGAATAATATTATTAGATAACATTATTGGCAATGTCTAGAAAGTTACATCGAGGAGAGGTTTGGTCACCTAATTGCGGCGCAAGATGAGGAGAATCCTTATCGAAAAGCCCCTCTTTTCTGAGGAAACGCTTTGGTTGTCATAAATGTGATTACAGTAATATTATTTGTGAATAAATTATTGATTTATGTGATAAGGAAATATTTATTTGATGTGGATATAAATGATGGATTTATTTATATGGTTATAAATGAAGGAATTAATGTTGATGTATTTTATAAGTATTTTGTCGTGTTATACATATATAAGTTAAGTATATGTCCACAAATTTTGAACCGTTAAAAATGAACGAATGATTTGTTATGAATTTTAAGAGGTGACTAATTCGGAAATTAGGTTTATAAATGATTTTGGTGGAATATTCTAGAAATGGGTGGGCCCCACTTTTGGTTGTTGGGGAAGATGGCTGATTTTTGGTGGGTGCAATAGTAGCAGATAAAGCCATCAGGTAGCAGGTCAAGTCTGCTTCGGCGTGCTAACATTTTCCTATAAATAGATGGCTAAGTTAGAATTGAAAATCACACCAGAATTCATAAGTTTTCTCTCTTTTTCTCTCTAGATTATCGAGTGTATTTTGTGAGTATTTAGATACTTGGTGAGTTCTTTATTCATCGGTCTGCAAGTTTCCTTCAGCGTCATATCCGATATCCAGTTAGAAGTGCTGCTCTTTTGAGGTAAGGGATAGTAAGGGATTTTAAGGGTTGTTATGTTTTTTAGTTTCTTAATTTTTTTGACCTTTAAAAATTCTGAGAAAAATATATGTTCAATATGGGACTATATTCTACTAAATCTCAGAAAAAAAAATTTGTTTGTACTAATTTGGTATTTTTCATGAAAATGGACTAGTTATGAGTAAATGAATTAAATATGTTTTGTGAAGTAAGAAAATTGGAAAATAGGATTTTATGGCTTGAGAATCCTATATGAGGTATATGCAGATTTTTGATGAGGATTTTGGTTATTGGTGATGAAATCTTATGAGTTTGGCATTTTAGGATGATTAAATACATTATTTAGTAAAGTGTAAACAATTAAAATAAATTGTTTATAAGTTTAAGAAATGTTATTTCAATATCATTATACCGAAATATTGGTATGGATTTTATTGTGGAATTTCTTCCTTTTTCATTACGGGGTTACTATTCATGAGTACTATTCACGAGTTACTATTCATGGGTACTATTCACGACAAAATTAATTTCTTTTTTTGTCCAAATTATCGTTGATTTATGAATCTTACTCTTGAAATTAAATCCGTGTGTTGATCATATTGTTTTTATGGTCATATATAACATTTTTATAATCCTGGTGAAGAAATTTCTCTTTGACTTGAGTGTAAAGATGGGTAAGATTATTGGTATGATCATGACTATGGGTTCTCTTTGGCCAGTAGTGCAAAGATGAATTGTTGACTCGTATGATCATGACCATTGAATTTACAATTGAATATTTTTAGCTTAAGTGCAAAGGTGAAATGATCAACATGGTTATAATTATTGTTTATATAAATTCTGAAATGATTATATATTTTTTTGAGATATTAATATATTTGGCCTGTAGTGCAAATATGAACCGTTGATGAATCTATTTGGCCTGTAGTGCAAATATGAACTGTTGAGGAATATCTTTGGCCTGTAGTGCAAAGATGAATTGTTGATGAATATCTTTGGTCCGTAGTGCAAAGATGACCTGTTGTTGAATATCTTTGGCCTGTAGTGCAAAGATGGTCTATTGATGAATATCTTTGGCCTTAGTATGATTATAAACAGGAACTGTGATTTGGTATAACCATGATCTTTGATGTTTCAGGTAAAGACATGTGATAAAAATTTCCTTCGTCCTAGATGCGAAGAGGAATTTAGAATTATAATTATGATTATGAGTTATTCATATAATTGTGGAATGGAACTGTTGATTAATGTTACAGGGATAAAACATTGTTGGTGGACTTTTAATGTGGAGAAAATAATAAACTTTATGGTCTATTTGACACTTCTAATGGATTGCTCGTTCCGCTGCAACTATGGTTGAAATTTTTTATCATCTACCATATGTTCTAAATCTCTGATTTATTATTGATGAAGGCTATTGATAATTTAATTATCTTTAGTCATGATATTCTTTACTGAGCTAGTTGTGCTCACCCTTTTGCTTCACAATTCCTTTCGGTAATAAGAGTGTAAATTTGGTCGAACAGGTAATGAGGGAATAGAATGGTGGTCATCATTTAGTAGTTATATTTGGTGAATCAAATAGGGTGAGACGAATCCAACGTTAGAAGGGTGTTTTGCCACTATCATACAAGATGTCATGGTGACGTGCTATCCAAGGTTGTGATGTGAGTCACAGTTGGTATATATTTGTATCAAAACTCACAGCATATGTGTTGTTGTATTTTACACGACAATTGTTGTAATAAAGTTGTAGTTGTTTTCTGTACCATATATTTGGCGACTCAGAATAGGATGGTGGATTGGACCTGTTTTGGGGGCGTCACATTTGGTATCAGAGCTTAGGGATATGGTCTCTGGCGGAGATCAAGGAATAGAACAAGGAGGGGAGATATGAGTAAATCCTTCGCTAGTGTGTCATACCTAAGCTTATTTGTTGGACAGTCATAATATCGGGATATTATGTGATATGTTAATTTGTTCAGTTAACCCTTGTTTTGAAGCTGTATTCTAGAATGATATCTGAAATACAGGAGATGAGCAATGGAGAAATCATGATGACAGGGAAGATGAAATCTGAAATGAAAGCAAGGTATTCTCAACTCTTTGAAATACCAGGTACGTAAATTTGGGGGACAAAATTTCATAAGGAGGGGAGATTGTAAGACCCCGAATTTTATGAAATAAAAGTATTCAATTTTTCTTATAATTACTATTCAGTAAATGGTTAAATTGATAAAAAGCAAAGTTAAGGGTAATATATGAAATTTTTCAAAATACGCAAGTGGTTATAAAATATTCATTTATCGGGGTATTCGTTTGGTCATGGAATATTCTTTCTGTCGGGGAATATTCGTACGACGGCGTAGCTATTTATGGGTCCCATAACGGATAACTGTCGGATGAAGAAAACGACAAAATTTGAGTTTTTATAAATAACGGCGTAGTTGTTACCGTTAAGACTGTTGGAATACCCGGTGGTTAAAATACGATGTCTGGCGTGGTTGCAAAGATAGCACCAGGTATTACACAGTATTGTTGAATTATTGATCCTTATGTAAGAAGGCACTACTTAATAATTGTTACAGTAATTACTGTTTAATATTTTATTTTATTGGTTCAATAATTGCTGCGTTGATATTTTATATTATTGTTGTTTCAATAATTGTCATTGCACAGTATTTCCCATTATCAGATCAATAATTCATATTATTTGAATAATATTATTAGATAACATTATTGGCAATATCTAGAAAGTTCTGTCAAGGAGATGTTTGGTCACCTAATTGCGCGCCAGTAAGGAGAAATCCTTATCGAAAAGCCCCCTCTTTCCTGGGAACTGCATGGTTGTCATAAATGTGATTCTGTAATATTATTTGTGAATAAATTATTGATTTATATGATAAGGAAATATTTATTTGATGTGGATATAAATGATGGATTTATTTATGTGGTTATAAATGAAGGAATTAATGTTGATGTATTTTATCAGTATTTTGTCGGATTGGAGGTATTAAAAGATCATATCGGTGTTTTTAAAACTCTATTTCGTGAGTTATATTTTGATCTAACCGTTAGATCGTTGTCATTTTTGGATATGTTATACATATATATGTTAAGTATATGTCCACAAATTTTGAACCGTTAAAAATGAACGAATGATTTGTTATGAATTTTAAGAGGTGACTGATTCGGAAATTAGGTTTATAAATGATTTTGGTGGAAAATTCTAGAAATGGGTGGGCCCCACTTTTGGTTGTTGGGGAAGATGGCTGATTTTTGGTGGGTGGAATAGTAGCGAGTAAAGCCATCGGTAGCAGTCGAGTTTGCTTGACGTCGTGCTAACATTTTCCTATAAATAGATGGCTAAGTTAGAATTGAAAATCACACCAGAATTCATAAGTTTTCTCTTTTTCTCTCTAGATTATCGAGTGTATTTTGTGAGTATTTAGATACTTGGTGAGTTGCTATTCATCGGTCTGCAAGTTTCCTTCGTCATATCTCGATATCCAAATGGAAGTCTTTTCTTTTTGAGGTAAGGGATAGTAAGGGATTTTAAGGGTTGTTATGTTTTTTAGTTTCGTACTTTTTCTGACCTTTAAAAATTCTGAGAAAAATATATGTTCAATATGGGACTATATTCTACTAAATCTCAGAAAAAAAAATTTGTTTGTACTGATTTGGTATTTTTCATGAAAATGGACTAGTTATGAGTAAATGAATTAAATATGTTATGTGAAGTAAGAAAATTGGAAAATAGGATTTTATGGCTTGAGAATCCTATATGAGGTATATGCAGATTTTTGATGAGGGTTTTGGTTATTGGTGATGAAATCTTATGAGTTTTGCATTTTTTTTAATTTTTTTTTTTGCTAAATTTTGTTTGTATAAAAGAGGAACCAAATAACAAAGGCTAAGGGGCATACCCCAGAATATAGCAACGTCGTCTAAGGACTTGCATAAAGAAGAGGAAACTATACAAGGAAGGATCCCAACCAAAACTAACTAGTAAACAGCCAATTACAAAAATACTGGTTATTGGTGGCTTTAGCAAATGATTTATATGTGGAAAGCCGAGACTTAATGATGTGGATAACCTCCTTTTGAATGCTGGTGATAGGAGGTAGATGATGGTCATGAAGCTTTTTGTTCCTTGCCTCCCAAATTTTGTAGAAACAGACAGCCACAGTCAAGGTTAGAATATTTCGTGACATAGTTGAGCCTTGGAATGTAGTTAGGAAATTCATAATGGCATCCCAAGATATAGGGAAGGAAATCCAATTGCCAAGACTTAAGGCCTTTGTAAGAACTGAATTGGAGAAACCACAATTAAAGAACATGTGATCAAATGTCTCGGGATGAAGGTTGCAGAGAGGACAGAGCCATGATCTATTGGAGTACCTTATCGTTCTATCATTTGTGGGAAGCTTCTTGAGAATTCCCAGCCACATAATGAAAGAGTATCGTGGAACATGGCATTTATTCCAGAGAATGGAGCACCATGGAACCACTTGTTGTCTTGTTCTAATGGATTCCCATAACTGATTTGCTTTAATATTCTTAGTGTCCCAATGGTCCCAAAGGATCCTATCCAACTGCTGAGAAGGCAGGGGGAGGTGGGCCATGTTCCTTCTCAAAAGGATCAAATCATGGTGGTTGCCTTAAGGAAGAACCCAATTGTTGTAGCTAATAATGTGGCTGACTGTTGCAGACCTTGGAATCCCAGAGTTAGATAAAGCACAGACGGGGAGGGATTGATAGTCGTGTCATTTAACCAAGGGTCATACCATAGGCTTCAGATCCCGCCCATTGCCCACATGATAGTGTAAGTGTTGAAGAGCCATTGGTCAAGTTTCAAGACTTGTTTCAGATCCATGAGCATGTCATGTATGTACTGAAATTGCCAAAAGGATGTGTTTTTCGTAATAGTTGCTTTGACCCAATTCGCCCAGAGAGAGAGGGATGAGGTTGGATAATGCGAACCAAGTGTTTGGAGAATAAGGGCGTAATTCCATTCCACCGTTTTTTGATTCCAAGACCACCCTCATAGTGGAAGTGAAATAGTGGACCAAGCAACCTTTACCCCATACTTATCAAGAGTTGCACCTTTCCAAAGAAACCGGGTTAAGATTGATTGAATGTCTTTAGGACCTCTTTTGGCATTAGGAAGTGGGAACCCGTAAGACTTGAATAGAAAAGAGTATGGATTTTATAAGTTGAAGTCCGCCTGAGTAAGAGAGTACCTTTGAGGTCCATGAGGATGTACGGTTTGTGATCCTTTGTATAAGGGGTATACAGTCAGAAGATGATAGCTTCCTTGATAGCAGTGGAACTCCCAAAAACTTTGAAGGAAAAGTTCCAGATTGGAACCCAAGAATGTGAGAAATATCACTCTCTGCTATGGTTGCCGAGTTTGATAGAAAAAAATGACTTTTGTGACAGTTAGGGATAAGGCCAGAATATAAGGAGGAGGAGAGAATGCAGGAGTTAATGATTGCAATGGATTGCAAGCCTTCATTACAGAAAATCAAGATGTCATCTGCAAAGAATAAATGAGTGAGTTTGCAAACTTTTGCTCTCCAATGGTATGAGAACTCTGGATTCGAGGTAGCATTGTTGAGCTTTAGAGATAGCATTTCCATAATCAACACAAAAAGAAATGGAGAAAGGGGGTCTCCTTGTCTGAGGCCTCTGGAGCTACCGAAGAATCCTGCAAGAGTGCCATTGACCTTAATGGAAAACATAGCAGAAGTGACACATGCCTTGATCATATCAATGTAACAATCAGGAAACTTGAAAGCTCTTAATGTGTCAAAGAGGAATTCCCATCTCACAGTGTCAAAAGCTTTGGTGAGATCAATCTTAAGAGCACACCTAGCAGGACCCGTAGCTAGATGATGGCCTTTTAGCATCTCTTGGGCAATAAGGATATTGTCACTTATGCTCCTACCTTGCACAAAGGCCGATTGGGCTTTATCAACAAGACATGGGAGTACATTCTTCAGCCGATAAGATAGGATTTTTGCAATGCATTTGTAAATCATATTGCAGCATGAAATCGGTCTAAAATCAAACATTGAAGTAGGGTTGGAACTCTTAGGGATTAGAGCAAGAGCAGTGGAATTGAAGCCCTAGGAGAGTCTACTGTTATCAAAGAAGAAGTACACAGCCTTAAAAAAATCAGTACCCACAATGTCCCAGCAACTAAGGAAGAAATTAACATTAAACCCATCTGGTCCTGGACTTTTGTTGCGTTTCATAGATTTGAGGGTTTCTAGAATCTCCATGTTAGAAATAGGAGCAATCAGCATAGTGCCTTGAGCCGAACTGAGCAGTTTGGGAGGAGTTATTGCATAATTATCAAATCCCGGATAGGGGTCTTCAGCAGAGTTGAAAAGGTTGTGAAAGTACCTCACTGCCACATCTTCAATGCTCCTTTGACCATAAACCATATTCCCTTCAGTATCAGTGATGGACAAAATCTTGTTTGCATTCCAACGATTTTTCATCATGTTTGAGAAAAAATTTGAGTTCCTGTCACCCAGGGACAACAAGTTAGCTCTAGATTTCTGTTGTAGGAGGGATTCCTCTCTATCCAAAGCATTCCAGAGCTGTTGTTGACTTATCTTCTCACGAGCAAGAAGGTCCAAATCCAAAGGCTGATCAATAAGTAGAGACTGTACAGAATGCAGATCATCTTTTGCAATTTTTACTAAGGTGGTGACATTTCCATTTAAGAGATTTAGGGTCACCAAAGCTTGCCTAAGACGTTTCAAACTTCTCGTGAGAACACATGAAATGGGGTACCGTGAGATGGCTCGGGGTCCAAGCATTAGTAACAGAGTCCTTGAAACCATCAAGAAGAAGTATATGGTTGAAGAATTGAAATCTAAGGCGTCTAGAATGAGTAAGTTTGGATACTTGTTCAAGAAGAGTCAAGGAGTGATCGATAATCCTCGAGGAGAAAAAGTAGCTAGTGACATGCTAAAGTTGGAGAACCAATCGAATTCCCCATAAAGACGATCCAATTTTTGTGAACCGATCGAGAAGATTGCATGTTCCACCAAGTGAATAATGGACCAACCCCCCTAATATCATCAACCCCAATAGAAGTGGTACATGATTTAAATTCATCCATCCCAATGTCCCAGGTATCATTATCTTGGTTAGTTTCAGTAAGATCTTTTATGACATTAAAATCACCTATCAAACACCAGCTAGCATTAGGGGTAAAGGAGAGTAAATCATTCCATAAGTCTCTCCTTAGAATGTAAGAATTCAGCCCATAGATGAAGGATATCGAGAATGATATGCTAAGGAGATCAACAGATTGAACCTTGCAATGAATTACTTGAGAAGACACAAAAAGGATATCAACATTCCAAATACTTGGATTCCAGCCAACCCAGATTCTGCCATTTGGGTGAGTATCATAGTTGAAAACCCATTTCCAAGATTTACAAAGATTCCTAGAGATTTTAGGGGCTTTACTTTGTTTAACCCGAGTTTCAAGAAGACCCAAAAGAGAGATTTTATTATCGCTAATTATCTCGCTAACATAAACCTCGCTTAGGCTTTTTTATCGAGACCTCTAACATTATAAGAAGCTAACATAAGGAAACTAAGATGTAGGGGAGTGACCAAATTTCCTTTCCCTTTTCTTTTCTTAGCAACTGTGTAGATTGACGGGCTAGATCCCTATTTGTTCTTTATATCTTTCCTTCCTTTTCATCAATAGCCTTGAGTCCGGTGACAAGAGGGTCCTGGACTGAAGGTGATTCATCATCAGAGATACCATCTTCATTGATAGGAGTAAAGGTGTTGTAAATGTTAAGAGCATGTCCATGAGAGGAATGGCCTGAACCTTGCTTGACACCACGAGAGACATTTACCCATGCATCCCGGGGGAGGGGAGGCGAGACCAAATTCTAAGGGTTGGCGATAGGGGGGGAATGATAGAGCTGGTCAAAGCAGAAGTCACCTTTATATTTACTTTCGGAACCCATATATAATTTGCTTTAGGGCATTTCAGTTGTGTGTGACAAAACACATTGCATGAGGGGCAAGAAGGAGGTCTACTCTTGTATTCTACCTCAACTGGAACAAAGATGTTTGCTGAAGAGTCATCTTTTTTAACAACCACACGAATAGAAGGTGGGAAGGAGAATGCAGCATTAACTTCTATGCAAACCCTTGCAAAGTTCAGGAAGTCATTTTTTGCAGTCATCTCGTCAGTAAACAGAGGTCGCCCAATAGCACTTGCAATATAACTTATGCCTTCATCAGACCAGTATAATAGTGGTATATTGGACAGTTTCACCCAAATAGGGAACACATCACATTCCGCCTTTTTGAAGTCCACACCTTCCTTCCATTTTTGCAGGACAATGCCTTTAGATGCAAAATGCCAAGGGCCGGCAGCAAGGATGTTGTCTCAGTCAGAGATAGAGTCAAATTTGAAAATGTAATAACCTTTGTTGTGCAAGAAGACCTCTGATAGCCCAAGACGACCCCATAAACGTCTAGCTATAGGTTCAACCACTTTGTAGGGTAACGAGGACTGTAAAAAGTACCCTACTAGACTAGAGGCCTAGAGTTTATTACCTCTAGAAAACATATCGTCTGGGGGGATGACAGTGATAATCTCATCTGCAGAGGATGGAGGATGGTACGAAAGATGACGAGAGGATTTCCCGGTTGATTTTCCCACAATATCACTCCAGGTTTTAGCTGGCTCCTAGCCCAAAGTGGCAGGTATTTCACCTTCCTCAAGAAGGGTGGCAGAGGTTGTAGCTGGAAATTTGAAATCTGTGGGACTCATTGGCAGAAGTTCAGGAAAGGTCTTGTCCAAGATAAACTCCCTAGAGACGAGAGTATCAGTAGCCGGAAAGGTGCCTTCCCCCACACATACCACCGGAGAGAAAACATCCCTAGAAGGATTAGCCAGATGAGGTATTTCAGACTTCTTGGGAGCATTATTAAAGTTAACAATTTTTCCTTCGGAAAGGAATGCTTTGACGTTATTAGATGAGATTCCATGAGCTGTTAAGAATGACATAAGATGTAAATTTTTCCTCCTTTCAAAAATCGCATTTTCACGATCTTGATGTGAGAAATGTTGTGCAGTTGAAAAAATTTCACGAGCATTATCTCCCAAAGCAGGGCCTAAGTTGATCTCTGCTCCAAGTGCAAGATTAACTGATCCATCAGAGCTCACTTGGAGGCCTAGAGGGGAAGGTAGGGCATCTGATTCCCCCATCTCCTCAATACCAAGAATAGGAGGAAGCGCAGAAGGGCTCGACGAATCTGGTTTGGAGACACCAAAATCAGCAAAGATGTCCTTTGACACACTACAACCAGAGTTACCAGCTGAAAGATGATTGTAGCTAACCATGGGGACAGGAAAGGGGGGGGGGGGCAAAGAGAGAAGAGGAGCCAGGAAGGAGAGCCGGTCGGAAAAGGGGAAACGGGAAAGGTAGGTTGAGTTTGGCATTTTAGGATGATTAAATGCATTATTTAATAAAGTGTAAACAATTAAAATAAATTGTTTATAAGTTTAAGAAATGTTATTTCAATATCATTATACCGAAATATTGGTATGGATTTTATTGTGGAATTTCTACCTTTTTCATGTCGGGGTTACTATTCACGAGTTACTATTCATGAGTTACTATTCACGAGTTATTATTCACGGGTACTATTCACGACAAAATTGGTTTCTTTTTTTGTCCAAATTATCGTTGATTTATGAATCTTACTCTTGAAATTAAATCCGTGTGTTGATCATATTGATTTTATGGTCATATATAACATTTTTATAATCCTGGTGAAGAAATTTCTCTTTGACTTGAGTGTAAAGATGGATAGATTATTGGTATGATCATGACTATGGGTTCTCTTTGGCTAGTAGTGCAAAGATGAATTGTTGACTCGTATGATCATGACCATTGAATTTACAATTGAATATTTTTAGCTTAAGTGCAAAGGTGAAATGATCAACATGGTTATAATTATTGTTTATATAAATTCTGAAATGATTATATATTTCTTTGAGATATTAATATATTTGGCCTGTAGTGCAAATATGAACCGTTGATGAATATATTTGGCCTGTAGTAAAAATATGAACTGTTGAGGAATATCTTTGGCCTGTAGTGCAAATATGAACTGTTGAGGAATATCTTTGGCCCGTAGTGCAAAGATGAATTGTTGATTAATATCTTTGGCCCGTAGTGCAAAGATGACCCGTTGTTGAATATCTTTGGCCTGTAGTGCAAAGATGAACTTATTAGTATGATTATAAATAGGAACTATGATTTGGTATAACCATGATCTTTGATGTTTCAGGTAAAGACATGTGATAAAAATTATCTTCGTCCTGGATGCGTAGAGGAATTTAGAATTACAATTATGATTATGAGTTATTCATATAATTGTGGAAAGGATCTGTTGATTAATGTTACAGGGATAAAACATTGTTGGCGGACTTTTAATGTGGAGAAGATAATAGACTTTATGGTCTATTTGACTCTTCTAATGGATTGCTCGTTCCGCTGCAACTATGGTTGAATTTTTTTATCATCTACCATATGTTCTAAATCTTTGATTTATTATTGATGAAGGCTATTGATAATTTAATTATCTTTAGTCATGATATTCTTTACTGAGCTAGTTGTGCTCACCCTTTTGCTTCACAATTCCTTTCAGGTAATAAGAGTGTAGCTGGGTCGAATAGGGGTAACAGGGGAATAGAACGGTGGTCATCATTTAGTAGTTATATTTGGTGAATCAAATAGGGTGAGATGAATCCAACGTTGGAAGGGTGTTTTGCCACTATCATACAAGATGTCATGGTGACGTGCTATCCAAGGTTGTGATGTGAGTCACAGTTGGTATATATTTGTATCAAAACTGACAGCATATGTGTTGTTGTATTTTTGCACGACAATTGTTGTAATAAAGTTGTAGTTATTTTTTGTACCATATATTTGGCGACTCAGAATAGGATGGTGGATTGGACCTGTTTTGGGGGCGTCACATTTGGTATCAGAGCTTAGGGATATTGTCTTTGGCGGAGATCGAGGAATAGAACAAGGAGGGGAGATATAAGTAAATCCTTCGCTAGTGTGTCATACCTAAGCTTATTTGTTGGTCAGTCATAATATCGGGATATTATGTGATATGTTAATTTATTCAATTAACCCTTGTTTTGAAGCTGTATTCTACAATGATATCTGAAATATAGGAGATGAGCAAAGGAGAAATAATGATGACAGGGAAGATGAAATCTAAAAAGAAAGCAAGGTATTCTCAACTCTTTTAAATACCAAGTATGTGACGCCCCCAAAATTAGGTATACGTCACCCATCTTGGGTCGCCACTTACATGGTACAGAATTTAAATACAACTTACTAATATAAGCATACAATATCGACATAAATCCGTGAGTTTGAATACAAATATTGTGTACTAGATATTATACAAACTCAAAAGGAGTCCTCATTACAATTATTATCACACTATTTCACGTAATAGTGAGGACTACTAATGCTATCCTCTCGACCATTACTCTGCTCCCGACTCGTCCCAAATTTATATTCTCATTTCAAGAAGAGAATAAAGAAAAGAAGGGTGAGCTCAACTAGCCCAAAGAAGAAATATTATAACTAAGATAAAAGCGAATAAATTATCAATAGTCTTCAACAATGTTAAACCGATAAAATACAATAGATAACCAGCTTTAATCTGCAATGAATATGCAATCCATTAAAAGAGTCAAGTAGAAAATAAAGTACTATCTTTTAGGTTTTAAAAGGTTTTCATCAATTTTTATCACTAAGACTCGCTTTAATGAATAAACCACAATATCTAATCATCCCCGCACTACGGTCCAAGGATTTTCATCAAATTATCAATGGTCATGACTATACCGAATCACCCCGGTCATAATCATACCAAAAACTATCCATCAACGCATTACAGCCATCGAGGACTTTTGTCACATCATTTATATCAAGCCATGATTATACCGAATGAACCCTGGTCATAATCATACTAAGTTCATCTATGCACGTAAGCCAAAGATAACTTTCAACATAATATAAACATGAGGATGATAACAATGATATAAGAATTCAATAAAAAAAGTTCACGAATTAATTTATTCAGGAACTAATAACGTCCAAATTGTCAACCTGATACTGCTTTGTAGAGTAAAATTCAATAATGATCAGAAGAATATTTCCATGAAAAGATACTGGATGAAACGCAAATATCAAGAATATTCTACTAATTTCATGGAGTATAGAAGTCAAAGTTTTAACCAACTGGATATAATAAAGAATGGAATAACAAAGGAAATTACCATGCATGCGGTTACAGCATGGCAGTTATTCCAATGTAATAATAATAATAACGAATCCAAATCGTCGTGAAATTCACAATCACGTGGATGTTCCAACAGAATAATAAAGATGGAACCGGATCCTGTAAAACACACGATAGGATATTCCAACAGAATGATAAAGATTTTAACCAGTCCTGTAAAACACACGATGTGGGATGTTCCAATGAGAATGATAAAGATTTTAACTAGGTCCGGTGTAAAACACACGCATGTGATGTTCCAATGTATTAATAATAAAGACGGAACCGTGTCCCAGATAAAACAAATGCATGTGATGTTCCAATGTAATAATAGAAGAATGTCACCAAGTATAGGGTAAACCACGATATAAATTATGTATAGGGTATGCCACGTGTCTGAGTTATTCCACAGAATAATAAAGAATGGAATAACAAAGGGATTTCACCAAGTATAGGTATGTCAGCGTATCAGAGTTATTATTCCAATGAATAATAAAGAATGGAATAATGTAAGTTCTCTTCATGAATAAGAAAGAATAACACCCTTTACGGTACAACAAATAATATCCCTTACCTTAGAAGAACCGAATATTGGAAAAGTGAAGTAGCGTAATACTTTTCTTCTTTCTCTATAGTTTCAAATTAATTCGTAAGAAATAATGAAGGAATGAGCTTTCTATTTATAGAAAACCGAGGGTGGCTTTTGGTCTTAACGAAGGGTCAAAATGACTCTTGTAATATCAAGAGACAACTACTATTTTTGCGAAGGGGTAATTAACCCTTGGAACAATCAAGAGGCGCTTAACTCTTGTAATATCAAGGGACAACTACTATTTGCGAAGGGGTAATTACTATTGATGATGAAGTAATTACTATTGAAGAAGGTAATTACTATCGACGATGAAGGTAAATACTATTGACGAAGGTAATTACTATTCACAAAGGTAATTACTATTCACAAAGGTAATTACTATCGAAGGTAAATACTATTGAAGAAGGTAATTACTATTCACAAAGGTAATTACTATCGACGAAGGTAAATACTATTGAAGAAGGTAATTACTATTCACAAAGGTAATTACTATCGACGAAGAGACTCTTAGATGATGACATATGGGCCCCCATAAAATAATCAAACTTACCACAAACGCCTCATAATGACTTTTATATACATCAAGGATTGAATAAATATTACCACAAATCATTTTATTTTTAATCAACACATTTTTAATCTTTCAACAATTATTAATCATTTATAACTTGTCGCCTCAATTAATAATATAACATATTATACGATGATAATCGTGACAATAATTGAATTAATAATATAAGAGATATGATGCAACAATTATCGTAGTAATAATTGAGTATAGCTAAGTGACTTCTCACGTAAGCATCAATAATCAATACCGTGTGCTACTATGCAACCACGCCAGACATCGTATTTTTTTACCACCGGGTAGTTTAACAGCTTTTATTGTAACACCTCTGCCGTTATTTTTATAGAAAAAATAATTTTGTCGCTTTCTAACTACGACAATACTTCCGCCAATGGGGTCCACTAATGATTGAGTCGCCGCATTTAATATTCCCCGACAAAAAAGAATATTCCCCACCAAACGAATATTTTATAACAACTTGCTTACTTTGCAAAATTTATAAATATTACCCACAACTATAACATTATATCAAATTTATTCCATAATATTCAAAAATAATATTTATAAAAAAATTCATCTTTATTTATAAAAGTCAGGGTCTTACAACCTCCCTTTTTATGAAATTTCTCCGCCCTCGAATTAGGGTACGACTGATATGATAAAGAGGTGAGGATACCTTGAATACCTTTATCGTTAAAAATATTAAATTCATCTTCGCAATCCGCCAAAGATATTCATTAACAATTCATCTTTCCACTACAAAGCTAAAGATATACAATCAGAAAACCAATAATGCCGAGACGCAGCCTTAATAGTATCACGACCACGAATTATCCATGCACTAATCGCCAAGGATATTCATGTTTTCAATTACTACGGTCATGATTATACCGAATAATCCTTGGTCATAATCATACCAAGTCTATCAATGCACTACTACCAAAGATGACTTTTACCACATCCATGAATTAATATTTCATTCTTTGAGACTCAAATTTCAATAATTAATCCATATCATCGAATCATCCCCGCACTACAAATGCCAAGGATATTCATTAGTATCACGACCCATTAATTATCCAATTATCCATGCACTACGGCCAAAGATAATCGTGTATTCATTATTAGATCACGACCACAAATTATCCATGCACTACTACCAAAGATAATCGTGTATTCATTAGTATCACGACCACAAATTATCCATGCACTACTACCAAAGATAATCGTATATTCATTAGTATCAATTAATTACCACCACAAATTATCCATTCACTCACACTTATCCATGACTACTAAAAGATAATCGTGTTTTTTTAATTACTACATGATTATACCGAACAATCCTCGGTCATAATCATACCAAGTCCATCTATGCACTTACAGTGCCACGTATGACTTTCAACATAATATAAGCATGAGGATAATGATATAAAGAATCAATCAAATGAGATAAAGGATAAATATTAAACATTTATAATATAATTTATCCAGATTCAAGAATATCCCCATGTTATCAATCACTTAATAATCTCATAATCTAATATCATTAATATTATAACAATATTTTAATCACTTCTTAAATTTATAAATAATTTATCTCAATTGTTTACGCTTTACCATATAATGCATTTAATCATTCAAAAATGCCATACTCATAAGATATCATCACCAATTATCAAATCCTCAAAAAAATATGCATATACTCTATATAGGATTCTCTAGCCATAAAATCCTATTTTCAACTTTGTTACTTCACATAACATATTTAACTCATATGTTCAGTAATTAAACTATTTTCATGAAAATACCAAATCAGTCCCAAAAATATTTCTTTTCTCGAGATTTAGCATAATATAGTCCCATAATGAAAATATATTTTCTTGGAATTTTAAAATTCATTTACTATTTTTCAAAAATCAATTTCTAATTAATTCCTTAAGAAATTAGCTACCTCAAGTTTAACTCCAAAATTCCCAAATCTTGGCAGGACCTTACACATGTTAATGTGAGCCTCCAGCTTAAATTTCATGGTCATCTGAGTTATAGAACTCCGCTTATAGCATTTTTCGTCAAAAAACCTAAATATTGAAATGGTCATAACTTGCTCATTTTAAGTCGGAATGAGCTCATTTTTGGACACGATATTCTTTATAACATATACTTTTATGTCCCAAAAGGCCTGAATTTTTCTCACTAATTAAGTGGCCAAACAGCCCTTACAAAAACGTGGCAGCAGCTTTTTTTGGACATTTTCAAGTTTTGACTCCTTTGCTAAAATCACCCACACGAAAATCTACAACACCTTTTCATTGATTCCACTTGGATTAGTTAGGTAACTCATAGATCTAACTCTAGGACTTAACCACACTCAAAAATTCAAAATATAATAGGAGATTTGGTCAATTGAATTTCATGTTACGCTTTTCACCAAAATCTGGTTTTTAACTCCTCTGTGATTTTTAAGAAACTTTCATGTTTTCACATACTAACCAACATAACTCATCATAACACTTACTAATACCACGATACCCATGATTTTCATTAGTCCAATGCTTTTATTATGACTTTCATCATAAACCACGTAAACTGCTCATTTTAGTTGAAGAAATATTTGAGGGTTTAAGAAATGGGTTTTATATCGGGGTCAATACGAAATTCGATTTCACGCCTAAGTAGGCTAAGAAGTCTTCAAGAATACGCCAGAAATTTATTAATAATAGAAATATCATTCAAAATGTGACTCTCATCCAAGACTTGGATAAGACGTCACATTGATACCAACTGTGACTTCTATCCCTTAACCTAGATAAAGACTCACAATGATACCTATAAACTTGCCATCTTCATTCACGATGTCGCCACGTAAAGTCCGCTTTGCATTTCCACACAAGGAAGTCAACAACGAAAGGTTCGGGGCTCTTTACTTATGGCTTGATATGACAATAATTGACTTTAGTAGTTTGGTTACTTGAATTCGCACAACAAGTTGGTTATGAATATAAAAGCTAACAACCTTACGAAAAAAGCATGATGAGTAGTTAACCAATTGATTCCTAAAATCACATCAAAGGCAAATATTTTCAAAAAGATAAGATCGACAGTAACGTGAAAATGTTTATTTGAATCAAACAAGATTTAAAAATAGTAATGCGTAACGAAGGCTCCTACTAACGAAGTTTCAACCAATAAGTCAAAGTTTAACTTCTTCTGAGTCAAATTTAAACGCTGAACACAACTAGGTGAAATAAAAGAGTGGGTAGAACGGTATCTAACACTAAGATAGACTTCACAAGAGCTTATGATTAACTTACCCGTGATAATTTTATTCGTGTTCCTCGTCACGAGAAAAAAACGCCTCTCTTAAACTACTGGCTTTGGTTTGTCTCGGGGACAAACTTTGGTGCCTCCATCCTAGTTGAATTTATCTTCTAGAAACGACAAAAATCGAGCTAAGTGACCTTCTCTTCCACAATTATAACATGCTTTGACTGCGGCATGGCGCAGCTTTCGGATCGATGTGTCCCTCTCCTCCGCATTTGAAGCATATGATAGGTGGTCTTTCTCCTTCCTTAACAACGGGTCTTTGGTGTTTGATGCTCTTCCATCATTGTTGAATCTCCTTTTCTTGAAATGTCCATTCTTATTGCTTTGACCTCGATTACCACCGAAGTGGTTACCATATCCGCCCGTTGATTCCTCCACGCTTGTTGTCACCGCTCGATGACTACTCACCCGGTATTATAATTTTGCCTACCGCTTCTCTTTTAGTCATAGGCTGACTCGTTATCGCGCTCCACTAATCGAGCCCTATTTACAACATCCTGAATACAAACACGCTTTATGAGAAATAAGATGTTGACGATTCCTGCTTCAAACCTCTTAAAAACATTCGCGCCATTCTCTTCATTATCCACCAAGTGGGACGAAAATCGTGATAACTCCGCAAATTTTGCCTCGTATCAATGCGACTGGCCATATTGTTTTGTTCCAACTTGATAAACTCCACCTCCTTCATGTGGCGAATACTTTCGTGAAAGTATTTGTCGTTGAATGCCTCCTCGAACTTCTCCCAAGATATCTTCAAGACAAAGAAGTTGAGTACGCTTTTACCGATTCCCACCAAGAATCGCCCTCCGCAACAACATAAAGGCGTGAAGGGAACCTTTGCTCTCTGAGCATCCCAAGACATCAAATATCTTGGTAATCATGCTTTATCCATGCTTCCGCCAAAGTGGTTTTGGCTTCTCCTTAAACTCCGGTGGTCCCAGCCTCGAATTGTTTAGCGGTGGACCGCCGAGAGTTTTCCGTGTTTCCACCCACGCTTTGGATGTAAGTCGCTTTCACCGATGTCGCATGAATTCTAAAACCTCTTAAACGCATCTGCCGTCAAATTGATCGATGTTGTTGTTTTACGGAGGATTATCGCCATCCTGTTACACATTGTCCCGATTATTGATCTCGGGAGAATCAACAGCCTCCTCGCTCCATTGCTATTCTCAACATTCTCTGATGCCATTTTCAAACACCGCCACAAAATAAGGGTTAATTGACATGCAACATATTATCACTATACTCCTAATCGACCAATCAAATACCAAATAAACTTAGGTAGGTCATACTAGCGAAGAATTTCCTATCTCTCCCTCCTAGTTCTTATCTCGCATTCTATATCTCCCTCCTAGTTCTAGACCTCACATCACATCTTAAAGCTGCGTCCCCTACGGATCATATTCCCCATCAACAAAGTCACCAAATCTCGATACCAACCGGCTCGATACCAACCGTGACGCCCCAAAATTAGGTATACGCCACCCATCTCTGGGTCGCCACTTACATGGTACATGTAATTTAAATACAACTTACTAATATAATCTGTCGGTATAATACGACATAAAACCGTGAGTTTGAATACAAATATTGTCTACTAGATATTATACAAACTCAAAAGGAGTCCTCATTACAATTATTATCACACTATTTCACGTAATAGTGAGGACTACTAATGCTATCCTCCTCGACCATTACTCTTTCCCCGACTCGTCCCCAAATTATATTCTCATTTCAAGAGAATAAAGGAAAGAAAGGGTGAGCTCAACTAGCCCAAAGAAGAAATATTATAACTAAGATAAAGCGTAATAAATTATCAATAGTCTTCAACAATGTTAAACCGATAAAATACAATAGACAACCAGCTTTAATCATAAATGAATATGCAATCCATTAAAAGAGTCAAGTAGAAAATAAAGTCTACTATCTTTTAGGTTTTAAAAGGTTTTCATCAATTTTTATCACTAAGACTTAGTTTAATAAATAAACCACAATATCTAATCATCCATGCATTACTACCAAGGATTTTCATCAAATTATCAATGGTCATGACTATACCGAATCACCCCGGTCATAATCATACCAAAAACTATCCATCAACGCATTACAAAGCCACCGAGGGACTTTTGTCACATCATTTATATCAAGCCATGATTATACCGAATGAACCCTGGTCATAATCATACTAAGTTCATCTATGTAATGTAAGCCAAAGATAACTTTCAACATAATATAAACATGAGGATGATGACAATGATATAAGAATTCAATAAAATAAGTTCAAGAATTAATTTATTCAGAACTAATAACGCCCAAATTGTCAACACGATATCGCTTTGTGAGAGTAAAATTCAAGAATGATCGTAAGAATATTTCCATGAAAAGATATCGGATGAAACGCAAATATCAAGAATATTCTACTAATTTCATGGAGTATAGAAGTCAAAGTTTTAACCAACCGGGTATAATAAAGAATGGAATAACAAAGGAAATCACCATGCATGCGACTTGCATGATGTATGTGTTATTCCAATGTAATAATAATAATGTAACCAGTCGTGAAATTCACAATCGGCGGTGATGTTCCAAATGTAATAATAAAGATGGAACCGCATCCTGTAAAACACACGATAGATATATCCAATAGAATGATAAAGATTTAACCAGTCCTGTAAAACACACGTATGTGATGTTCCAACAGAATGATAAAGATTTTAACCAGTCCTGTAAAACACATGCATGTGATGTTCCAATGTAATAATAATAAAGATTTTAACCAGTCCTGTAAAACACACGCATGTGATGTTCTAATGTAATAATAGAAGAATGTCACCAAGTATAGGGTAAACCACGATACAGATTATGTATAGGGTATGTGGCAGATATAAAAGTTATTCCAATGTAATAATAAAGAATGGAATAACAGAGGATTTCACCAAGTATAGGTATGCCACAGATACAAAGTTATTCCAATGTAATAATAAAGAATGGAATAATGTAAGTTCTCTTCATGAATAAGAAAGAATAACACTCTTACTTACGGTACAACAAATAATATCCCTTTACCTTAGAAGAACCGAATATTGGAAAAGTGAAGTAGCGTAATAATTTTCTTCTTTCTATAGTTTTTCTCTGAGAGTTTCAAATGAATTCGTAAGAAATAATGAAGGAATGAGCTTTCTATTTATAGAAAAAACCGAGGGTGGCTCTTGGTCTTAACGAAGGGTCAAAATGACTCTTGTAATATCAAGAGACAACTACTATTCATGAAGGGGTAATTAACCCTTGGAACAATCAAGAGGCGCTTAACTCTTGGTAATATTAAAGGGACAACTACTATTTGCGAAGGGGTAATTACTATCGACGAAGGTAATTACTATCGACGAAGGTAATTACTATTTCAAGGAGGTAATTACTATTGACGAAGGTAAATACTATCGACGAAGGTAATTACTATTCACAAAGGTAATTACTATTCACAAAGGTAATTACTATTGACGAAAGGTAAATACTATTGAAGAAGGTAATTACTATTCACAAAGGTAATTACTATCGACGAAGGTAAATACTATTAAAGAAGGTAATTACTATTCACAAAGGTAATTACTATCGACGAAGAGACTCTTAGATGATGACATATGGGCCCCCATAAAATAATCAAACTTACCACAAACGCCTCATAATGCACTTTTATATATACATCAAGGATCGAATAAATATTACCACAAATCATTTTATTTTTAATCAACACATTTTAATCTTTCAACAATTATTAATCATTTATAACTTGTCGCCTCAATTAATAATATAACATATTATACGATGATAATTGTGATAATAATTGAATCAATAATATAAGAGATATGATGCAAAGAATTATCGTAGAAAATAATTGAGTATAGCTAAGTGACTTCTCACGTAAGCATCAATAATCAATACCGTAGTGCTACTATGCAACCACGCCAGACATCTTGCATTTTTACCACCGGTAGTTCAATGTATTTTAATGGTAACACCTCCGCCCATTATTTTTATAGAAAAATAATTTTGTCGCTTTCTAACTACTACGACAATACTTCCGTTAATAGGGGTCCACCAATGATTGAGTCATCATATCGAATATTCTCCTACAAAAAGAATATTCCCCACCAAAAACGAATATTTTATAACAACTTGCTTACTTTGCAAAAAATTATAAATATTACCCACAACTATAACATTATATCAAATTTATTCCATAATATTCAAAAATAATATTTATAAAAAAAATTCAACTTTATTTATAAAAGCTGGAGTCTTACTAGGTACGTAAATTTCGGGGACAAAATTTTATAAGGAGGGGAGATTGTAAGACCCCGAATTTTATGAAATAAAAGTATTCAATTTTTCTTATAATTACTATTCAATAAATGGTTAAATTGATAAAAAGCAAAGTTAAGGGTAATATATGAAATTTTTCAAAATACGCAAGTGGTTATAAAATATTCATTTATCGGGGTATTCGTTTGGTCGTGGAATATTATTTCTGTCGGGGAATATTCGTATGACGGCGCAGCTATTTGTGGGTCCCATAACGGATAACTGTCGGATGAAGAAAACGACAAAGTTTGAGTTTTTATAAATAACGGTGTAGTTGTTACCGTTAAGACTGTTGGAATACCCGGTGGTTAAAATACAGTAATACGTGTGGTTAAACAGTAGCACACAGTATTGCACAATATTGTTGAATTTTTTATCCTTACGTAACTCGTGGTCATCATTTAGTAGTCATATTTGGTGAATCTAATAGGGTGAGACGAATCCAACGTTGGAAGGGTGTTTTGCCACTATCATACAAGATGTCATGGTGACGTGCTATCCAAGGTTGTGATGTGAGTCACAGTTGGTATATATTTGTATCAAAACTCACAGCATATGTGTTGTTGTATTTTGCACGACAATTGTTGTATTAAGTTGTAGTTGTTTTCTGTACCATGTATTTGGCGACTCAGAATAGGATGGTGGATTGGACCTGTTTTGGGGGCGTCACATTTGGTATCAGAGCTTAGGGATATGGTCTCGCATGAGATCGGGAATAGAATTAGTAGGGGAGAGATGAGTAAATCCTTCGCTAATGTGTCCTACCTAAGCTTATTTGTTGGTCAGTCATAATATCGGGATATGATGTGATATGTTAATTTATTCAATTAAGCCTTGTTTTGAAGCTGTATTCTACAATGATATCTGAAATACAGGAGATGAGCAAAGGAGAAATCATGATGACAGGGAAGATGAAATCTGAAATGAAAGCAAGGTATTCTCAACTCTTTGAAATACCAGGTACGTAAATTTGGGGGACAAAATTTTATAAGGAGGGGAGATTGTAAGACCCCGAATTTTATGAAATAAAAGTATTCAATTTTTCTTGTAATTACTATTCAGTAAATGGTTAAATTGATAAAAAGCAAAGTTAAGGGTAATATATGAAATTTTTCAAAATACGCAAGTGGTTATAAAATATTCATTTATCGGGGTATTCGTTTGGTCGTGGAATATTCTTTCTGTCGGGGAATATTCGTACGACGGCGCAGCTATTTGTGGGTCCCATAACGGATAACTGTCGGATGAAGAAAACGACAAAGTTTGAGTTTTTATAAATAACGGTGTAGTTATTCTTATTAAAGACCGTTGGAATACCCGGTGGTTAAAATCTACAATAATGGCGTGGTTGCACAAAGAAGACATTACCAGATTACACAATATTGTTGAATTATTGATCCTTACGTAACTCGTGGTCATCATTTAGTAGTTATATTTTGTGAATCAAATAGGGTGAGACGAATCCAACGTTGGAAGGGTGTTTTACCACTATCATACAAGATGTCATGGTGACGTGCTATCCAAGGTTGTGATGTGAGTCACAGTTGGTATATATTTGTATCAAAACTCACAGCATATGTGTTGTTGTATTTTGCACGACAATTGTTGTATTAAGTTGTAGTTGTTTTCTGTACCATGTATTTGGCGACTCAGAATAGGATGGTGGATTGGACCTGTTTTGGGGGCGTCACATTTGGTATCAGAGCTTAGGGATATGGTCTCTGGCGGAGATCGGGGAATAGAATTAGTAGGGGAGAGATGAGTAAATCGTTCGCTAATGTGTCCTACCTAAGCTTATTTGTTGGTCAGTCATAATATCGGGATATGATGTGATATGTTAATTTATTCAATTAACCCTTGTTTTGAAGCTGTATTCTACAATGATATCTGAAATACAGGAGATGAGCAAAGGAGAAATCATGATGACAGGGAAGATGAAATCTGAAATAAAAGCAAGATATTCTCAACTCTTTGAAATACCAGGTACGTAAATTTCGGGGACAAAATTTTATAAGGAGGGGAGATTGTAAGACCCCGAATTTTATGAAATAAAAGTATTCAATTTTTCTTGTAATTAATATTCAGTAAATGGTTAAATTGATAAAAAGCAAAGTTAAGGGTAATATATGAAATTTTTCAAAATACGCAAGTGTTTATAAAATATTCATTTATCGGGGTATTCGTTTGGTCGTGGAATATTCTTTCTGTCGGGGAATATTCGTACGACGGCGCAGCTATTTATGGGTCCCATAACGGATAACTGTCGGATGAAGAAAATGACAAAGTTTGAGTTTTTATAAATAATTCGTGTAGTTATTCTTTATTAAGACATTTGGAATACCCGGTGGTTAAAATACGATGTCTGAGTGGTTTCTGATGAAAGATTACGGTATTGCACAATATTGTTGAATTATTGATCCTTACATAACTCGTGGTCATCATTTAGTAGTTATATTTGGTGAATCAAATAGGGTGTGACGAATCCAACGTTGGAAGGGTGTTTTGCCACTATCATACAAGATGTCATGGTGACGTGCTATCCAAGGTTGTGATGTGAGTCACAGTTGGTATATATTTGTATCAAAACTCACAGCATATGTGTTGTTGTATTTTGCACGACAATTGTTGTAATAAAGTTGTAGTTGTTTTCTGTACCATGTATTTGGCGACTCAGAATAGGATGGTGGATTGGACCTATTTTGGGGGCGTCACATTTGGTATCAGAGCTTAGGGATATGGTCTCTGGCGGAGATCGGGGAATAGAACTAGGAGGGGAGATATGAGTAAATCCTTCGCTATTGTGTCCTACCTAAGCTTATTTGTTGGTCAGTCATAATATCGGGATATTATGTGATATGTTATTTGTTCAATTAACCATTGTTTTGAAGCTGTATTCTAGGATGATATCTGAAATACAAGAGATGAGAAATGGAGAAATCATGATGATCGAGAAGATGAAATCTGAAATGAAAGTAAGGTATTCTCAACTCTTTGAAATACCAGGTACGTAAATTTCGGGGACAAAATTTCATAAGGAGGGGAGATTGTAAGACCCTGAATTTTATGAAATAAAAGTATTCAATTTTTCTTATAATTACTATTCAGTAAAATGGTTAAATTGATAAAAAGCAAAATTAAGGGTAATATATGAAATTTTTCAAAATACGCAAGTGGTTATAAAATATTCATTTATCGGGGTATTCGTTTGGTCGTGGAATATTCTTTTCTCGTGGAATATTCGTATTTACCGGCCAATGACTATTTATTGGGGTCCCATAACGGATAAGCTGCTTGATGAAGAAAACGACAAAGTTTGAGTTTTTATAAATAACGGTGTAGTTAGTTATTACCGTTAAGATCGTTGGAATACCCGGTGGTTAAAATACGATGTACGCTGTGGTTGCATTAGTTGCGAAGCAGCACGGTATTGCACAATATTGTTGAATTATTGATCCTTACGTAAGAAGGCACTACTCAATAATTATTACATGAATTACTTATTCAATATTTTATTTTATTGGTTCAATAATTGTTTGCGTTGATATTTTATAATATTGTTGTTTCAATAATTGTCAACGCACAATATTTCCCATTATCGGATCAATAATTCATATTATTTGAATAATATTATTAGATAACATTATTGGTAATGTCTAGAAAGTTCTCATCGAGGAGAGGTTTGGTCACCTAATTGCTAGGCGCAAGATGAGAGAAATCCTTATCTGAAAGCCCCTCTTTCTTGGGAACTTTTGTTGTCATAAATGTGATTCTGTAATATTATTTGTGAATAAATTATTGATTTATATGATAAAGAAATATTTATTTGATGTGGATATAAATGATGGATTTACTTATGTGGTTATAAATGAAGGAATTAATGTTGATGTATTTTATCAGTATTTTGTCAGATTGAAGGTATTAAAAGATCAAATCGGTGTTCTTAAAGCTCTATTTCGTGAGTTATAATTTTGATCTGACCGCTGGATCGTTGTGATTTTGGATATATTATACATATATAAGTTAAGTATATGTCCACAAATTTTGAACCGTTAAAAATGAACGAATGATTTGTTATGAATTTTAAGACGTGACTGATTCGGAAATTAGGTTTATAAATGATTTTGGTGGAAAATTCTAGAAATGGGTGGGCCCCACTTTTGGTTGTTGGGGAAGATGGCTGATTTTTGGTGGGTGGAATAGTAGCAGGTAAAGCCATCAGGTAGCAGGTCAAGTCTGCTTCGGCGTGCTAACATTTTCCTATAAATAGAGGGCTAAGTTAGAATTTAAAATGACAATAGAATTCATAAGTTTTCTCTCTTTTTCTCTCTAGATTATCGAGTGTATTTTGTGAGTATTTAGATACTTGGTGAGTTGCTATTCATCAATGCAAGTTTCCTTCAGCGTCATATCCGATATCTAGTCAGAAGTGCTGCTCTTTTGAGGTAAGGGATAGTAAGGGATTTTAAGGATTGTTATGTTTTTCAGTTTCGTAATTTTTCTGACCTTTAAAAATTCTGAGAAAAATATATGTTCAATATGGGACTATATTCTACTAAATCTCGAGAAAAAAAATTTGTTTATCTTGATTTGGTATTTTTCATGAAAATGGACTAGTTATGAGTAAATGAATTAATTATGTTATGTGAAGTAAAAAATTGGAAAATAGGATTTTATGGCTTGAGAATCCTATATGAGGTATATCTGATTTTTTGATGAGGGTTTTGGTTATTGGTGATGAAATCTTATGAGTTTGGCATTTTAGGATGATTAAATGCATTATTTAGTAAAGTGTAAACAATTAAAATAAATTGTTTATAAGTTTAAGAAATGTTATTTCAATATCATTATACCGAAATATTGGTATGGATTTTATTGTGGAATTTCTACCTTTTTAATGTCGGGGTTACTATTCACGAGTTACTATTCATGAGTTACTATTCACGAGTTACTATTCACGGGTACTATTCGCGACAAAATTGGTTTCTTTTTTTGTCCAAATTATCGTTGATTTATGAATCTTACTCTTGAAATTAAATCCGTGTGTTGATCATATTGTTTTTATGGTCATATATAACATTTTTATAATCCTGGTGAAGAAATTTCTCTTTGACTTGAGTGTAAAGATGGGTAGATTTTTAGTATGATCATGACTATGGGTTCTCTTTGGCCAGTAGTACAAAGATGAATTGTTGACTGGTATGATCATGACCATTGTATTTACAATTGAATATTTTTAGCTTAAGTGAAAAGGTGAAATGATCAACATGGTTATAATTATTGTTTATATAAATTCTGAAATGATTATATATTTCTTTGAGATATTAATATATTTGGCTGTAGTACAAATATGAATCGTTGATGAATATATTTGGCTCAGAGTGCAAATATGAATCGTTGAGGAATATCTTTGGCCCGTAGTGCAAAGATGAATTGTTGATGAATATCTTTGGCCCGTGAGTGCAAAGATGACTGTTGTTGAATATCTTTGTCCCAGAGTGCAAAGATGGTGCATGTTGATGAATATCTTTGGCCTCGTAGTGCAAAGATGAACTTATTAGTATGATTATAAATGTGGCGTGTGATTTGGTATAACCATGATCTTTGATGTTTCGTGTAAAGACATGTGATAAAAATTATCTTAAATCCCGGATGCGAAGAGGAATTTAGAATTACAATTATGATTATGAGTTATTCATATAATTGTGGAAAGGAACTGTTGATTAATGTTACATGGATAAAACATTGTTGGTGGACTTTTAATGTGGAGAAGATAATAGACTTTATGGTCTATTTGACTCTTCTAATGGATTGCTCGTTCCGCTGCAACTATGGTTGAAATTTTTTTATCATCTACCATATGTTCTAAATCTCTGATTTATTATTGATGAAGGCTATTGACAATTTAATTATCTTTAGTCATGATATTCTTTACTGAGCTAGTTGTGCATGGTTTCTCCACAAAACTTTGACTTGTGGTATAACCTTTGTGCGTAGGATATGCTCTTTTCTATCCAAGATCTTGACAGGTACCTCCTCGTACGTTAAATATTCGGTTATCTCGTCTGGTTCTAACTCAATAAGGTGGTTTGGGTCTTTCACATATTTACGAAGCATAGATATGTGAAAAACATTATGAACACGAGACATGCTTGGAGGTAATGCGAGTCTATAGGCTACATTTCCTACTCGGTCAAGAATCTCAAATAGACCAACAAATCGTAGATTGAGCTTTCCTCTCTTCCCGAATCTTGTAACTCCCATCCATGGATTAATACGTAACAATACATGATCCCCAATATTAAATTCCACGTCATTTCGATGAAGATCTGTATAACTCTTTTGTCGATCCTGTACCGTTTGTATACGTTGTCGGATCATTTGGATCTTTTCTATAGTTATGCGTACCAATTCCGGTCCCAACAACGTTGCTTCTCCCACCTCATCCCCAAATACTAGAGAGCGACACTTTTGTCCATATAATGCTTCGAATGGAGCCACACCTATACTTGCCTGATAACTGTTGTTGTAGGAGAATTCCACCAATGGTAGGTACTTATCCCAACTTCCTTTGAAATCTAAGACATAGAGTCTTAATAGATCTTCAAGAGTTTGAATAGTCCTTTCTGATTGCCCGTCCGTTTGAGGATGGTATGCCGAACTGAATCGTAAATCCGTGCCCATAGCTTTCTGCAAACTAACCAAAAATCATGAAGTGAATCTTGGGTCACGATCCAAAACTATGGATAGTGGCATGCCATGCAATCTCACAATCTCATTCACGTACATACGAGCAAGACGTTCAAGGGATTAAGTCTCCCGTATCGGCAAGAAATGAGCAGACTTGGTTTATCTATCAATAATAACCTAAATCGCATCTATGCCTTGAGAAACCTTGGGAAGACCCGTAACAAAATCCATGGTAATGTGTTCCCACTTCCATTTCGGAATCTCAAGTGGTTGCAATGAACCCTTTGACACTTGATGCTCCGCCTTTACACGTTGACAAGTTAAACACCTCGAGATAAACTCAGCGATCTCTCTCTTCATATTGCTCCACCAAAATGTATGTCGAAGATCATGATACATTTTGGAACTCCCAGGATGGATTGCAAACGGTGTGTTGTGTGCCTCCATCACGATTCTTTGCTTCCGATCAGAATCATTAGGAACGCAAAGTCTGGAGTTGGCTCGAAGTATTCCTTCTTCATCGATTCTTGCTTCTGGAATAACACCTTCTTGTACTTTCTTCTTCATATGCATCAACTCTGGGTTTGTGGCTTGAGCATCTTTAACTTTATCGATTAAAGTCGGTTCTACTCGTATATTTGATATCATCACATGGGTACTTGGAGCCTTTAACTCTATCTCTATCCTTTGTAAGTCATACAAAATGGGTCTTTGTGTTAACAACATCGCACTTGTACCCGCATATGATCTTCTACTCAACGCGTCAGGTACTGCGTTCGTTTTTTAAGATGGTATTGAATGGTATGATCGTAATCTTTCAACAACTCGAACCAACGTCGTTGCCGCATGTTGAGCTCCTTTTGGGTGAAGAAATATTTGAGGCTCTTATGATCCGTATAAAACTCCACTTTCTCCCCATACAGGTAGTGCCTCTAGATCTTTAGCGCGAAAATGACTATTGCCTACTCTAGATCATGAGTAGGATAATTCCTCTCATATTCTTTGAGTTGTCACGAGGCATAGGCTATGACTTTCCAATGTTGCAGGAGAGCACATCCTAACACTTTGCCCAAAGCATCGCTGTAGATAACAAATCCATCCGAACCAGATGGTATTGTGATGAGTGAGTTTTATACCCATAATTGAGTGTGTTTGGGCTTAATTTATTGTTGTTCTCGAGTCTTTTAGAATAGTTTTTAAGTGTTTGTGTCTATTCATGCATGTTTTATGTTGTCTTATAGGAATTGGGACAAAAGTTACTTGGATCGACGTTTGGGGTTGCTAGATTCACGTTTTTGACTTGCCATTTACACAGCAGTCACTTCAAAGCCAATTTGAGTATTGCTCTGGACCTTATTTTGAACAACTTAAAGAATCAGAGTTGTAGATCTATGTCTCTTCTTTCCAGAACATCTTGACTCATTAAAATCAAAGTTCGGACGAAGAAGTTGTGGCTATTTTCCCAAAGGACGTCGGAGATGAAAATTTCCAAAAAGGACCCAGCTTGGGGCCCAAAACAAGTCCTATGCCCAAAGTCTTGGGGCGCTAGGAGGTAGTGTGCCGTTGCCGTGGCGATTCGAGAACCTTTGGAGAAGGGATTGGTGAGGCTTGGACGCGTTTTGAGGAGAATTTTGACACTTTTCAGACTCCAAATTGGATTGGGTTTGTTCCTAAGCTAAAAATTAGACTTGTAACCTATAAATACATGATGTAAGGCATAAAATAAAGGGAGATTAGATAGATTAGACTAGATAAAACACTCCATTAGATTAGAATATAAACCCTAGTTCTTAATTAGCCATTGGAGATTGAAGCAAATTAAAGAACACTGGAGATCAAGAGCAAGAATAAGAGGGGAGCATCAGATTTGCTGACAACAGATTCTATTCTCTTCTCTTATCATACTTTTATTTTTTAATGTCTATTCAGTTGTGGATTCTTGGTTTTAATTCATTAATTATGAACTAACTCTTTTATTAAGACTACAATTGAACCTTTTATGTCTATAAATTAGTTATTCGATTTATTCCAATTATTTATGTCAAGGTGAATTGTTTATTATGTCTTGTGTTTATTGATTAATTATTTGGCCAATAATTACCTTGTTACTCTAGAAGGAATCGGAAGAGGAGATCTAGGGTTAGAACTGGGCATGATAACATGTATGCTTAATTATTTGCATGACGAATAAATAGGTCGTGAATTGAATAGGGATATCTGTTCACTGCATGTAACACATTGGGAATTGGGATTGAAAGAATTTAATTTAATTGTTTTGCATAGGAATATAGCAAGATTAATTGGATTAAATAGAAGTAAATTGATCACTTGGAAAAGGGCTTTTGACACTTGGAATTCCCGTTAATAATTGAGTAGGTATAATAATTGGGATAATTGGGATAATTGGTTTATAGTTCATAATTGGGGATATTGGAGTCTTAATCTTTATTTTTCTGAATTTATTCGTTAAAATCTTAGTTTTATTTATTTGGTTTATTTTTAGAATAATCTCTTTTTAATTGGTTAATTTAGTCATCTTATTTTGAAAAATCACACTTTATGGTTGTTTAAATAAAATTGGATTGATATAATGCTAGTAGTTGGAATTTATTGATTAGAATTCTTTGTGGGATCAACACTTTATCTTATCACTTTATTACTTGTTGACTGTGTACACTTGCACAAATTCATTGATTATGAAATCAACCAACAAGTTTTTGGCGCCGCTGCCGGGAAATTCTTTATTAATATTATTTCCATATTAGTTATAATCAATTCGGTCTTAATTTAAACGTTATTTATTTTTTCTTCTTGTATTTACATGAATTTTTTTGAGTGTATGCACACTAGATCAAGGGCTAAAAAGGAACTTTTTCCTTATATAGATGATATCGAAAGGAAGTTCCGAAAATTGCAATTGACTAGTGTAGTGTCACCTGAGGAAGAAAACCTGGCAGAACAAGAAATACTAGTGAACATGGCAGGGGAAGAACAAAAATTACTTAGGGATTACGCCATGCCGAATGTGATATTTTGTGATGGATTGCACGCGCCCACAAGAGCCAGTATTGACGCAGCAGAGTGGAGCGATCATGGCTAAAAACTTTGATGAGGCTTATCAACTGCTAGAAACGATGGCCAACAACAACTATCAGTGGCCCATGACTAGGTCTAATCATCCGAAAACACCGGGAAAGTTTGAAGTGGATCCAGTGACAGCATTGGTAGCACAGGTGTCCGCAATAGCTAAGAAAATGGAAACATGGAGTCCACCATCCACGCAACAAGTAGCGATGGTTTATGAGTTATGTGCTGGGAGTCATGCTATAGATCAATGTGCCATCAATTCTGAATCAGCTCAGTTCGTAGGGAGCTATAATCGATCAACCCAACCGTATCCGAATCAAAATACATATAATCCAGGTTGGAGAAATCACCCAGGATTTTCATGGAGTAACAATCAAGCTCAAGCACCTAGACAACAAAACACATCCGGATTTCAAAATCAAACTCAACAACAGCCAGAAAGTAAAACAAGTTTGGAAGAAGCTTTGGAAAAATTCATTTTAGCTATTGATAAAAAGATCGGTGAACAAGAAAAGTTATTGAGTCAGGTAGATATGAATGTGAAAATCCAAGGTGCTTCGATAAAGAATCTGAAAAATCATATGGGGCAGATACCACATGCGTTGAATATCCGTTCACATGGAACACTCCCTAGTGATACAAAGATAAATCCGGGCAGAGATGAGCATTGCAAGGTTGTGACTTTACGTAGTGGAAAGGATTTGTAAGAGACAACTAAAGATGTTAAAAGAGGGAAACAACTGGGAACCAATAAAAGGAGATCGACGAAGATTTAACTGTAAGATTTAACGAAGATGAGCCGATTTCATTAGTATCCCATGTGCCTCCTCCACCAAAGTGAAAGAATCTGGGCAGTTTTACAAAACCATGACCAATTGGCAGTCATATTGTCAATAAAGCTCTTTGTGACATAAGAGCTAGTACAGTTGTGGAGTCATGGTGGGATGAAAAGGAGAAGATAGAGGAAGATCCCATTGTGTTTATTAAGCTTCAATGCCCTAATCTAATCATCGACATAATGGAGAAAACACCTAGTTTTTGGACGTTCTTAATGGGGAACATATCTACAAAGAGTATGCTATGTGACTTTCATTCAAGGGTCATTACTAATGGGAACCTCCCGAAAGAGACATTGTTACTGATGGATGGAGGGTTCCTCAATTTTCGTAGGGGAATTGGATAGAGAATTGAAGAAGTCGGGTTGAGACTATAAAACAAGCGCTTATTGGGAGGCAACCCAAGTTTAATTTTTATTTTTAGTTTTTATTAGGTTTTATATTAGTAGTTTTGAATTTGCATTTATTTAGAATTTAATAAATTGTTTCTATTATGGTTTACAGGTTATTTAAGTCAAATTCAAGTGTGGTGCCCAATTTGTTCCATGTGACTAGCCTATTCTCCAAACTTAGCGGACAAGGAGGAAGATTGCTATATTTTCAAGGAAGTTCTCTGCTTTACTTTTTTTTTATTTCAGCCATTGAGGACAATGTCTAGTTTAAGTTTGGGGGCATTTTAGTTTCGTACTACATATAGTTCGTTATTTGCATTGTAGTTCGTTATTTTTATGTGTTAGCATTGTTTTTTTAGGTTGCAAATAATACATGGTAGTTAATTGCATATGCATACATCGGTTATATTAGTATGTGTTCATGTAGTATAATTATATTTTTTTATTTTTTTTTTGCATAAATCTGTGCGATTAGTTGGTGTGGTCTTAGCTCGGCCTATGATAAGATTGGTATTAATTGTTAACTTGAACAATGTTGATAATTGATGATGAGTTCTAATTTTAATCATGATGATGTTAGGTTTGTAATATTCATGAACGCAATCAAATTGCAAAAATTAAGCGGAAGCGATATAAAATCAGAGTTTAAAATTTTTACAAACCATATACCCGGATCACCCTTTATGCACAATTATTAATTAAACGAAGAATAAGAAATTATGAAATCATACCCTTGTAGAAACGACTCCCTACTTCTCCTTGATCTCCTTGAATCCACCGGTTTGGTTCTTTCCTTTGATCAACGTTAGCCACCCATGTGTTTTGCCTCTGAGGTGATCCACCAAGAAAAAGAATTTTCAAGAAGAAGGGTATTGGCTCAAACCCTAGTTTTTCCTATCTCAGTAGAAAAAGGGCGTACTCTCCAACTAATTGAAATTATGTCGTATGTTGTAAAAGTCAACATCCCCCACCACCCATAATAAGATTCCTCTTATTTATAGATGTGGGCAACCCTCCTTAACAATTAAGGAATTGGGTTTTATTTTAATTAATTAAAATCCTTTAATTAATTAAGCTCCCTTATTTTATTAGGGATAATTAATTAAACTCTTTTAATTAATTTAACCTCCTAATCCTATTAGGAATAAATGAGAGTACTTTTATTAAATTAATTCCTAAACTCTTTTAGAAATTAAAATAATAATAATTGTAATAATATTAATAAGACTCCTCTTATTAATTTATATTTAATATTTCTAAAATATTAAATAATAAATATTAAGCTATTTAATTTATTCTATCACCATAGATTAAATTAAATATACTTAACATATTATTACGATTATGCCATTAACTTCTTAAATAATTATTCTTCCTTTTATGGTGTGACCCTTTAGGTTCTCCATATTAAACCGGTTGTGAATAAATCAATTAGAACAATTCTAATCTTATTTAAATAAATAAATTAAACAATTAATTTATTTAAATAAATAATATTTATTCTACATAGGGATAAGCCTCCCTAGCGATCAACGACTTTCCGAGATAATATAGATTTCAACATTAATCATTAAAGAACCTTTGAGTAAATAGTTACCGTATGATTCAATCCTTCCACCATACAATGTCCCAATTAAATATAAGACATGGAATTCTCTGTCAAGTCTTATTTTATTTAATTATATGTATTTCGATCCTTAAATGCACAACTCCAAATAATGCAAATTAGAAACTCCTTTCTAATTTCATTACGCCTTAACCAAGGACTCTTTGGGTTGTCATTTATCGAATCACATAGGACATTTCTCTTCTTTTATTAGAAGTGGTAGATTCTTTATTGATCATACATTATCTCCATGTACAACTTATTATACCCAAGCATACCCTTTGATATACCCTAAGGGTCTTAAGGAATAAGTCTAAGTATAACTCATCATACACAAGATACTATGATGATCTCAAGTCCAAGGATCACTTGTACTACTATCACTACTGAAATTCTATTGACAGCAAGTAAAACTCCATTAGGTATTCCTTAGCGAGCCACGTTCAGTGAACTTATTCTCTAATAAGCACCTACATACTTTCTTTAGTGTCTCCACACAAATGATCATGAGATCGATCATCCTCATCCAATGAGCAAGCAACGTATGTACCAATCTATCCGGATTTACTAATTCCCAATTTAGTAATCCAATGATTGGGAACTATTTTAGTTTTAAGCTTTCTAAGAATTTAGATCTTATTAGAATGATCATCATCATTATTCTAAAAGCATTGCTAAAAACTATGGGTTTATCACATATTATAAAACAACATCATGTAGATAATTAAAAGCCTTTAATAAATTAATTTTTTTTATTAATAAATGAATAAGATTGTTACAAAGTATATGCTTTATCATCAAACATGATTGGCTTGTGTGCATACTACTTTCAGATGATAATCTGAGCCTGTTTGAAACTTATATAACCGGTTAGCACTTAAAGTTTAACTGTTTTAATCTACTTGGTTCAAGGGTTTAATAATTTGTTTCCGAGGGAAAATCTTGGTTAAAATTTAAGGAAATTAGTGAACTGACGGTAAATGTTAGAATGACGTAAAAGCTTGAGTTTGGGGGAATTTATGGGGTATATAAACAAAATGAAAAAAAAAACAAAATTATGAAAAAAAAAAAAGAAATTATGAAAAAAAAAGTGAATAAACATCGTGGCATGCTTGTCTAGTTTTGTGGCCTTTGTTACTTGAGTAAGTAAGCCCGAGGGGATTGTCTTTACACCTAGCGCCCTATTGTCTTAATGGCTTGGGAGTCGTTGGTCGAGTCGTTGGTCAAAAGCTCGTTAAGGTAGCATTGAAAAGCCTAAGGAAATAGGACATTGCACAACCATGAGAAAAATAAAAAAATGAATAAAATACGAGAAAGAGCAAAAATGCCCTTGTGGTTGAATAAAAGTATATATAAATCCTTTATTTACCCTTAGACTTGGTAATTGCTTAGTTTTAACTAGAGTTGTCATGTTCACAAAAGTTATTAAATTGGAACTAAAATTTTCTTTCTAAGAAGTTTGTTATGTGATTATTTTGAACTGTGGTTGGTTAGAATGGTTAACAAGCACACACGCACAACATGGGTAATGACAGGTTTGGATTGACTAATTGGTTAGAGTTATGGACTTTCATTTGATTGGATAAATTATTTGAGTATCATTGGTATCTTTGAGGCCTGTTTCTATATATCATACTGATTTATTACTAGGTTCATAGGTATATTAGGAAGTAATCATGCATATGCATTCATGTAGTTGAGTTCGCTTGTTTATTTTTATTTTTTTGTGTTTTTGCTTGAGGACAAGCAAATATTTAAGTTTGGGGGTATTTGATGAGTGAGTTTTATACCCATAATTGAGTGCGTTCGGGCTTAATTTATTGTTGTTCTCGAGTCTTTTAGAATAGTTTTTAAGTATTTGTGTCTATTTATGCATGTTTTATGTTGTCTTATAGGAATTGGGACAAAAGTTACTTGGATCGACGTTTGGGGTTGCTAGATTCGCGTTTTAGGCTTGCCATTTACACAGCAGTCACTTTAGAGTCAATTTGAGTATTGTTCTGGACCTTATTTCGAATAACTTAAAGAATGAAAGTTATAGATCTACATCTTCTCTTTCTGAAACATCTTTAATCATCGAAATCAGAGTTCGAGACGAAGAAGTTGTGGCCATTTTCCCAAAGGACGTCGGAGTAGAAAATTTCCAAAAAAGGGACCAGCGCTGGGGCACCCAAACAAGGCCTATGACCAGCGCCAGGGCACTAGGAGGCGATGTGCCAGTAGTGTACCAGTCTTGAAAGCTATTGGGGGGAAGGATTGGTGAGGCTTGGATGCGTTTTGGGGCGAATTTTGACACTTTTCTAACTCCAAATTGGATTAGGTTTGCTCCTAAGCTAAAAATTGGACTTGTAACCTATATATATACATGCTGTAAGGCATAAAATAAAGGGAGATTATATAGATTAGACTAGATAAAACACTCCATTAGATTAGAATATAAATCCTAGTTCTTAATTAGCCATTGGGAATTGAGGCAAATTGAAGAACACTGGAGATCAAGAGCAAGAATAAGAGGGGAGCATCAGATTTGCTGACAACATATTCTATTCTTTTCTCTTATCATACTTTTATCTTTTAATGTCTATTCAGTTGTGGATTCTTGGTTTTAATTCATTAATTATGAACTAACTCTTTTATTAAGACTACAATTGAACCTTTTATGTCTATAAATTAGTTATTCAATTTATTCCAATTATTTATATCAAGGTGAATTGTTTATTATGTCTTGTGTTTATTGATTAATTATTTGGCCAATAATTACCTTGTTACTCTAGAAGGAATTGGAAGAGGAGATCTAGGGTTAAAACTGGGCATGATAACATATATACTTAATTATTTGCATGACGAATAATTAGGGCCGTGAATTGAATAGGGATATATGTTCACTGCATGTTACACATTGGGAATTGGGATTGAAAGAGTTTAATTTAATTGTTTTGCATAGGAATATAGCAAGATTAATTGGATTAAATAGAAGTTAATTGATCACTTGGAAAATGGCTTTTGACACATAAAATTCCCGTTAACAATTGAGTAGGCATAATAATTGGGATAATTGGTTTATAGTTCATAATTGGGGATATTGGAGTCTTAATCTTTATTTATCTGAATTTATTCGTTAAAATCTTAGTTTTATTTATTTGGTTTATTTTTAGAATAATCTCTTTTTAATTGGTTAATTTAGTCATCTTATTTTGAAAATCACACTTTATGGTTGTTTAAATAAAATTGGATTGATATAATGCTAGTAGTTGGAATTTATTGATTATTATTCTCTGTGGGATCGACACTTTATCTTATCACTTTATTACATGTTGACTGTGTACACTTTCACAAATTCATTGATTATGAAATCAACCAACATATTGTCAGAATAGGTGCCAAAATGGGTCTCCTCTTGAGCTCTTGGAAACTCTTCTCGCATTCCTCGCTCCATATGAATTTTGTATCTTTCCGAGTCAGCTGAGTTAACGGAGTAGCGATTTAAGAAAATTCTTCCACGAATCTCCGATAATAACCAGCTAAGCCCATAGAGCTACGTACTTCGGTCACCGACTTCGATTGTTCCCAACTTTGTATTGCTTCAATCTTCGCCGGGTAAATAGATACTCCATGTTTTGACACCACATGCCCAAGGAATGCTACTTTCTCAAGCCAGAACTCGCATTTCTTCAGCTTGGTATATAGCTTGTTATCACGAAGCCTTTGAAGTACCAGCTTCAAATTGTGAGACCCTAGATTTTATGAATAAATATTTAATTTTCTCGAAATAATTTTTTAATATTATGGTGTATATTTGATATAATGTTATAGTTGTGGGTAATATTTATAAATTTTGCAAAGTACGCAAGTTGTTATATAATATTCGATTGGTCAGGGAATATTCGTTTTATCAGGGGATATTATTATAAATGGCACAATCATTAGTGGACCCCTACAACGGAATTATTATGCGATTAAGAAAACGATAAAAATATTTTATGAAAATAACGGAAGTTTTACTGTTAATCTTGTTGAACTACTTGGTAGTAAAAAATACGATGTCTGGCGTGGTTGCATAGTAGCACACGGTATTGATTATTGATGCTTACGTGATAAGTCACTTTCGGTTTTGTTTTATTAGTATTATTAATGTAATAAAATAGAAAAGTTTTTATATAAAAAATAAAATACTTTTATAAAGTTATTCATTTTATTAGACTATAAATAGAATATATTATATTCTATTATGCGTAGTAAAAGTAAAATCTTTTATATAAAAATGTAATACTTTTATAAAGTTATTTGTTTTATTAGACTATAAATAGAATATATTATATTTTATTATGCATAGTGTTGCATAGTGCCTGCATAGTGTTTTGCATAGTAAAATCTTTTTATATAAAACAGAATACTTTTATAAAGTTATTCGTTTTATTAGATTATAAATAGAATATATTATATTTTATTTAAAGATTTTGTTTTAAATCTGGACCATCCGTTTAAAGTAAATCAATCTGGACCGTTCATGAATTAGTTACTATACAATCCATTCTTCTATAAATAGAAGCTCATTCCTTCATTATTTCTTACGAATTCACTGAAACTCTAGAGAGAGAAACTATAGAGAGAGTTCTTCTTCTATAATCTTGAGCGTATTTCTTTAGAGTTTAAGAAAGCTTTGAAGCGTAGTGCAAGTTTTCTTCGAGTATATCCTCGCTCTACCGATTGAATACTCTTCTTTTTTTAAAGGTAGGGGATATTATTTGTTGTACTTCGTAAGGGGGGTATTCTTTCTTTTGTATTCATGAAAAGAACTTACATTATTCCATTCTTTATTATTTTGTTAGAATAACTTGTATCTGCGAGCTACCCTATACTTGGTGAAATTCTTACATTATTCCATTCTTTATCATTATGTTAGAATAACTTTGTCTATCTGGGCAAATCACCGCATACATGGTGAAATTCTTCATTATTCCATTCTTTATTATTACATTGGAACATCCTTTTTTGCATGCATTTACGCGTGACTTTGGTTCCGTTGTTTATTATTCTGTTGGAACATCATATCTGTGCGTTTACGCATGACCTGGTTCCGTTGTTTATTATTCTGTTGGAACATCATGTCTGTGCTTTACGTATGACCTAGTTCCGTTATTTATTATTCTGTTGGAATATCATGTCTATAATGCGTTTTCATGACACTGTTCCATTATTTGTTATTACGTTTGAATAACTTTCTGCATGTGAATCTATCGCATGCTTGGTGATTTCTTTTGTTATTCCATTCTTTATTATACTCGGTTGGTTAAAGTTTTGACTTCTATACTCCATGAAATTAGTGGAATATCCTTGATATTTGCGCTTCATCCAAATATCTTTTCATGGAAATATTCTTACGAGCATTCTTGAATTTTACTCCTACAAAGCGATATCATGTTGACAATTTGGGCGTTATTGGTTCCTAGATAAATTAATTCTTGAACTTGTTTTATTGAATTATTATGTCATTGTCATCATCCTCATGTTTATATTATGTTGAAAGTCATCTCATGGCACCATAGTGCATAGATGGACTTGGTATGATTATGACCAAGGATTATTCGGTATAATCATGACCGTAATATTACAAATGATGTGGAAAAAGTCCTCATTGGCTTGTAGTGCATTGATGGATAGTTTTTGGTATGATTATGGCTATGGATTCTCTTCGGCCAAGGGTGCAAAGATGAATTATTTTATGGCATGATCAGGACCGTTGATGAAAACATGATTATCTTTGGCCCGTAGTGCATGGATAATTTGTGGTCGTGATACTAAAGAATATCCTTGGCCTGTAGTGCAGGGATGATTTGATGATGTGGATTATTTATTAAGCTGAGTCTCAGCGATAAAAGTGATGAAAAACCTTTTAAATCATAGAAGATAGTAGATTTTATTCTCTACTTGACTCTTTTAATGGATTGCTTGTTCCGCTACAGTTAAACTTGATGTTTATTATATTTTATCAGTTTAACACCGTTGAAGGCCAACGATAAATTATTCTGCATTATCTTAGTCATAATATTTCATACTGGTTTAGTTGAGCTCACCCTTTTGCTTTCATTGTTCTCTTGAGAAATGAGAACGTGGCGAGGGACTAGTCGGGGAAGCAGTGATGGTCCTAGATGGTGCATTAGTAGTCCTCACTATTACGTGAAATAGTGTGATAATAAATGTAATGAGGACCCCATTGAGTTTGTATATTGTCTAGATGACAATATTTGTATTAAAACTCACAGCATATGTTTAGTCGTATTTTACACGACTGTTGTATAATTAACTTGTATTTGAATTTTGTACAATGTATTTGGCGACTCAAGATGGGTGATATATACCTATTTTGGGGGCATCACAGTTGGTATCAAAGCTTTGGGATATGATCCTGGTGAGATGTGAGACAAGAACTAGAAGGGAGAGCGGAAATTCCTTTCGCTAGTATGACCTACCTAAGTTTATTTGGTATTTAATTGGTCGAATTCGAAATATAGGGATAATATGTGATATGTTAATTAACCCTTGTTTTTTTTGGTGTGTTTGAAAATGGCATTGAAAATGTTCACAATGGAGTGAATGAGACCAGTTGAGACACCTTTAATCACTAACCGTGTCGATGTGATGTCAAGCGAAGAAGAAATTAGAGATATCTACGTGGTGAGTGAAGAACTAATAGTTGTACCCGAGCTAGTTGCAGAGGTAGCAGCTGAGAGTGAGGAAGAAGGGGAACTTGAAGAGAATTGGTTAGAAGAATTTTATGATCGAAACTTAAAATTACAAAATCATATTCATAAGTTAAAAGAGCAGGCTGAAGAACGGCAGGCGGTCATGGAGCAAAGAGATGTAATAATTCAAAGCGTGTGTTGCCGGTATGCGGCTGCTTGAGCGAAGCACTCTTTGGCAGAGTATAAGATATTAGAGCTGGAATCTGAGAATGCTATGATCAAAGTTTTGATGAAAGAAGAAAAAATTGAACGAAGGAGAATAGATGATGCATGGGTAAAAGCCGCACGACGTGTAGATATTGTAGAAAAAGATGTCCGATCCAATAAAGCCAAAATAGATGAAATGGATATTGCTTTTTGGACAACAATTGGGAGAATCCAACATCGAATTCGGAATTATCCTGTGCATAGCGGTCAACCCCAATTCGATATGGATCGGAGAATAATGATTCAAATTATGGATCAGGAATGTGAAGAAGCACTTAAGGGTGGAATGTACCTATAACAAAGTCAAATCCGATGGTTTAGGTGAGAAGCGTTTGTCGAGGAACCCGAACGAAGTTATTACGGGTAAGTTAATGATAAACTCTTGCGAAGTTTATACCTTATTAGATACCAGTTCTACCCACTCTTTTATTTCACCTAGTTGTGTTCAATGTTTGAATTTAACTCCGGAGAAGTTAGATTTTGATTTATCAGTTGAAACTCAGTTGGGTGAAACCATCGTTACATCCACTATTTATAAATCTTGTTTAATTCAAATTGACACTTTCACGTTACCTGTCAATCTTATCTCTTTGAAAATACTTGCCTTTGATGCGATTTTAGGAATCGATTGGTTAACTACTCATCATGCTTTTTGTAAGGTTGTTAGCTTTCATATTCCTAACCAACATGTTATGTGAATTCAAGCAATCAAACCACTAAAGTCAATCATTTTCATATCAAGCCATAAGTAAAGAGCCCCGGTCCTTTCGTTGTTGACTTCCTTGTGTGGAATGCTGCAAGAAGCGGACTTTACATAGGCGACATCGTAAATGACGATGGCAAGTTGATAGGTATCAATGTGACGTACTATCCAAGTCTTGGATGAGGTTCACAATTTTGAATGATATTTCTATTGTTAATAAATTTCCTGACGTATTCTTGAAGACTGATCTTAGCCTACCCCTAGAGCGTGAAATCGAATTTTGTATTGACCCCAGTACAAAACCCATTTCTTAAACCTTTAAATATTTCTTCAACTAAAGCGAACGTAACATGCGCCAAAGACGTTGGCTTGAGCTGTTGAAGATTACGATCGTACCATTCAATACCATCGTGGGAAAGTGAACGTGGTAACTGACGCGTTGAGTAGAAGATCGTATGCGTTTACGAGTGAGATGTTGTTAACACAAAGACCCATTTTGTATGACTTATAAATGATGAAGATAGAGTTAAAGACTACAGGAACCCACGTGAAGATAACGAATATCTGAGTAGAATCGACTTTGTCGATAATGTTAAAGCCGCTTCAAGCTACACACCGGGTGATGAATGTGAAGAAGAAGGTTCAAGAGTATTATTCTAGAAGAAAGAATCGACGAAAAGAGGAAATCTCAACCCTCGATTTAATTGGCCCATTTGAAATCCTCGATGAAGTAGGAACTGTGGCCTATAGACTCGTTTTACCGCCAAGTATGTTGAGTGTTCAGAACATTTTTTTTACGTATCAATGTTACGTAAATATGTGGACGACCCGAACCACATTATTAATTTAGAACTAAGACGAGATAGCAGAAGATTTAACGTATGAGGAGATACGTGTTAACATCTTAGATAAGAAGGATCATATTCGACGCTCAAAGGTTATACCTCAAGAGTTAGAATTTGAAGTGAAGTCAAGGTATCCTCAAATGTTCGGCATACCAGGTACGTAAGTAAATTTTGAGGGCGAAATTCCATAAGGAGGAGAGATTGTGAGACCCCAAATTTTATGAATAAATATTTAATTTTCTCGAAATAATTTTTTAATATTATGGTGTAGATTTGATATAATGTTATAGTTGTGGGTAATATTTATAAATTTTGCAAAGTATGCAAGTTGTTATATAATATTCGATTGGTCAGGAAATATTCGTTTTATCAGGGAATATTCATACAACGGCACAATCATTGGTGGACCCCACAATGGAATTATTGTCTGATTGAGAAAACGACAAAAATATTTTATGAAAATAACGGTGAAAGTTTTCACAGTTATCTTTGTTGAACTACTTTCGGTAGTAAAAGTACAATAATCTGGCGTGGTTGCATAGTAGCACTACGGTATTGATTATTGATGCTTACGTTATAAGTCACTCGGTTTTATTTTATTAGTATTATTAATGTAATAAAACGGAAAAAGCTTTTATATAAAAAACAGAATACTTTTAAAAAGTTATTACGTTTATTAGACTATAAATAAAATATATTATATTATATTATGCATAGTGTTTTTGCATAGTAAAATCTTTTTATAAAAAGCATAATACTTTTATAAAGTTATTTGTTTTATTAGACTATAAATAGAATATATTATATTTTATTATGCATAGTGTTGCATAGTGCTGCATAGTGTTTTGTATAGTAAAATCTTTTTATATAAAACAAAATACTTTTATAAAGTTATTCATTTTATTAGATTAAAAATAGAATATATTATATTTTATTTAAAAGATTTTGTTTTAAATCTGGACGTCCGTTTAAAAGTAAATCAATAAATGCCGTACATTCATGAATTAGTTACTTATCTGATCCATTATTCTATAAATAGAAGCTCATTCCTTCATTATTTCTTACGAATTCACTTTGAAACTCTAGAGAGAAAACTATAGAGAGAGTTCTTCTATAATCTTGGCGTATTTCTTTAGAGTTTAAGAAAGCTTTGGCGTAGTGCAAGTTTTCTTCGAGTATATCCTCGCCTACTACCGATTGAATACTCTTCTTTCAAAGGTAAGAATATTATTTGTTGTACTTGTAAGGGGTATTCTTTTTTTTGTATTCGTGAAGAGAACTTTTGTTATTCCAATCTTAATTATTACATTAGAATAACTTTGTATCATGTGGAGCTACCCTATACTTGGTGAAATTCTTACATTATTCCATTATTTATCATTATGTTGGAATAACTTTGTCTATCTGATACTACATACATGGTGAAATTCTTACATTATTATGCGTTTACGCATTACACAGTTCCGTTGTTTATTATTCTATTGGAACATCTTATATCGTGCGTTCTCACGCATGACACAATTTCATTGTTTATTATTCGTTGGAACATCACATGCATGCCTTTACGCATGACTGGTTCCGTTATTTATTATTACTGTTGGAATATTATGTCCACGTGCGTTTACACATGACTGGTTTCGTTATTTATTATTACATTAGAATAACTTTTATGCATCTTGATTACTATCGATGCTGGTGATTTCTTTTGTTATTCCATTCTTTATTATACTCGGTTGGTTAAAGTTTTGACTTCTATACTCCATGAAATTAGTGGAATATCCTTGATATTTGCGCTTCATCTAATATCTTTTCATGGAAATATTCTTACGAGCATTCTTGAATTTTACTCCACAAGCGATATCATGTTGACAATTTGGACGTTATTGGTTCCTAGATAAATTAATTCTTGAACTTGTTTTATTGAATTATTATGTCATTGTCATCATCCTCATGTTTATATTATGTTGAAAGTCATCATGGCCATAGTGCATAGATGGACTTGGTATGATTATGACCGAGGATTATTCGGTATAATCATGACCGTAATGTTACAAATGATGTGGAAAAAGTCCTCATTGACGTAGTGCATTGATGGGCGGAGTTTTGGTATGATTATGGCTATGGATTCTTTTTGACCAAGGGTGCAAAGATGAATTATTTTATGGCATGATCGGGACCAGATTGATGAAAACATTATTATCTTTGGCCGTAGTGCATGGATAATTTGTGGTCGTGATACTAAATAATATCCTTGGCTTTAGAAAAGGGGATGATTTGATGATGTTGATTATTTATTAAAATGAGTCTCGTGATAAAAGTGATGAAAAACCTTTTAAATCATAGAAGATAGTAGATTTTATTCTCTACTTGACTCTTCTAATGGATTGCTTGTTCCGCTACAGTTAAACTTGATGTTTATTATATTTTATCAGTTTAACACCGTTGAAGGCTAACGATAAATTATTCTGCATTATCTTAGTTATAATATTTCATACTGGGCTAGTTGAGCTCACCCTTTTTCTTTCATTGTTCTCTTTAGGAAATGAGAATGTAGCAGGGACTAGTCGGGGGAAACAGAGTGATGGTCCTAGATGGTGAATTAGTAGTCCTCACTATTCTATGGAATAGTGTGATAATAAATGTAATGAGGACCCCATTGAGTTTGTATATTGTCTAGATGACAATATTTGTATTAAAACTCACAGCATATGTTTAGTCGTATTTTACACGACTGTTGTATAATTAAGTTGTATTCCAAAAGACATGACTAAGAATTCATAATGCCCATACCGAGTTCTAAAGGCAGTCTTCAGAATATCCCCAGTTTTAATCTTCAGCTAATGATATCCAGAACGAAGATCAATCTTTGAAAAGAATTGTGCTCCTTGCAACTGGTCGAACATGTCATCAATGCGAGGTAGCGAATACTTATTCTTGATGGTGACATGGTTCAATTCCTGGTAGTCAATTCAAAGTCGCATACTCCCGTCTTTCTTCTTTACGAATAAAACAAGAGCACCCCAAGGAGATGTACTAGGACGGATGAAACCGATGTCTAACAACTCCTATAGTTAGACCTTTAACTCCTGAAGTTCAATAGGAGCCATTCGATATAGGGTTTTAGAAATGGGTTTTGTACCAGGTTCATGGTCAATAAAGAATTTAACTTCACGTTCTGTGGGTAGACCGGGAAGTTCTTTAGGAAATACGTAAGAAAATTCACTAACAACATAAATATTATTCAAATCTGACGTATTTTTGTTCAAGTCCATGACATGGGCTAAGAAAGCTTGACATCCGTTTTTCAATAAATGAATGGCTTTTTGGCTTGATATGACAGTGATTGACTTTAGTGGTTTGGTTGCTTGAATTCGCATAACAGGTTAGTTACGAATATGAAAACTAACAACCTTACGAAAACAATCAATTTTGGCATGATGAGTAGTTAACCAATCAATCCCTAAAATCACATCAAATGCAAGTATTTTCAAAGAAATAAGATCGACATGTAATGTGAAGGTCCCAACTTGAATCAAGCAAGATTTATAAACCGTGGATTTAACGAAAGTTTCTCCTAACAGAGTTTCAACAGATAAGTCAAAGTCTAATTTCTCAGGGGTCAAGTTCAAACGTTGAGCACACGTAAGAGAAATAAAAGAATGGGTAGAACCGGTATCTAATAAGGTATAAACTTCGCAAGAGTTTATGTTTAGCTTACCCGTGATCACCTCGTTTGGGTTCCTCGTATTTTGGGCAGTCACGAAAAATGCTCTTCTAGGAACCACTGACTTTGACTTGTCCAGGACAACCTTTGGAGTCACCATTCCTGCTGGACTTGGTTTTGCTATAGGACAATCTCTAATTATATGACCTTCCTTTCTATAGTTATAACATACCTTGGATTGTTGTGGGCAGTTTGGGCTGAAGTGTCCCTTTTCCCACATTTATAACATACGCTCGGTGGTCGGTCTCCTCCCCTAGGAACAGCTGGTGCTAACGTCTTCACATTGTCATTATTGTACCTTCCCTTTTCGAAATCTCCCCCCGACTCTCTTCTTCTACGATCAGGGCCACGATTACCACTAGAGTGGTTACCGCTTTTGTCCGAATATTTTCCTCCCCGCTGGTTGTCATTGCTCCAATGACTGCTGCCACCGGTATGACCCTGGTTATGGTCCCTCTGTTGAACTTCATCTTTGCACTACGGGCCAAAGATATTCATTTGTATCACCAGTTGGTCATGTTCATCTCAACACTTTATCCATCTTTGCGATGCGTGCGAAGATATTCATCAGGTAATCATTCATCTTTGTACTACATGCCAAAGATATTCAGTTATATCATCATTTAGGACTGAGGATGATGAAAATATTTTAAAGACAACGAATCCAGTGAGATAAAAGAACAAGGATTAGGGATTCGTACTTTGGTTTATCCAAGTTCAAAAATACTCCATAATAATCAATTTTGGAGCAAAATTCAAGAATGAAGATCAAAACATGGATACAATCAAAGATAGTAACCATAATAGACAACTTGGACAAAGAAAAAAAAATTAATTTTTCTATGAATAGTACCGTATTCGTGAATAGTGCCGTATACGTAAATAGTGTCGTATAAGTGAATAGTAACCCCGACACAAAAGGTAACAATTTCATAAGAAAAATCATACTTCGTGAATAGTACTCGTGAATAGTGCCGTATACGTGAATAGTGTTGTATACATGAATATTAACCTCGACATGAAAAGGTAAAAATTTCATAATAAAATTCATACCGGTATTTCGACATAATGATATTGAACAAAATAACATCATTTACGAAGAAAATAACATCCATTACCTCAAAAAATAGTACTTCTGGCTGAAATATCGGATATAATGTTGAAGGAAACTTGCACTGAATAGAAACACTCAAGATATCTAAATACTCACAAAAAATACGCTCGATATTATAGAGAGAGAAAACTCCAAATTCTGGTGTGATTTTCAATTCTAGCCTAAGCACCCTATTTATAGGAAAATGTTTAGAACGTCAAAGAAGACTAACCTGCTACCGGTGGCTTTTACCCATTACTATTCACGTACACCACACTTGAAATTCAGTAATTTTTTCCACAACAGCTAAAAGTCGGGCCCACCCATATTTTTAATAAAAACATTTATATCTGAAACTTCAATAATTCATAATAAATAGCCCTTTTATCAGAAAAATATGAATCTTATGTCCATTCCATATAAAATTTAATTCTCTACAATCTTGTAGAAGAAAGTGTTTTCAAATTCCAAACAGAAAATGACCGAAAACCACATACGGATGATTTTTAATACCTCCATTCCGACAAAATACTGATAAAACACCTCAACATTAATTTCTTCATGTATATCCACATAAAATAAACATTTCCTTATTATATAAATCAATATTTAATTATTCACAAATAATATTAACAAATTATAATAATGACAACCGTGTCGTTCTCATGAAAGAGGAGGCTTTTCGATAAAGATTTCTCCTTATTGGCGTGCAATTAGGTTACCAAACCCCTTTTCTAGACAAAACTTCCTTAGACATTGCCAATAATGCTATCTAATAATATTATTCAAATAATATGAATTATTGATCTGATAATGGAAAATACTATACAGTGACAATTATTGAAACAACAATAATATAAAATATCAACATAACAATTATTGAATTAATAACATAAAATATTGAACAGTAATTACTGTAACAATTATTGAGTAGCGCCTTCTTACGTAAAAATCAATAATCCAAAAATACTATGACACTGAGTGTATCTCTTTGTGCAACCACGCGTTATTCGTTGTAACACCTCGGTCCCACATCAAAAGATAGGGAAAAAATTTATGCTGCATATAAGGAAATAAGTTACTACCAATAGTGCCTTCAAGTCAAACCTTTTGGGAGCACTGTGGTGGGCTAAGATGACCCAAGAAGATACTATTAGGCGATGGTTGAGGTCTTATTTTGATGGATTTGATTCGATTCGGACTTGGGATTTGACAAGATTTATTTGGACTCGGGTTTGACACAGGGTTGTTTCATATGGTATCGGCCAAACTCTCGAAAGCTCGGGTTAAGGTCATCCGATCGTGTTTAGGGGTGGGGGACACGAGAAGGCTGGTGGTATTATCCCATAATGGAGAGATGGAGGTCGGTGGGTGGGGACATGGAGCCAACCGGTATTATCCCACAATGGCTAGAGAGGCAAAGATCTTTGGGCCATGTGTGTGATCGGTTCTGACGGGGACGTCAGAAATTTAAGTGCGGGAGTTTGTAACACCCCAATCCTTCATCGAAAGATAGGGGGAAATTTGTCTGTATATAAGGAAATATGTTACTACCAATAGTACCTTCAAGTCATGACCTTTTAGGAGCCTGTGGTGGGCTAAGATGACCCAAGAAGATAAAATTGGGCCAGTAGTTTGAGGCCTTATTTTGATGGATTTGATTCGATTCAGACTTAGGATTTGACCCGAGATTTATTTCGGACTCGAGATTTGACCTTGGTTGTTTCATATGGTATCAAAGCCGACTCTCGAAAGCTTGGGTTGGGTCATCCGATCGGGTTGCTAGAGGTGGGGACACAAAGGCTGGTGGTATTATCCCACAATGGAGAGATGGAGGTCTAGAGGTGGGGACACGAAGCCAGCCGTTATTATCCCACAATGGCTAGAGAGGCAAAGATCTTTGGGCCATGTGTGTGATCGGTTCTGACGGGGACGTCAAAAATTTTAGTGGGGGAGTTTGTAACACCCCACTCCCACATCAAAAGATAGGGGGAAATTTGTCTGTATATAAGGAAATATGTTACTACCAATAGTACCTTCAAGTCATGACCTTTTAGGAGCCTGTGGTGGGCTAAGATGACCCAAGAACATACTATTGGGCGATGGTTTGAGGCCTTATTTTGATGGATTTGATTGATTCCGGACTTAGGATTTGACGAGATTTATTACGGACTCGGATTTGACCTTGGTTGTTTCGTATGGTATCAAAGTGACTCTCAAAGCTTAAATTCAGGTCATCCGTCGGGTTCTTGGAGATGGGGACCGAAGGTGGTGGTATTATCCTGATGGAGAGATGGAGAGTCAGAGGTGGGGACACGAAGCCGGTAGATATTATCCTGATGGCTAGAGAGGCAAAGATCTTTGGGCCGTGTGTGTGATCGGTTACGATGGGGACGTCAAAAGTTTTAGTGGGGAGTTTGTAACACCCGGTCCCACATCAAATAGGGAAAATTTATGCGCATATAAGGAAATAAGTTACTACCAATAGTACCTTGACCGTGACCTTTTGGGAGCTTGTGGTGGGCTAAGATGACCCGAAGATCTTATTGGGCGATGGTTTGAGGCCTTGTTTTGATGGATTTGATTCGATTCGGACTTGGGATTTGACAGAGGTTTATTGAGAGTTTAACCCGTAGGTTAGAACTTTAAAATGCGGTTTGAATCAGCAAGTTGTTTCATAAAATTTAAAAAAATGGTGGGGAGATCGCCCAATAGATATTCTTCAATCATCTTAGCCCACCACAGTTCCCCAAAAGGTCGTCAATGAAAAATCAGTCACTTGAATGTACTCAAATGTGGTAGTAACTTATTTCCTTATATGAAAATAAAATTTTCCCCTATCTTTTGATGTGGGACTGGGGTGTTACAAATATGAAATAACCCGGGTCAAATCCCGAGTCCGAAATAAATCTTGGGTCAAATCCCAAGTCCGAATTGAATGAAATCCATCAAAATAAGGCCTCAAACTACTGGCCCAATAGTATCTTCTTGGGTCATCTTAGCCCACCACAGGGTCCCAAAAGGTCATGACTTGAAGGTACTATTAGTAGTAACTTATTTACTTATATGCAGACAAATTTTTCCCCTATCTTTTGATGTGGGACTGGGGTGTTACAAACTCCCCCACTTAAATTTTTGATGTCCCAAAATCGAGGCAATACACATGCGCGACCCAAAGATCTTTGCCTCTCTAGCCATTGTGGGATAATACCGGTTGGCTTCGTGTCCCCACCTCTGGACCTCCATCTCTCCATTGTGGGATAATACCACCAGCCTTCATGTCCCAACCTTCGGCAACCCGATCGGATGACCCGACGCAAGCTTTTGAGAGTCGGCTTTGATACCATATGAAACAACTCGGGTCAAATCCCGAGTCCGGAATAAATCTCGGGTCAAATCCCAAGTCCGAATTGAATCAAATCCATCAAAATAAGGCCTCAAACTACTGGCCCAATAGTATCTTCTTGGGTCATCTTAGCCCACCACAGGCTCCCAAAAGGTCATGACTTGAAGGTACTATTAGTAGTAACTTATTTCCTTATATGCAGACAAATATTTCCCCTATCTTTCGATGTGGGACTGGGGTGTTACAACTGTACTTTAATCACCAGGTATTCCAACAGTGTTAACGGCAACGACTACACCATTATTTATAAAAAAACTCAAACTTGTTATTTTTTTCATCCGCGGTTTTTAGTTATGGGGCCCCTGAAATGGTTTGCGCCATCATCAATACGAATATTCCCAACAATGAAGAATATTCCACGACCAAATGAATATTCCCCGACAATAATGAATATTTTATAACCACTTGCTTACTTAAAATATTTGCGCATTTTACCCATAACTAACCACATTAATCAAATCAACCCCTTAATATAACAAAATAATGAATAGAGGAAAATCAATTTTATTTATAAAAAGTTGGGGTCTTACAACTATTGACTAATGTGATTAAATTTTATTTTAGTTAGATACATGAATGTATGAGTTTTATTAAGGTAATTGTTAATTCCACAACAAAAGTGTCATTGTAGATGTATAGCGACGATGAAAATCATCGCTATAGGATCTATAGCGACACTTTTGTTGTGAAAATAATAATTTTTGTTGTGGATTTAACAATTCCCTTTTATTAAATGGGGTCTGCGTACCTCGTATTCTCTATTTTTTTCTTGATATAATTTCTATATCCCTCCTATGTACTTTCCTTTGACTGTAGATCAAGGTTTTATTTATTGTAAATAGTTTTGTAATAGGACTAGTTAGAATTAATTTTGGAGAATTGAAGACAAAGGAGCAATGGGCACATGAATACCAGTTTGTAATGGAACCCGGGTTTAAATGTAATTGTTATATTTAAATTTTATTCTTGCACCCTAGGTTTGACCTTTTGGTTCACTTGGTGGCTTTAGTGAACCAAACTAGAATAAAGTCCATAATCAATCCGGGTAGAATATAATTTTCTATATGTTCATGCTTATACTATATATATATATATATATATATATATATATATATATATATTATGCAACATGCTTTGCATGTAAATTAATATGACATGTATTATATATATATATATATATATATATATATATATGTGTGTGTGTGTGTGTGTGTGTGTGTGTGTGCATGTACGCTAAACAAGATGAGATAAATTAATAACAAACCCCTCAAAGAAATTATATTAAGTTGTAATGTTTAAAGATATTTAAAATATCGAACGTCGCCTTCTAGCATGGTAAAGCTATATAGTATTGAATATTTAATATGAGTTTGTTGTGCATACACAAGGCAAGTATTTAATATTTGAGATGTTATTTTTATTACATATGATGTTCATAAGGAATTAAACATTACCGCTTTGTTGTGCACACACAAGGGCTGTAGTTTTCTCTTCACTTATATGGAAATGCTATGTATGACTTAACTTAGATTATTTTAGTTCGAATGTGCACACACTTGACCATTATGATCTAAGAGGCAAAATAAAAAAGAGTTACATGTTGATGTAATTGACAAGAATTGTCTACCTATTTATTTATATATAGTTTGTTATGAAATTACAATGCTATATACATTTGAAATGAGATCCTTATCCTCACTAGCAAATATTTAATTAGATTTTGCCGAACTATATAAGTGGGGGTAATATAGTTTGAAAAAAATAATGGAAGATACCAATTTAAAACAAAACCTAATTTATCTTCGTAATTAATAAAAGAATACATGCTAAAATGTTGTTAAATTACAACATCTACAAAATTTTACAATGTCTAAATTACTATCACCGCAGAGCATATTAAATGCTAATTAACTGGACCAAATTAAATGGATTGGTTAAGGAATTTGAGAATAGTTCTCACGATTGAAAAGCTATCTTATGTCCTTAATACACTTATCCCTGCAATGGTTGCAGACAATGCCTCTTAGGAAGATATTGCTACTTTTAGAAAGTGGCAAGATGATACAAAGTTGGCTCAATTCATCATGCTCACATCCATGAGTAACGAATTTTACCGTCAACATGAAACTATGGGTGCTTTTGCTATATTCCTACACATCAAGTAATTGATGGTGAGGAAAGTAGGACTGAAAGATATCAGATATCTAATGAGCTCTTTAAATCTAGAATTACCGATGACACTATAGTATAGACAAAAGCCTTTAAAATGATCAATTTGATTGAACAATTAGGACAACATGATTTTTTATGGATGGAGAGTTAAACAAAGATTTGATCTTGCAGTCACTCCCGGACTCCTTCTCACAATTGTTGTGAATTTTTCATATGAACAAGCTAGATATCAGCCTCGCTGATTTGCTAAATTGTTTAATATTTATTATTTAATAGTTTGAAAATATTAAATATAAATTAATAAGAGTAGTGTTATTATTATTATTATTATTATTATTATTATTATTATTATTATTATTATTATTATTATTATTATTATTACTATTATTACTATTACTATTATTTAATTCCTAAAAGAGTGTGAGAATTAATTAATAAAAGTACTCTCAAATATTTCTAATTGGATTATGAGCCTAATTACTTAAAAGATTTTAATTAATTAAAATAAATTCCTATTCTAAATGATTTAGGAAGGTTGCTATATCTATAAATAAGAGGTCTTTTATAACTCTGAAGCGAGCGAGAATTTTGTAATTAATAATAAATATTTATTGAAGTAAATAAATATTTGTATTGATTTATTTATTGAGGTAAATAAATATTTGATGAATTGTTATGCAATAATTCATTTAAAGTGTGCTATAATAATTAAATTATTTTATGATTTGAAGATTTAATTTAATAATATAATTAAATTAAATGAATTGTTTAATAATTATAATGTTGTGTAATTGTGACGCCCCCAAAATAGGTCCATTTCATCCAACCTAGTCTGAGTCACCAATTACATGGTAGAGAAAACAACTACAACTTTATTACAACAATTGTTGTGCAAAAATCCTGAACATATATCTTTGTGAGTTTGGATACAAATATATATACCAAGCTGTGACACGTGTCCCAAGTGGGCAAATAACTTCACGATGATACCTTACATAAAGGTATAGTCAAAAACTATTTTAGAAATTAGAATCTTTGGGAAGTGCTCAAGGAAACCTTCGTACACGGGAGGCCACGCTTCCAGGTTATGATAGATATCATATGGCCACAGAATTATCCTTGGTTGACCCAATAGACCCCAAAGAAAAATGAGAAGATTACTATCATATTCTTCCCAATGGTAAGTCTTCTCTTTACATATCATTATCTCCACTGTCTCTAATTGAGAATTATACTTCAAACAAACACCAAGATTATATAGGTAGTGCTCGTAGATATACTCAGCAAGTGGATGAGCACATCCCTGTCTTATGATGATACGAGGTTGTATGTCATTAGACATCTTGTATGATAGTGACAAAACACCCTTCCAACGTTGGGTGAGGCGAACCCTCAACAGCTATAGACCACTGTTCTATTCCCCTGTTATCCCCCACTCGACCCAGCTACACTTTTATTACCTGAAAGGAATTGTGAAGCAAAAGCGTGAGCACAACTAGCTCAGTAAAGAATATCATGACTAAAGATAATTAAATTATCAATAGCCTTCATCAGTAATAAATCAGAGATTTAGAACATATGGTAGATGATAAAAATTTCAACCATAGTTGCGGTGAACGAAGCGATCCATTAGAAGAGTCAAATAGACTATGAAGTCTATTATCTTCTCCATGTTAAAAATCCACCAACAATGTTTTATCCTCAGTAACATCAATCAACAATTACGGTCCACAATCATATGAATAACTCATAATCATAATTGTAGTTCTAAATTTCTCTTCTCATCCAGGACGAAGATAATTTTCATCACCTATCTTTACCTGAAACATCAAAGATCATGGTTACACCAAATCACATTTCCTGTTCATAATCATACTAATAACTTCATGTTTGCACTACAGCCAAAGATATTCATTTGTATCACCAGTTGGTCATGTTCATCTCAACACCTATTCATCTTTACACTACTGGCCAAATATATTCAACAATATGTCATCTTTGCACTACGGGCCAAAGATATTCATCAATAATTCATCTTTGCACTACATGCCAAAGATATTCCTCAACAGTTCATATTTGCACTACAGGCCAAATATATTCATCAACAGTTCATATTTGCACTACAGGCCAAATATATTATTATCTCAAAGAAATATATAATCATTTCAGAATTTATATAAACAATAATTATAACCATGTTGATCATTTCACCTTTGCACTTAAGCTAAAGATATTCAATTATAAATTCAATGGTCACGATCATACAAGTCAACAATTCAACTTTGCAGTACTGGCCAAAGAGAACCCATTGTCATGATCATACCAAAAATCTACCCATCTTTACACTCAAGTCAAAGAGAAATATCATCATTAGGGTTATAAAAATGTTATATATGATAATAAAAATAATATGATCAACATACGGTTTTAATCTCGAGAGTAATATTCATATATCAACTATAATTTGGTTAGAAAAAGAAATCAATTTTGTCATGAATAGTAATCCATGAATAGTAACTTCGTGAATAGTAACTCATGAATAGTAACTCGTGAATAATAACTCATGAATAGTAAACCAACACAAAAAGGTAGAAATTTCACAATAAAATTCATACCAATATTTCGGTATAATGATATTGAAATAACACTTCTTAAACTTATAAACAATTTATTTTAATTATTTACACTTTACTAAATAATGCATTTAATCATTCTAAAATGCCAAACTCATAAGATTTCATCACTAATAACCAAAACCCTCATCAAAAATCTGCATATAACTCATGTATGATTCTCAAGCCATAAAATCATATTTTCCCATTTTTTTACTTCACATAACATATTTAATTCATTTACTCATGACTAGTCCATTTTCTTGAAAAATACCAAATCAGTTCCAAAAATATTTCTTTTCTGGGATTTAGCTGAATATAGTCCCATATTGAACATATATTTTTCTCAGAATTTTTAAAATTCATTTACTATTTTTCATATGGCTAAAATCGCTGAATATTTAGACATTTATCATAAATTGTACTTTTATCCAAAAATTCCGAAATTCACAGAGTACACTGATATTATATAGATGTACTCCCAATAAAAATTTCATCAATTTTGGAGTTAACCACAAGGAGTTATAAGGGTTTTCTTTTAAAATGGTCTTTTCCCATAAAAATCATAACTCATAATCCATACATCCAAAAATCGCCATTTTTGGACACAATCTAGAAAACTCATCAAATTATCATTTCAAATTTTTCCAGAATTTTTGAAGGTCAGAAAAATTACAAAACTTAAAATCATAACAACCCTTAAAATCCCTTACTATCCCTTACCTCAAAAGAGTAGCACTTCTGATTGGATATTGGATATGACGCTGAAGAAAACTTGCACTGAAGAATAGCAACTCACCAAGTATCTAAATACTCACAAAATACACTCGATAATCTAGAGAAAGAAAGCTAGAAAACTTGTTTCTGGTGTGATTTTCAATTCTAACTTAGCCCTCTATTTATAGAAAAATGTTAGCATCTCAAGGCAGCATTTTAACTCGCAACTCATGGCTTTACACTTACTATTCCCACCCACCACATTTGAAAATTCAATTGAGCACATTTCTCACCAACCAAAAGTGGGGCCCACCAATTCTAGAATTTTCCACCAAAATTATTTATAACCTAATTTTCGAATCAGTCACCTCTTAAAATTCATAACAAATTATACGCTCATTTTTAACGGTTCAAAATTTGTGGACATATACTCAACTTATATATGTATAACATATCCAAAAATTATAACGATTCAACGGTCGGATTAAATATTATAACTCACACAATAAAGCTATAATAATACCGATTTGATCTTTTAATACCTCCAATCTGACAAAATACTGATAAAACACCTCAAAATTAACTCTTTCATTTATAACCAAATAAATAAACCCATCATTTATATTCACATCAAATAAATATTTCCTTATCATATAAATCAATAATTAATTATTCACAAATAATATTACAGAATCACAATTGTGACAACCAGGCCGTTCCCAGGAAAGAGGGGGCTTTCCGATAAGGATTTCTACTTATTGGAGCGCAATTAGGTGACCAAACCTCTCCTTGACAGAACTTTCTAGACATTGCCAATAATTCTATCTAATAATATTATTCCAAATAATATGAATTATTGATCCGATAATGGAAAATCTTCGTGCGGTGACACAATTATTGAAACAACAATAATATAAAATATCAACGCAACAATTATTGAATCAATAAAATAAAATATTGAATGATAATTACAGTAACAATTATTAGTAGTGCCTTCTTACGTAAGGATCAATAATTCAACAATCTGCATGCAATACCGGTATTGCTATCTTTAACCGACGCCAGCATTCTTGTATTTTAACCAAGGGTTATTCCACCGATGTTAGGTTAATTGATAACAACTCTGTAGTTATTCAATTTTGTCGTTTTCTTCTTCGGACAGTTATCCGTTATAGGGCCCACAAATAGCTGCGCCATCGTATGAATATTCCCCGAAAATAATGAATACTTTATAACCACTTGGGTATTTTGAAAAAAAATTCATATATCACCCTTAACTTTAACTTTTATCAATTTAACCATTTATTGAATAGAAAAATTGAATACTTTTATTTCATAAAATTCAGGGTCTTACAGTAATGGTGTTATTTTAATTGATTAAAGGAATTAAAAGAATGATTAATTTAGAAGGTTTTTATTTATTAAATAAATATTAAGAATTATGTTGGCTAAATAAATATTATGTGGATAATTAAAATTATGATTTAAATTTAATTAGTGTGACATTTGTATACTACTCCCTCCGTCCCAGGATAAAAGTCTTTATTACTATTTCAGGTAGTCCCAAGTTAAATGTCTACTTACCTTAAATGATCTATTTTTACAATAATTTACCTATAATACCCTTATTATTAATTGTAATATTTCTATTTTCTATGCATATTTATGGAGCATCACTAGTAATGTGCAGAAAACTATGCAATTAAATGAGAATTTAAATATGGACAATTTTATCATTTTATCCTCTTTCTTAATATGCCCAAAAAGTCAATCAAGACTTTTATCTTGGGACGGAGGGAGTATATAATAAGAAAAACATGAAAATAATTTAGGGAAAATTTGAGAGAGTCGCTAAACATGGTCTTAAGACCTTTGGTATTTTTATCAGTTAGAAACCTTTTTGTTCTATAACTGATATATGTGTATTATGTATATGGTCAGGTTAGTTTTTACGTGTTCTTATAACACGAAGTTGAGAGGAGAGGAGAGTTAGAGAGCTTTGTGATGAATTGAGAGTTTTCTCTATAATTGATAAGGATTAGAGGAGGAAGAAGGTTTTGTCAAGTTAGGCTATCATCTTGCTAAGTCTTAACAAGGAATTCGAGGTATAATCTAATTTATATTTTCAGTTGTATGTTCTTGAGTTTCTTTTAAATTGAATTTCTTAGCTAATTGATGAGGAATTGGATTTTATGTATTGGTTAGTATATATGTAATTTGTTGGTTATCATTTAGAAATAAATTTAGAGGTTAAAATTCATGAAATTATGTTGGAAATGGAGGTTATTGTTGTTCTTGAGTTTGGGTGATATATATATATATATATATATATATATATATATATATATATATGACATGTATGATTTTGGAGTCAAAATTGGTGTTTAATCTATTTGGTAATCTGTTAATTGGTTGTCAAATATGTTAGTATGTTGAATTATGAAAAGAATGCAACTGAAATTGATTAATTTGGTGAATTAACGGAATTGTAGTGATGTGATTCGTTAAACATGTCAAAATTTGGATTTTTAAGCATAAACATGATTTTAATCCTTTAAAAATTGATTTTTTTAGATGTTTATGATGATAAAAGTGTAATATGCATGCTTGGTGTTGTTGTTAATAAATTTATAACATCTGGGTTTGTTAAATTTCTGCTTAGTCAGGAAAAATTGGGTTGTTTGGGAATGAATCATGCGCGGGGCGCATCTGGAAGTTTCTGTGTGCGTATCGGTAATTGCTTTACCGTTGAGTTTTCTCGATTGAGCAAAGTGATAGCGATTCTTGCCGTGCGTTAAGCTTGGGGTAGCCTAATCTGCGCCTCCCCTGAGCATAAACAATTTGTTTTTTTTTAGTTTTTAGTCCATGACATGTTGGCCTAACCTAGTGTAATGTGCATAATAATGTGTTGAACATGTAATGAGGTTCTATAGTAGATTGTAAACATGTATTCAATGATTTCAAATTATAAAGTTGATAAGTTGTGAAAAAACTTTAACTTGTTATTTGTTTAAGTCTTGAGATGTGGTTTTAAATTTACGTTGCTATGTTAGACTTATGATTTCGATTAGTGATGTGATATTAATTTAAATGTCAAAACTTGAATTATGTTAACAAGTTGGATTTAATTGAGAATTAAACATATAGGGTTAATGTTAGTGTAACTAATCGGTATTGCGATTCTAATGATATATGTATGGTTTTTGACGAACGTGTATTATAGTTGTATAGCTTACGCACGAGGAAAGTTCCTAAACCTTATTTCTTTACATAGAGCAAGATCATTATCTTATCTTATCTACTATCACGCAAGTTCCTAAATCCTACTTTTCATTGAGCAAATTTTCTAATCTTGAGCTTGCTAATGTTGTGATTATAACTGTTCAAGTTCTTATCCATTATCTCTTGCTAATGCAAAGCTTAAATTGATTATAAATTCGTATAAAACTTTCTAAATCTTTTGAAGATAGTACATTGAATATAAAATGCTTAATTAAATTGTATATTTTTGTGAGCTAATCATTGATTCAAACCTTGTAGTTCAATATCATTTTATTGTATCGAACCCTGAAATGGTTAGCGAGTTTTTATTGATTTGACTAGTCCATAGTCAATGAGCATTCTAAAATTCTAGAACCATTGTTAAGCTAATCCAAACTAAACTTTCTTTAGTACAAAAATCCTAAGTCAAACTGAGATGAACAACCCTATTATAGGGGATTATTTACGCGTTAGCGTTAAGATATTTGTGCACAATACATGGCATGAAGGGATGATCCCCCTAAGTACGAGAAGAAAGGTCCATATAGTCTAACGACTTTTAAAGGTTGAAGTAAAATACTTAATAACTTGGGACATAGTTCGTGGTCTAGATACCCTCAGATATATAACTCAATCTAACCTTCAAGTCTTGATTCGAAGGTCGAGTTCTTCATTATACAATACTTATTGTTTATTCTTTGATGTTATTATTGTCATCATTATATTTGTGAGCACTGTTTGCTCACTCTTGCATATAACAATGTAGCTAAAGTTGAGAAAGTTAACAAGCCGTCTACAAGTAAGGGAAAAGGAAAGATGACCAAGTGATGAAGATTGGGTTTACTTTACTTTATTTTAAAGAATTTATGCTACGAGACATATTTATTTATATGATGTATTCTGCAAACTTATGTAATAATTTAAGGTTAGGTTATCTGGGATTTGTTTTAAGTTGATGTAACCCTTTAATGGGGAGGGTTATTGTTTAAGTTATTTAATTTATGTCTTTATCCTTGATTACGGGTAGTTGGATGTGATTGTTTTGGATAGTGAGCACCAAATCATGTGGGAATGGAGTACCCGAATTTGGGGGTGTCATAAGTTGGTATAAAAACTTTAGGTTTTGAACCTTAGGAAGTAACCTTTAAGGAGATAGAAAACATAGAGGCGATAAACTCTTATCGAGTTGTAAGGAATGGATTAAGGAATTCATTAAAGATAAACAAGACTTTATGTGCCTATGTGTTAATAATTTATGTGCTCGCGAGTATCGAAGAGTGTCACGTAGTAAATAAAACTTAAAGTATTTTGTTGTTAGGATGTCTAACGTTGAAGGATCCAGTCAAGCTAGGGATGAGATACCTCAGGTGCCTAGAGATGAAGAGCCCCGAGATGTCCATGTTGTTCACGAGCAGTTGGTTCAGAGGGAGCCATCTCTATTGGTTACTGTTGAAGGACAGGGGTATTAGCCTGTGTCTGATCCTTAGGAGGACTGAGGAGATAGAGGCAGAGGATGAAGAGGATCCTGTAGAGTTTCCACCAAACTCCATTGCAGCTGGGATGTATGATGAATTATATAACCGTAATATAGAATTACATGCTAGGGCTGAGGAGCTGAAGGAGCTGGCTGACATGCGTCTGGCCACTATAGAGCAGAAGGATGTGGAGATTCAGGATCTTGACATACGTCTTGGGAACATGGAATGGAACCTAGTTCATATAGAGGGTCATCAAAAATAGCTATTGGCTGAGAATGAAAAGATGAAGACTGAAGTTGAGAAGCTAAAAGATGATCTGAGTTGGGAAGCTAAAAGATGATCTGAAAGAGGAAATGATGACATGTACGAAGCACTAATATCACAAGTAGATATGGTGCGAAGCACTAAATGCAATAAGTAAATGTATTCGTACACATTCATTTAAATGTAAATGCAACAATCCACACATAAGTAGATAACAGTTTTGAAAAGTTTGTAATGATATCTTAAGCCCTCTTACTGGAAGTCCCAAGCAGAGTCGCCACATGTCGACGTCGGGATTTTTATTTATCCCTTTTCTGTTCTTGCCTTTTGGTGTTCTCATGTTAGGTGAGATTTGTTTGAAAAAAACAAGTAGTGAAAATGTCCGACATGTATATGTCGACGATTGGACTGTAAGATTCGCTAGCTGGTATTTTTAAATGGTTGCACCAACTCAACCGAGAAAAGGTTTGCACATTGACCAAGTAAGTTGACACTATTTGACTGGTCTGTGAAACCGAGATTCGTTAGGGTCCGGAGGCTTGATTATGCGGAGGGAAGATGTTAGGCACCCTCTAACATCCGTGTTACCACGGTGACCGCCACTTTTTAATTAAAATGTTATCTGAATGTGTGTGTGTGTGTGGGTCAATGTGCAATTATCTGGAATTAGTGTTATGCCTCATTTGCACCTATATACAAAGGGTTATAATTTTGTATAAAAGCTCAGTTTTAACAAGATATAGCAATGATGTTTTGTACAAGAGGTTTTTTCAAACCCTTATGCTCAATAGTAATTGAGGCCTTTGATACTTCCATTTTATTGTGTGTTCGGCTTGGTTGCTTTTATTTTTGAGATGCGAAGCATCTTCAGAAAATAAGATACATAGCAAGATCTTAGAACTCCTTGTGGGAATGAATGCCGCCTAAGGAAATTCAAACACCATGAATAATTTACAAGCCATGTATAAATTTGAAAATGTCCATCACGAACCGAATCTAGATTCGGAGAGATCAATCAGTGATCACATGATTCCTAGGCTCACATGATGTAGCGATTTATATGAAAGTTGTAAATGATTATAGATATAAAACTATATATATATATATATATATATATATAAATGATCAACCACCACTTGAGTAAACTCCATGGGGATTGGAAATGTATTTATAAAAGTATATATATATATATATATATATATATATATATATATATATATATATATATAGGCGATCACATACAAGTAAAAACTCTAGAGCAGACAAAATGTAAATATATAAAAGTTGTAAATATATATATAGGAACGATCAACCGCCACGAAGTAAACTCCAGGCGGGACGAAATGTAAATATATAAAAGATGTAAATATATATAGAAAGCGATCAACCGCCACAAGTAAACTCGTATCGATGAAATGTAAATATATATATATATATATATATATATATATATAAGTGGTAAATGCAATTGGATCAAAATCGAGCTCAATCAAATGAGTTTGATGACAATAATATATATATATATATATATATATATATATATATATAAGTATTTATAGTAAACACTCAGGATATAAAATCCGAGGCTCACCCTAATGAGTTCGATAACAATTTATATATATATAAGCAATAAACGCTCAGGATATAAATCCGAGGCTCAATCGAGGTATAACTCGATGATGTTAGTACAAATATATATATATATATATATATATATATATATATATATATATATATATATATATACAAACAAAAGAAATAAAAAAGCCACGGACCGAAGTCCAGGCATACACACGCAACACGACTCTCAACGTGAATGACTGTGTGTCAAAAGTGGAGAAAAGGCTTTAAGTAATGTAAGAAGGCTTACAGTGGACTGCCAAAGAAGACTTCAATAGCTTTAAATGGATGAACACTCGGTTCCCAGCGATAAAAAGTAGCCAAATATAAGCTCACAAGTGTATGAAATGAGAAAGCACTCAATTTATAGTGTCTACAGAGCAAATTGGACAGGGCTTTCTCGCCTTTTTCTCTTGTAAAATGGCAACCCCAAACCCTCTATTTATAGGGGGGGGGGAGCCACAGGTGAACCTGCGTCAGCCACAGATGTATCTACAGCTTCCCGGGGTGCTCCGGGCTCCGTGGGTCCCGCCGTCTTGAAATGTGTGCACTCGTGCAGCGCGTTGTCTGCTCGAACCTTCATAACTTTAATTTGGGCATCCAATCGAGGTGTTGAAAACCTTTTACGAAATGTTGTTGTCGAGAGATACACAATGACATGGGATAAGAGGTTATACGAAGTCAGGAAGATGGTTCCATTCCTAAGTCTTCAGGCTTCAAATTTTATCCGGTGTGTTGTCTTATGTATTAGTCACTTGGGATTGGATCTATGGTTCTTGTGGGACACTTCTATGTAGAGTGTATGTTGAAATGTTGTTGAAACGGCGCGTTTGTAGTATTGAAGTTCTAAAATGATGATTTTGCCCTTGGCGACCGGGTTATCTCCTGCTTAAGAAATTGATTAGCGATTGTTGCTCAGTGTTATCTCTGAGATTGGGCTGTTGCACGTGCTGAACGTCCTCAAGGTTGTCTCTGAGGTGTGCTTGTCCTCCTGGGGTCATCTCCGGGCTTGGGAATGAGTGCCTCGAGGCTATCACCGAGTGTTGAAGTTGTTTACAGGGGTTTGAAACAAGCATTTCCGGGGTTATCTCCGGAACTGCAACTGCGTGCCTCGGGGTTATCTCCGAGGTTTGAACTGTATCTCCCAAGGTTCTCTCTGTGACTAGAACTGAAGATCTCGGGGCTGTCTCCGAGATGGAACTGAGGATCCCAAGGTTGTCTCCGGGACTGGACTGAATATCTCGGGGTTGTCTACGAGATGGCAAATTAAGTATCCCGGGGTTGTCTCCGGGACTGTGTTACTTTAACTTCTAGGGTTATCTCTGGAAAACAACTTTACCCTCCTGCAATGTTAGTAACAGTAATGTAGAAATTTTTGAGTGTCTACAGTTATGTGTTAAATAAATTGTGAATGCCAAGATAGAAAGAGTGATAAGTTTTTGTTAATTATGGTGCACAATGTTGAATATCAGATGGAATCGCAATGGTCAACAAGCTGTCAGCAATAAATGTAAAGATTTGCACATCAATGCCTAACATCATTCTAGAAAGACAAATGACTGTCAAGAAACTGACAGTGTAAAGGTACGGTTCTTCATTAACACGTACATGAACATTATGTTGCATCACCTTATGTACTACAATAATACTTTATCAAGAGACCATACTCTTTCTGAAAAGGGGAAGAGAAAGAGTACATTAAGGTTGGAAACTTAATTGTCAACGAACTTTCTCTTCACCAGAAGTTCAGGTTGAAGATAGCATCTTGAAAGAAGTATGGAGTATGTCGTATGTTAATCTAAATCCAACTAAGCTTAAGTGGATTAACTCTTACTAAAGGATTGGTATGTATGCAAATATATATAAAACCAATGTTATGTGTTCTTGATAAAATATAGAGTATGATCAACGCTAGAAGAGTATCTTGAAGATTCTTAGAAACTGATCATCTCCATGAATCAACCAGATACAAAAAGCAATAGAGTTGATTCCTACTCTGAGAATATTCAAGATCTGTGAACACAACCAAGCAAAGAGTGAAACAGTCAAAGAAAAAGAATGTCCTATCAAAATACTTAATCATTCACACGCTCATCATTATGCATCATAAATGTCATATCTAAATCTAATATATGCATAAATAGGATTGTTGATGCTAATTCAAGCTTATGATGGATTGGGATTTCGAGAAAACTAATCTAGCAGGACCCAAACAATCAGGGGTACCAAAAATAGAAATTTATCTAACCTGCAGGTACTTGGAATATATGATCACACAAGAAATACTAAAGTAGATAGCTTCGGTCACAAGGATTCAACCAGTTGCAAGGTCAGCTGCATAAGAAGGAAAAATGCATCCATAAATCAAAGAAATCTTCACTCTTCTCGATCATAGAGTCACTACCAATCATAGAGTCCAGACTTACCCACCCATCAGAGGTGGATGTTGCAACGACTATTTCATGGCAAGACAAAAGAGATCTACTGGTTATATCCATGCAAAGCATATCATTCCAAAGGGAACATCTTAGAATTCTGAATGTTAGAACCTACGTTCGTAATAACTGATAAGCAAATCGTGGAGTTACTAGTTCGAAAGTACTCTACAAATTAAATGAAACTGATTTAATCATGAAAGCACTAAATCAGTTCAGAAGATTCCAGCTAGAGGAGAAGTACAAAGGTAACCTTGTAAGGATCTACAATCAGAAGCTTGATCATTTACTCCTAAAACGGAGGTATCAACTATGGGGGAGCAACAGTATGCTAAAGTCTAGCAATGCTAACACTAAGGAGGAACACATTGAAGCTAAATCCTTCAGATCTCTCAAACATTGAAGAAAGCTGAACCTGATAACAAAGGCAAGAATGACTGAGGATATGAAGATCATGATGAAGAAACTTAAGGAGAAGCAAATGTGAAATTCATTGCCATAATCAGAGAAGAGCTCAGATGACAGTTTAACATCCCTGAGATCTCCGATGACCATCTCACAGAGCACCAGTCCTCTACAACGAAGCTTTAAATCAGTAACGAACATTCAAAAGTACTGGTCCAAGAATTCTCTAGAGATTGGCCATTAGTTGCACATCTTAAGTTCTTAACATGATAGATGTTTCACCAGAAAATGCTACATGATGAAATATCCACCTATCGGTCTTCAAGTATTTAGAAAAGCTTCAATGATTCTTGAAATAAAACTCTGGGTTATCCAAACAAGTCCTCCCTCAGTAACAAAGTCCCTAAACTCTAAGACTGATCATCAAGTCTCACCATCTCAATTTGAGATTCCCCACGGTTAACATTCCAATCGTAGAGTATGAGCGTTCTAACTCTACGATTGCAATACTTCTCAGTACACTATCCTGACCATACAAGTGAGATAGCTGAAAGCACTTCACCCTCTTCCACTGACAAAAAGGCCTATCATGATGACATTCTTACCACCAAGTATATACAGTCCTTCTTCGGATAAGTGCCTCAGAGACAAACCTAACCCTTAGCTCAAGTCTAAGAGGTTGGCCCTTTCTGAGCTTCCTTAACCTAGAAGGAGAATTGAAATAGAATGCATCACAAGAACTCTCATGGAGCACATGTGCAGAAAATTCCTCAGAAGAGATCAAGCGCGCTGATGAATCATGCGACTCCAAGATGGGGATTAGTGACAAATCACTCACTGAAGCATCTCTCAAAAGACGATCGTTGAGTTGACAAAGAAAATCGTAGAGTCTCTAGCTATCTCATCAAGCTACTCTACGTACTGAAGAAGTCAACGGTTAGCCTACATCAGTAATACTCATTTTCTTAAAAGAAAAATCAAAACTGAAAAACTAATCAGTTTATGGGAGTTACAGTTTCTTATTGGGCATCGTGCAACCAATGGCTTTTTGACACATCATAGCTTATGCAGAGTCAGAAGGAATTGTCATAAAGATAAGATCAAAATCTCCAAACAATTATCAAAAGCTATCGACTTTCCCTCCCTACCTTTTTCAAACCCTAAAATCCTCTTCAAGGTCAAAATACATAAAACGTCGAGCTTCGCCCAAATCGCATTCAACTATCCCTCATAAGATTCCTGAAATTGAATACCCATGTACTTCGAACTCTTAAAATGGAAGAGTAGTTTGTTATAACTGAAATCCAACTCGACTTTAAGAAGTTCGAAGGATCAGAAAAGAAGTTCAAGGACATACTTGAGCTTGTAAAGAATGTTGGGTTTTCAAAGTGCTTGGAAGCTAACACTCCAATGCATACCGATCTAGTGAAATAATTCTATTCAAATACAATAGTAGACTCTAGGCTTCTATCCATAAAGGTCAAAGGAGTAAGCCTGAAGATAAAAGCCTCAAACATCAACCAATGTTTAGGGTTTCCTGACCAAGTCTGATAAACCTCGAGGAAGTTGACATTGAAGAAGGCAAGAAGTTAATGCACTACAAAAGAAATGTAAATCTAAAAGACGAAAAAGAAGAAAGATTTTTCTGAGGAGTTTGAATTCCTAGCTTAGATTGCTGGAAAATGTATCTTATGCAAAGATACTGCACATGATACTGTTAGTGATTTGCAACTGAGAATCATGACTGCAATTGTCATGAAAGTGCAGATGAACTTCGGAGCTCTTCTAATTGATTGGTTGTCCAAATGGCTGGAAAAAGCTGAGATGAAGAAGTCTACAGATAAACCCCTCACAAAGGTTTTTCATGGAAGACTCTTGAGCATTATACTAAAGAAGAAACTGAAGAGTGCGATAAGGGATGATGAGGGAGAACCACTGAATATTCATAAAGTAATGTCCCCACAGCTATTTGAAAACTGGAAGAAAAATCCAATGGAAAATAAAAGACTAATGACATCTGTACAGCAGTAGCAAAATCTCTATGCAAAGAAGAGGAAGGCAAAAGAAATGGAAATCAAGTTGTCTCAATCTGATGACTCTGTACCTGTAGCAGCCACTCCAGCAAAGCTAATAAAGAAGAATGCTAAGATTGTGAAGAAGTCCACAGAGGTTCCACCAAGCAGTCTCTCCATTGACAAAAAGAGACGTGAATCAGGAAAGGAAAAAGCATCAACTGCAGCACCCCCAAAAAGGAGAAAGAGTAACAGATTGCTTCAAAGAACTAATCAAAAAAAGGAGGCTCAGTATCAAAAGTAATTGATCTCAGTAACAGTGATGAAGATGACAAATCAGAGTCTATGGAAGAAGATATGAAAGCCAAAAGGAGGATCATTTCTGAAAGTACCAGCAGTGAAAGTGAAAGGACTACAAACAAAAATACAAATGAAGTCTATGGCAGAAGAAGATAAGGAAAGTGAAAAAGAAGAGGAAATGATTGTTGAGTCAAACAATTCTGAGAATGGAACTAAAGAAGAGTCAAGTGATAAAAATCAACTAGAAGGATCCATTGATGAATCAGTTGAAATGACCCAGCATGATGAAGAGATGGAGACAGACTCCAGTTCTGCAGATCAGGAATCAGCAAACTATCATGTTCCCTCTCCAACAAGAGTTCGCAGAAGACTAGTGGTGGAAGTCTTTGATGAACCACCAGATGTACTACCAGAAAAGTGGATAAACCATGGAAACGAACAACTCAAAGTAGTAATGATGTCTATAGAAGATTTGTTTAACGATTGGAAAGACACAAATTTAGATTGTACTATAATATTGTACAATCCTGACGATCCTCTGATAAAATGGTTCTATCCATGGATGCCCTGGCTAAAGACTTATGTGATGCCCCCAAATCCGGTCCGCCACGATACTACTATAGTCAAACTTTGATATCTTTTATTCATAACTTAATGAATATAACGTTGCTTATTACAATTTAGAATATAAATTCTTTCCATTTCCAGGATCTGTGTAATGATCCCAAACTTTTATAAGTTTTTAATCTTGGTCATTTACTATTCCTGTTTCACATCACATTCGATGTTATATAAATATGCATAATAATTTAAACTTTTTCAATTTCCTTTAAAAAAGAAAATCTTTTATTGATTTCTTAACTTGAATCAATTACAAATTCCTAAATCAAATTATTCTATGATTCACTTTATTCAATTTCCGTATAAATTCTTACATCCCAATTCGAATTCCTATATGTACCGCCTAGTATAAATTTATAAGCTAACATGTATTACATATCGTAAACTACTATCAAGTATATCTACTAGAACCTAAACATGGTTCAAGAGCATATATTTAATTAAACAAATCAATCTCCTTTGATGTGATTGAACTTTATCAATCAAGTAGCACGTAACCTTTACCATATGTCCTTAACCTGCAAAAGTGGTTATTTGCAAGGGTGAGCTCTACAGCCCAACAATTCTAATAGTTTTCATGCAGCACATAGCATATAATAGCATATTCAGTTCATGCATTCATAATCAATGAATATTTACTACGTATGTTACTTCTCACATAGTAGGCATATAGATTTACTTCACTAACATATCATCAAAGATCAACTTTCAAATTTCATATGCAGTTCATATATATCCATAAACATTCCCATAGCATAATATAGCTCAACTAACAGTTATAGATTTCATATCTCAAATAGGAACTGAAAGACTTTCCTGATTCGTAGTTTATCAACTACGACTTAACTGCTTAAAGCTTATCTGCACTTTGTGTATTCCTACACAGTTATATAATCATGGATTTATAACCATTAGTCATACATTTCATACGTTCTTAATATAAGAACAAATATTATTTCCTAACTAGGTTTGTAAAACCTACACTTCACTTTCTCATCAAACTCTTAGAATAGCTAGGTAGGTATAGGTATACTTTAACCATTCATATTTGACATCAACATTCATATATATCTATCACACACTTCACTCGCTATATGATCGACACATTTAAAACTTATATAGGTAAGTTCAAACGTACACATAAACGTCTAACGTAGTTGTAACTTCATACCACATCACCTATCCTATATTTTCATAGCACAAATCAGATAACAAATTCAAACAACGTATCGTTGCTTTATATCTTGAAACATTCCTTTGGACTTTAACATTTGAAAATCCTAATTAACATTCATCTCTATCACATAGCATGCTTCCTACACATTACATAGCATAGTGGTCACATATTGCAATTTAAAGTAATCAGATAAGCACGCTTTGAATTTCAGATCAAAAATAGAAACTATTCATGATCGTGGGATGGCGCGACTATGCCATGCCATAGCTAAGCTTTAGGGGTTGGGCATTGATCTACTGACCCTCTCCGCCAAGCCAAGACTTAGCTGTTGCCTTGAGGTTTCTTTCCGATGAGCATAGCATTCACACATAATATATTTTATCATATTAAAGGTCTTTTCATACTTCTCAAGTCATTCTAGGTTTCCCCCTTTTATAATATAGTTCTAAGTTAAACATTTCAACAAGTTAAGGCCATTCATGGTCATGAAACCACAAAGTCTAAAATTCTTGCTTTCTAAATACATAAGGTAGTCGTAAAACTCATTCTAGGCATGCTTATGAGTATTCATATTGCATATATTCAACTATGCTAGTTATTATTTTGAAAACATGTTTAATTTAGTTTTAACTTGATTTCACAAATCATAACATCGTAGGCATATATGTATGATACATTAGCAACCCTAAAAGTATCATCAAACATGTTCATAAATGTCAGGTTCTATCTCTCAAGTATTCACGTTAAAGTTCGTATTTTCATTAGTAAAGCTTACTAATAAGTTCAACACGTCCATGCTTCCTTATGAATCATATAAACACAAGTTAATGGGTTATTTACGCATTTATAAATTATACCAACATGCTTGCAAGTCAGTATATAAACATGGCATTCATACTCATATGTAATGCAACTTAAGTTCGAAAACATGCTCGAGGTTGCCTTTGAAACCATTTTTCATGAATGATGCAACATGGCACATATAAGACAACTTTAAAACTCTTATCATAAGTAAATAAGTCATGATATCCTCTTTTCAAGATCAGAATGTATAACATGTAAAATTCATGCATATTTACCTTAACCATATCAAGCTTTTTCCTTTAAAACATTTTCTAACACAAGGCTAACAAGTTTGATCATAACAAGGACACTATAACACCATATCTTGCTTATTCCTCTCTGAAAGCAACCATGTATATGAATCATTAAGTTCATAACTTGTAAACATAAGTTTCCACAAGGTTTGTCTCCAAAACCTTAAGTTTTTGTTAAAGATCTTCTACTAAATCATGTTGGACACTTCATAACTCATAAGGAAACTTTGTATCTCATGTTATACCTCTTTTTAGGTATGTATTTAGTCATAACACCAATTTCACAACACCTAGCATAATGAACTCAAAGAATCGATTAAAGTACACGCAGCAATTGCAAGGCTGCACCCCCAAATATAAATAGGTATGTTATTGTGTATGCTATGCCGAATCGCGATATGAGACTACATTTATTTTGTAGAGCCTTACACAACTTGATTTCTAACGATTTAAACTTGTTCCAAACCATCATTAAAGAGTTCATATGTAAAACCTACTTCTTAAACACATTATAACATGTTAATTCATATCAACTGACATAGAAATTCAAGAAACTTCAAGAATTAAACAAGACCCACTTCAAGAACACAATTAGAAATTATACCTTCTTAAGCTTGAATTGGGCTCCTCACACACTGAATAAACTTCTACAATTTCTCAGCAACTTGGAACTCTTAACTTAGAATTATCAGACCAATTCAAGCAACCAAAAACTGAAATTGGAGCTTCTATTTATAAAGGAAACTTGGACTGGACATTGCCATTACACTAGAGTTGGAGTTCATGTGTAATGGGAGAAAATATTGGTCACTAAAGAGTTGTTTAACAACTCCATACCAGCCACCTTGCTAGCAATGATCACCTATTCCATAGCCATTTGGAAATTACGTAACTTAGCTTCTAAGTCACTGTTCATGTACCTTTGTGCCACTCAATTTGGGACAAGAGAAAAATCTCAGCAACTTGCTATTCTAAGGCTTGGTCTGGTTCTTAAAATTCCCAAAATAAAATCTAAATGTATAATTATTACCATATTAGGAAATTTAGGGATTATTTAGGTACTCACATCATATAATCCATGTACATTAATCCACATAATTAGAATAACACAGTTAGGTATTATTGTCCGGGAATCTCCATAATTATATTTTACTACTCACAAAATCACATTATCACATTATTTAATATTATCTATCCAGTATACACACATAATTTCTCTTCCCAATTTCTGGAATACACAGATATTTAATTATTTTTGTATTAAAATCCCTTATGATTTTATTGTACCACTTGATACCTTGTATCATTAGTCCCAATTAAATGTCACATTTCACGTATTCTTAAGTCAGGTATTATATAATACTACTGCCCACATTTTCCATATTACACATAGTAATACTATTTAATGATAACGTCCACATTAATATTTTAATTAGGCTAAATATCATTCAGTTGAGTACTTTTAACCCATTATCACATTTTAATATCATAACAATAAATTAATATTAATCATTTATTTTCTTTTCAATAATTATTATGCACTCCACTAATTAATAGAATATAATATTCCATAATATCACTTAATTAACCAATAATTAATCCGGGTTAATTAATTAAACCTTATTCAAATCCATTTATGGACCACTTAATCATCATTTAAGATTTTATTATCCTTATGAGTCCTTAATACCCATTTGTTAAATTTTAAATTCCAAAAACTGATCCTACAGACCAAAGTAATATTGCTACCGGGTCATAAACTTGAAATGGCGCAATTGCTACCATACCAAATTCGAGAGGCGCATAAGTTCAGATCAATAGAAATGAAACCTACGCTTCTAAATACTTTACACATCCTCCTTAAGTGTTAACTCGTCTAACATCAATCCCCTTTTTGATTTCACATCATCGGTTACTATTTTTCTTAACAATTTAAGGATCACACTTCGAGTTTTAAAACTCTATTTCCTTTATTAGTTTAACCAACTATACATCTCCTTTACGGTTTCTTACCACCAATAACACAACACTCGAATATAACACATACATATATTCCTTTAATCTTCACTTCTCGTCGTGTATCAAATTACTTAATAATTCTCTAACCAATTTAAAGGTATATCAATTTCCTTCTCTCGTCAACAACATCCACGCATACAAGTCTAAACCTAGCACACATCGAGTCTTTAATAGTATTCAATATAGTACACTAAGTGGTTTCCCACAAACAACCAACAAATTAGTTTTCGTCTCGTCTACACTGTTTTCATAGTGAGTTAGATCATTTACCAATTCGTATATACCTCCGCTCTCTGAAGGAATTGTTTAACCCAGCTCCTATACATCCATCATTAAAGAGTACGGTTGCACTGCCTTAGACTTGATACTTACTCGTACATATACTCAAGAAATTAGTGATTATCAAAGATATTTAATGTCACCAACTTACTATGATAAAATAATTTTATAAATTATTTAACATCAATAGATAAATTTTATCCATCTTCATATTAATTCATCTCTATAATTTATAACAAATATATAATAATAATATATATTTATTAAACACAACATCACTTATTACATAGCTCATACTACCCTATGTAACACAATACCACCTATCTCACAACACATATATATTCTTGTTCGAACCCATCTCATGCTTTAAGAATTTTATTTACTAAATTCTTATTTTAATATTTTCTGAAAATTCGGGTTCTTACAGCTTACACAGCTGGCGATGAAAGTTACATCAGCTGGTGTTATTCACACTTTCCCAATTTGGAGCTGGTCTCTCAAAACTTCCCAAGGGTCAAGTCATTCCATATCAAGCTAATCAAGAACGTCCCTCATTTCAAGGTTTATCGCCATTAAAGAAACATCTACATTCCTTATTATCTCCTAGAAAACTCATATAGTAGACAAGCCATACCAAAGACCACAATCGTACAAGTCTCACACTCTACGATTGCAGATATTCAGACTTATCCAAATTCCCACTCATCAAACCCCATTCTCAGTACTCCAGATCTCAATCCCAGTATACCATCTGATATCCCCTCTTCATCCAACAATGATTTCTTCGACAATCTCACTGCCTTTGAAATCATTTACCAAAGTGAGAAACTCAACCAAAATGCTAAAATCTCTCAAGACTCTAAGTTGTTGAAAAACTATGAGGAAATGGTTGAGAAATTCTCCTACATTACTGATGAAGCAAAAGGCATATCAGAAGGAAAGGACAACGAGTTTCAAAAGAGCTTCAAACAACCATCTCTAATATATCAAATAAGCTTCATCAGAGAGATCAAATTTATTTGGAAACTATTAGCAACAGAGGAGAGAAGCCCTGCTACTTCAAAAGAAAAATGAAGAATCTATTGCGTCTTTCTCTTAGAAAATAGACAACCTGAATCAGTCCCTCTCTCTACATCTAGAGCTCAGCCAGCAGGAGCTAAAGATTGAAGTTGGAAATTCATCCTACCTGCTTGAGCAGCTCATGTCAAATTTCTAGCATCTCTCTCAAATGATTGATGACAAAAAGGGGGAGAAAAAGAGAAGGCACTCAAAGGGACATAAGAAGAATCGAATAAAGACAAAGAAGAAGATCTAAAAAAGGAAGCAGGAAAAGCTGAAAGCAACACAAGAAGAAGAGGACTCATCATCTCAGGGGGAGCAGAAGCAAGAAGGAAAAGAAATGAAGTCAGAGAAGAAGGTGAAGAAATGAAGTCACGGTCTCAGGGGGAGCAAGAACCAGAAGATCAAGCAGATGAGTAGCAACAACAGAGAAGATCCAGGAGACACACATGAAGAAGAATGTACATTTCTAAATGTAATAGTTAACTCTGGATCCAGAATTTAGGTTTACTATTCAGTTGTAATCAAATGCTTTTTAATATATCATCCATATTACCTATTCTAGAAATATGTTGGGTAAAATCTAGTTACGCACAACACGCAAGTATACGTGGTCAACAAGTAATATAATGTAAGTAAAGTATCGTTCCCATGAGGAATTATTAATATAAATTACCAAATACTAACTCTTAACCAAACTAATTTTATTTAAATAATCAATTTAAGATTATAAATTAAATTATTTAATTAAACTAATTCTAATTAAAAATCAGATTATGGAGATTTAAGATCACAACTTCACTTATTGCTTCATTTAAATTAATACACTTCTTATTAATTAAGCTCACTATTCTGAATTGTTAATCAAGAACACATAAATAAATATGTCCATCACCCAATGCATCATACTCAAATTAACATAAATCCACGGATGATAGAATTAAGAAGAACACCCTAATTAACTAATTCACTATATCTCTATGTGAATTACAATTAAAAAGGATTTTAAGCACAAGTTCTTTATCTAATTACATGCGATGTATAGGTATATCTCTATCCTAGACATAAATTATGTATTCCAACGCTATGCGAAAAACATAATCACATGTTATTATGATCAATTCTAAATCTATAATTCATCTCTCGAGTTCATATAGATCATCACAGTAATTGTTAGCTGGGAAATTAAGCAATTCATCACAAATCATAATAGATAATCCAAGAATAATCACAATAATTAATAGAGAAGCATACTAAAAATAAACTATGCAATAAGCTCCATTGTAATCTTAAACAAAAGATTTAGTTCATGATTAATGAATTAAAACTAAGAATCCACAATTGAATAAACATTAAAAAACAAAAATAAGAGTAGAATGAAGAATAAATCTATTGTCAGCAAATCTCCATCTTCCTCAAGCTCTTGCTCTTGATCTTCAATGGTCTCCAAGTTGCTTCAATCTCCAAAACTAATAAGAACTAGGGTTTTTTCCTAATCTAATCTAATGGAATCTAATCTAATGGAATCCCCATCATTCCTTGCAATTCTCCTCCTTTTGTATGCCTCTTCATATGACTTTTAGTCCTCCTGGAAGTCTTTGAACAATTAGCTCGAACCAATCCTTCTTGAACTCAAATTCTAAAAACTCTTTTTTTTTCCCGACACCTCTGCCCCGACGGGGGTTTTTGTACTAGCTAGGCTCGCCCCAGCGGGGGGTGATTCTGTAGTTGGCCTTGTACCCCCGCCCTGGCGGGGGTTATGTCTCAGCAGTTCTAATTTTGCCTTTTACATGCCATTTCTCACCATATTGCTGACATTCTATCACCATGCCTCGTACTGCACTCCTAAACATAAAACAAACATAAAACAAGAAAAAACAAACTTAAATAGACAAGAACAACACAGTTTAAGTCCAAATCAGAAGCCGATTCGTAGGTATGAAACTCACTCATCACAATACAGTAGCTCACTGTATCTTAAGATTCATCCATCTCATACATGCATTCAGTATTTTTGTCATCATCAAATAGGGGGAGATTGTTAGGAATATGCATGTGAATGTTATTCCTTTATTCATATAATTTGATGATGAAGATGATGAAGTAAATGAATGAATATGCAGATATCTCTGCATTGAAATAAGTTGTAAAGTCCTTGAATAAATAATAGGAATATATGAACAAGGACTTAGATTGAAATGATCAAATATGTTAGGTTGATTCTACATGAACAAAACAGCTTTATAAAGTCCTTAAAAAGAATATGATGTACAAGGACTATATATATACAAAGATCAAGCTTGTTAGGTTGATCTCAAATGATGTAATAGATAGGCTTGTTTTATCGTCGAGTAATGCACCAGCCCTCGAAGTCTGCCAGAAGAGACAGGGAACTCGGAGACTATCAAGGCAAAATCGTAGTTTGTCAAGCCAACCAAGGGATTGCAGAAGCCAATGCAGAATCGTAGAATATTAAGAAAGTTGCTACAAAATCGTAGTCTGCCTTGGAGGTCCTCACTCAGAATTGTAGAGTTGGTCCAAATTTTCTTTACGGGACAAGGCTAGAAGTTGGCTCCACTATTTACTATCAGGTTTTATTACTACATGGGAGGACTTAGCACAAAAGTTCTTAGCCAAATTTTTCCCAATGGCTAAGACTGCTAAAATGAGGACAACAATTTTCGTGTTCGAACAACAGCAGGGTGAAACATTGTATGAAGCATGGGAACGCTATAAAGAGATGCTAAGGAAATGTCCCCATCATGGAATGCCGATTGGATGGTGATAAATTCTTTTTATAATGGATTAGGATGGCAATCAAGGTCGATTGTAGATGTTGCAGCGGGAGGAGCTTTATGGGCCAAGAGTTATAAAGAGGCTTATGAACTCATCGAGACAATGGCAGCAAATGATTTTCAAAATCCTACAGCCAGAATGCCAAAGCCTAAAGTTGTGGGATTGTTAGAGGTTGATGTTATTACACAGTTATCAGCTCAAATGGCATCTATGGCGAAGAAGATTGATTCTTTGGCAGAGAATAAAGTAAAGCATGTTGATTATGTATGCGAGATATGTACGAGGTCACATCAAATCGATTAGTGTGCAATCAATTCAAAGTCAGTGCAGTATGTGAGCAACTACAATAAAAACTAAAATCAGTTCCAGAATTCTTATAACCCCAACAACCGCAACCATCCAAATTTTAGCTAGACAAACAATCAAAATCAACAGTTTCAACCTCAACATTAGTTTTAGTCACAACCATCTCACCAACAGTATACACCAAAATCACCCTACCCTCTAGGATTTCAACAGCAACCACAACATCATCAACCATCTGCACCTCCAAAAACTTGTTGCCTCCTTTTTGGTTTAACAAAATGGACTCTAACTCATGCAAGTATACAAGGGTCAACAAGTAGTATATAGTAAGAAAAGTATCGATCCACGGAGAAAGGTGTTAAATCTAATTTATCATGCAACAACTTAATCATTATTTCTATATGCTCAAACTATCAATCAATAGATGAATTAATATCTAAATTAATTATCAACACAATAAATAAATATTATTAGAAGGAGGTAATCAAATTGGAAAGATATGGGCTTCTAATATCATCTAATGCTTCATCTAAAATGTATGCCTCATGTTATGTCTACTTATTCAATACAGAAAGCTAGTCGAGAGCACATAAATGAAACACAACCATTTTTCAATGAACTATGCCCAATTTACACAAAATCCACAATTGATAGAATTCATGTAAACATCACAATTACTAAACTCATTATATGTCTATGTGAATTTATAGCAAATATGATTAAGCTCAAACTCTTTTAATGACTACAAATTGTGAAACGGTATATGCTTATCCGGATCACAAATCACAAAGCCTAACATAAATAAGCCTTATGAACATATTGTTAGGTTTGTAATATTCATGAACGCAATCAAATTGCACAAATTAAACGGAAATGTGAAAAATCAGAGTTTTAAAATTTTACAAACCATATACCCGGATCATCTTTTGTACACAATTATTAATTAAACGAAAAGATAAAAAACAAGAATCATACCCTTGAATATTCGAGCTTCCTCAGGTACAAGTTCACCTCCAAATCCTTTCGCGTCAACTTGAATCCACCGGGTTTGGTTCCTTCCTTTGATCAACGTTAGCCACCCAAGTGTTTTGGCCTCTAGAGGTGATCCACCAAGGAAGAAGAAATATTTAAGAAGATGGGTATTTGGCAAAACCTTAGTTTTATATCCCTATAGAAAAAGAGCGTACTCTCCCAACTATTGGAATTACGTCTGTTGAGAAAAAGTCAACAACCACACCACCCATAATAAGACTCTTCTTATTTATAGATGTGGGCAACCCTCCTTAACAATTAAGGAATTAGATTTTATTTTAATTAATTAAACTCCTTTAACTAATTTTCCTTCCTAATCCAATCAGGAATAAATGAGAGTACTTATATTAAATTAATTCCTAAACTCTTTTAGAAATTAAAATAATATTAATTGTAATAATATTAATAAGACTCCTCTTATTAATTTATATTTAATATTTCTCAAATATTTAATAATAAATATTAAGCTATTTAATTTATTCTATCACCATAGATTAAATTAAATCCACATAATATATTATTACGATTATGCCATTAACTTCTTAAATAATTATTCTTCCTTTTATGGTGTGACCCTTTAGGTTCTCCATATTAAACCTATTGTGAATAAATCAATTAGAACAATTCTAATCTTATTTAAATAAATAAATTAAATAATTAATTTATTTAAATAAATAATATTTATTCTACAATAAGGATAAGCCTCCCTAGCGATCAACGACTTTCCGTATAATATAAATTTCAACATTAATCATAAAAGAACCTTTGAGTAAATAGTTACCGCATAATTCAATCCTTCCACCATACAATGTCCCAATTAAATATAAGATATGGAATTCTTCATCAAGTCTTATTTTATTTAATTATATGTATTTCGATCCTTAAATGCACAACTCCAAATAATCCAAATTAGAAACTCCTTTCTAATTTCATTCTCCTTAACCAATAACTCATGGGTTGTCATTTATCGAATCACATAGACATTTCTCTTCTTTTATTAGAAGTGGTAGATTCTTTATCGATCATATATTATCTCCATGTATAACTTATTATACCCAAGCATACCATTTGATATACCCTAAGGGTCTTAAAGAATAAGTCAAAGTATAACTCATCATACATAAGATACTATTATGATCTCAAGTCCAAGGATTACTTGTACTACTATCACTACATGAATTCCTATTGACAGGCAAGTAAAACTCCATTAGGTATTCCTTAGCGAGCCACGTTCAGTGAACTTATTCTCTAATAAGCACCTACATACTTGCTTTAGTGTCTCCACACAAATGATCATGAGATCAATCATCCTCATCCAATGAGCAAGCAACATATGTACCAATCTATCCGGATTCACTAATCCTTAATTTAGTAATCCAACGATTGGGAACTATTTTAGTTTTAAGCTTTCTAAGAATTTAGATCTCATTAGAATGATCATCATCATTATTCTAAAAGCATTGCTTAAAACTATGGGTTTATCACATATTATAAAACAACATCATATAGATAATTAAAAGCCTTTAATAAATTAATACTTTTTATTAATAAATGAATAAGATTGTTACAAAGTATATGCTTTATCATCAAAATGATTGGCTTATGTGCATACTACTTTCAATCTCCCACTTGCAGCACTAAAGCCAATCGCCATGGTATCGCATACCTTCTTCTTCTCTAAGTGACGATTATCCTGCTGTTGGATAACCTTCAGTAAATGGATATGTAATGTTGTTCTTGATAGTCCACTATCTCTATAGTGATTTCCCATCTTTCAATGATTCTTACAATCAAATGAAAGTGCCACAACACATGTTTAGATCCAAGATGAGACTTAGAACTATTCCTAGTTACAGAATGAACTTTTCATCCAAACAATCAACTTGCAGCTTCATTTATAGCTATATACTTTGTCTTTATCACTAAACCAATAACTCTTTGCTGTTTGGAACCTTTCCAATTTCACCGCACCACCGTTCAAGGTAACGCTTTACCTTAAAGTGGATTTTCTGTCGTCTTGGTCTGTCTGAAAAAAAACTTGAGTCTGTTAAGCCCTCTAGTTTTAATTCAGACCCACCATAAATATGATCACATCCTTAGTGCCGGTTAAGTACTTTAAGATATTTTTCACTAACTCATAGTGAACTTCTCCAGAATATGACTGATCAACATCAGGTCTCGTACATTTCATTTCATACATGATAGTTACTCATGCGATCTCTCTTTTTGGAGTCTTTGGGGACTATTAAGAGAGATATACACCATGGCTCATCAACATGAGACATCTGCTGGAGTTTGCCACGCTAAACGACTTTAGCATCAAATGAATATACGTTCATTAGGTTAAGTCGAGCATCCTCTGAAATCTATCTATATAGATTTGTATCCCCAATTATGATAATTTTCCCAAATTATTCATGGAGGAATGTTTAGACAACTTTATCTTTACTGATTGTAGCATTAGTGTGTCATTCCTTATCAGTAGTACATCAATATATAATACTAGGAATGTCACGGCGCTCCCACTGACCATTTTGTACACACTAGGTTCATTCTTGTTTTTGATAAAATCAAACAATTTTTATTTGTTTCATCAAAACGAATGTTCCATTTTTGAGAAGCTTGTTTCAATCCATTTCTCTGAGTGTCTACAACTCTTACCTTATCGTATGTAACTGAATCATCATCTTCTATGATACGTACCTCATCATCATCATCTATGATGAATCCATACCTCCTAGGTATCTTTGGTACTATTCTAGATTTACGATTCGGTTGTGGTACAATATGTCTATTTATATGTTCCTCTTATTTGACTTATAGTATTTTATGGTTCTTGAACTCTTCAAGATCTATTATCCTCCCACTAGCCCCTTCAATGATAAACATCTTTATCTTAGAAGGTAGCGTGTTTCGCAACAAACACCTTTTGCTAAGTAGGATTATAGAATATATGCCCTAAACTTACTTTAGGATGTCCCACATATCTGCACTTATCAAATCTTGTCCCAAACTTATCCTTTGAAACCTTTTCACATAAGTTGGACAACCCCTTATCTTAACATACTTAAGATTAGGAATCCTCCCTGTCCATAACTTTTATGGAGTCTTGGGGATGGATTTTGAGGTTACCTTTTGTAGATATACAACCATTTCTAGGACATGACCCTAGAGGATACTGGAATGTCGGTAAATTATTATGGACCGTACCATGTCCAACAAGGTACGATTTTTCCTTTTAGATGCATCAATCAATTATTGCGTATCAGGAGGCGTCCATTATGAGAAAACCATTTGAGATGATCTAGAAACTTATTGCACAAGTATTTATTCCTTGATCTAATCAAAGAATCTTAATACTTTGCCAATTTGTTTCACTTCTGAATTCTTTGAACCTTTCAAATAATTCACACTTGTATTTCAGCAAATACATACATTCAACTCTTTAAATGATAATCTCCTTTCTTATACTAGTTTGTTCAATTTGAAAAATTATTTTCACGTAAGTCAAGTACACAAAATCCATTAAGTAATATTCCAGTTCTATACAAAACATTATTATTATAAATAGAACAATAATTGTTCTTAAATATAATACCAAAGATTTCATTGTCCAACAACAAAATAAAAATAATGTTTCCAATGAGAACTAGAATACAATAACAACTTATTGACTTAATAGATTTTCACGTAAGCAATGCTAAACTATAAGTTTCTATGGCTAATGTAGCAACCTTTGCTTCATTTTCCACACATAGGATTACTTATCTTTGTTTAGCTATCTACTTCTGCTTGGTCCCTTCATAAATCTATATTTATGATAACCAAAGTTGGTATCCAATACCCAAGTAGAACCTTGATTTAAAGAAAAATGTATTTTAAATCATGAACAAAATTGTATTTGTAACCGAAACTTCACTAAGCTTCTTCTGGTTAGCCTCTACAAGATGCTTCTTGCAGTTCTTTCCAGTGTCCATGCTTATTGCAGTGGAAGCAAACTCCTTTGCTATCCGTATCAGTTTTGCTCTCATCAATGCGTTAGCTACTACGTTCGCTTTACCAGGATGGTATTGAATGGTATGATCGTAATCTTTCAATAGCTCAAGCCATCATCGTTGTCTCATTTGAGTTCCTTTTGAGTAAAGAAATATTTGAGGCTTTAAATATCCGTATAGATCTCCACCTTCTCTCCATACAAGTAATACCTCTAAATCTTAAACGCAAAAATGATAGCTGCCAACTCTAGATCGTGAGTAGGATAATTCCTCTCATATTTTTAAGTTGTCATGAGGCATAGGCTATGAATATCCCATGTTGCATTAGAACACACCCTAAAACTTTGCCTAAAGCATCGCTGTATATAACAAATCCCTCTGAACCAGCTGGTATTATCAAAATAGGTGCTGAAATGAGCCTCATCTTGAGTTCTTGAAAACTCTTCTTACAATCCTCGCTCCAACCGAATTTTGTATCTTTTCGAGTCAGCTGAGTTAATGGATTTGCGATTCGAGAAAATCCTTCCACGAACCTCCGATAATAACCAGCTAAGCCCAAAAAGCTACATACTTCGGTCACTGACTTAGGTTGCTCCAGCTTTGAATTGCTTCAATCTTTGTCGGGCCAACAGATATTCCGTGATTTGATATCACGGGCCCAAGGAATGTTATTTCCTTAAGCTAGAACTTGCATTTCTTCAACTTGGAATATAACTTGCTTTCACGAAGCTTTTGGAGTATCAGCCTAAAGTGTTTCTCATGATCTTCACGGCTTTTGGAGTAAATGAGGATGTCATCAATAAAGACGACCACAAAGTGATCCAAATATTCCTTGAATACTCGGTTCATCATATCCATGAAGGCAGTAGGAGCATTAGTCAATCCAAAAGACAGACTAGGAATTCGTAATGCCCGTACCGAGTTCTGAAAATAGTCTTTGGAATGTCATCAGTTTTAATCTCTAATTGATGATATCCGGAACGAAGATCGATCTTTGAAATGAATTTGGCGCCTTGCCATTGGTCAAACAGATCATCAATACAAAGTCGCATACTTCCATCTTTCTTCTTCACGAATAGAACAAGGGCACCCCAAGGAGATGTACTAGTGTTAGAGTTTATGCCCTAGAGGCCAATTATTTGAAATAATTGCTTAACGTTTTGATATTATATTTGAGTGAATAAATAAATGATTTTATTATGGCTTTATTTACTGCGTAATATAATTGTTAGCATAATAAAATTCCTTACAATAGTGATACAAATTATATAGTTTCAAGTATGTGACTTGAACCTGAGATTATAATTACAATTAGTATCATTGTTCTTAAATGTCCCTAGTCGAGTATCATTGTTGATGGGACAACAATGATGCATTGAGACAAGTATGTGGATTGACTGATGTACAAATCTCATTGGTCATAAATATATGAGAAATTAAGTCAATGCATAGGTACATGTTAGAGAACGATGTACTGGACAGACCCACCATGAGAATTCTATATGGAGCATTATGTGAAGTGTCATTAGCAATTCTCATAGTGACAATGATGTAATGGTCCTCCGACCTGAAATTGCTATATTAGTACACGAAAATTTATGTACTTTGATATCATCAAATTGTTAGGTTTGTAATATTCATGAACGCAATCAAATTGCAAAAATAAGCGGAAACGTGTAAAAATCAGAGTTTAAAATTTTTACAAACCATATACCCGGATCACCCTTTATGCACAATTATTAATTAAACGAAAAAGAAGAATAAGAAACATACCCTTGAAGATCCGAGCTTCCTCAGGTACAAGTTCACCTCCAATCCTTTTCGCATTCAACTTGAATCCACCGGGTTTTGTTCCTTCCTTTGATCAACGTTAGCCACCCAAGTGTTTGGCCTCTAGAGGTGATCCACCAAGGAATAATAAAGATTCAAGAAAATGGGTGGTTGGCTAAACCCTAGTTTTTCTATCTCTATAGAAAAAGAGCGTACTCTCCAACTCTTGGAATTATAACGTATGTTGTAAAAGTCAACAACCCCTCACCCATAATAAGACTCCTCTTATTTATAGATGTGGGCAACCCACCTTAACAATTAAGGAATTGAGTTTTATTTAATTAATTAAATTCTTTTAATTAATTAAGCTCCTAATCTTATTAGGGATAATTAATTAAACTCCTTTAACTAATTTTCCTTCCTAATCCAATCGAGGAATAAATGAGAGTACTTATATTAAATTAATTCCTAAACTCTTTTAGAAATTAAAATAATAATAATTGTAATAATATTAATAAGACTCTCTTATTAATTTATATTTAATATTTCTCAAATATTAAATAATAAATATTAAGCTATTTAATTTATTCTATCACCATAGATTAAATTAAATATACATAACATATTATTACGATTATGCCATTAACTTCTTAAATAATTATTCTTCCTTTTATGGTGTGACCCTTTAGGTTCTCCATATTAAACCTATTGTGAATAAATCAATTAGAACAATTCTAATCTTATTTAAATAAATAAATTAAACAATTAATTTATTTAAATAAATAATATTTATTCTACAATAGGATAAGCCTCCCTAATGATCAACGACTTTCCGTATAATATAGATTTCAACATTAATCATAAAAGAACCTTTGAGTAAATAGTTACTGTATACAATTCAATCCTTCCACCATACAATGTCCCAATTAAATATAAGACATGGAATTCTTTGTCAAGTCTTATTTTATTTAATTATATGTATTTCGATCCTTAAATGCACAACTCCAAATAATGCAAATTAGAAACTCCTTTCTAATTTCATTTTGCCTTAACCCAAGGACTACTTGGGGTTGTCATTTATCGAATCACATAGGACATTTCTCTTCTTTTATTAGAAGTGGTAGATTCTTTATTGATCATATATTATCTCCATGTATAACTTGTTATACCCAAGCATACCATTTGATATACCCTAAGGGTCTTAAGGAATAAGTCAAAGTATAACTCATCATACACAAGATACTATTATGATCTCAAGTCCAAGGATTACTTGTACTACTATCACTACATGAATTCCTATTGACAGGCAAGTAAAACTCCATTAGGTATTCCTTAGCGAGCCACGTTCAGTGAACTTATTCTCTAATAAGCACCTACATACTTGCTTTAGTGTCTCCACACAAATGATCATGAGATCAATCATCCTCATCCAATGAGCAAGCAACATATGTACCAATCTATCCGGATTCACTAATCCTTAATTTAGTAATCCAACGATTGGGAACTATTTTAGTTTTAAGCTTTCTAAGAATTTAGATCTCATTAGAATAATCATCATCATTATTCTAAAAGCATTGCTTAAAACTATGGGTTTATCACATATTATAAAACAACATCATATAGATAATTAAAAGCCTTTAATAAATTAATACTTTTTATTAATAAATGAATAAGATTGTTACAAAGTATATGCTTTATCATCAAAAATGATTGGCTTATGTGCATACTACTTTCAATCTCCCACTTGCACTAAAGCCAATCGCCATGGTATCGCATACCCTTCTTCTCTAAGTGACGATTATCCTGCTGTTGGATAACCTTCAGTAAATGGATATGTAATGTTGTTCTTGACAGTCCACTATCTCTATAGTGATTTCCCATCTTTCAATGATTCTTATAATCAAATGAAAGTGCCACAACATATGTTTAGATCCAAGATGAGACTTAGGAACTATTCCTAGTTCTGTAATCAACTTTTAATCCAAACAATCAACTTGCAGCTTCATTTATAGCTATATACTTTGTCTTTATCACTAAACCAAAGAACTCTTTTTGTTTTTGAACCTTTCTAAATCATCGCACCACTGCTCAAGATAACGCTTTACCTTTAAGTGGATTTTTCATCATCTTGGTCTCATTCTGAAAAACTTGAGTCTCATAAGCCCTCTAGTTTTAATTTAGACCCACCATGAATATGATCACATCCTTAGTGCTAAGGTTAAGCACTTTAAGATATTTTTCACTGACTCATAGTGAACTTCTCCATAATATGACTGATCAACATCAGGTCTCGTACATTTCATTACATACATGATTGTCACTCATTCGACCTCTCTTCTTTTAATAGTTTATGGGGACTATTAAGAAAGATACACTTCATGGCTCATCAACATGAAACATCTCTTGGAGCTTGCCATGCTAAACGACTTTAGCATCAAATGCATATACGTTCCTTGGGTTAAGTTGAGCATCCTTTTAAATCTATCTATATAGATTTTATCCCCAATTAAGATACTCTTCCCAAACCATTCATGGAGGAATATTTAGACAATTTTATCTTTACTGATTGTAGCATTGGTATGTTATTCCTTATTCGTAGTATATCAATATATAATACTAGAAATGTCATAACGCCCTCATCGAATTCTTTTGTACACACTAGAACTCTTACCTCATCAGATGTAACTCGGATCATCATCTTCTATGATCGTGCCTCTCATCATCATCATCCATGATGAATCCATACCTCCTAGGTATCTTCAGTACTATTTTAGATTTACGATTCAGTTGTGGTACAATAGGTCTATCTACAGGTTCTTCTTATTTAACTTATAGTGTTTTGTGGTTCTTGAACTCTTCAAGATCTATTATCCTCCCACTAGCCCCTTCAATGATAAACACATTTATCTTAGAAGGCAGCGTGTTTGGCAATAAACACCTTTTGCTAAGTAGGATTATAGAAGATATACCCTAAACTTACTTTAGGATGTCCCACAAATCGACACTTGTCAAATCTTATCCCAAGCTTATCCTTTGAAACCTTTTCACATAAGTTGGACAACCACTTATCTTAACATACTTAAGTTTAGGAATCCTCCATGTCCATAACTTTTATGGAGTCTTGGGGCTGTATTTTGAGGTTACCTTTTTCGTAGATATGCAGCCATTTCTAGGACATGACCCTAGAAGGATACTGGAATGTCGATAAAATCATTATGGATCACACCATGTTCAACAAGGTACGATTTTTCATTCAGATACATCAATCAATTATTGCGTATCAGGATGTGTCCATTATGAGAAAACCATTTGAGATGATCTAGAAACTTATTGCACAAGTATTTATTCCTTGATCTAATCAAAGAATCTTAATACTTTGCCAATTTGTTTCACTTCTGAATTCTTTGAACCTTTCAAATAATTCACACTTGTATTTCAACAAATACATACATTCAACTCTTTGAATGATCATCTCCTTTTCTTATACTAGTTTGTTCAATTTATAAAATAAATTTTCACGTAAGTCAAGTATACAAAATCCATTAAGTAATCTTTCAGTTCTATACGAAACATTATTATTATAAATAGAACAACAATTGTTCTTAATTATAATACCAAAGATTTCATTGTCCAACAATAAAATGGAAATAATATTTCTAACAAGAACTGAAATATAATAACAACTTATTGACTTAATAGATTTTCCCATAGGCATTGCTAAACTATAAGTTTCTATGGCTAATGTAGCAACCTTTGCTTCATTTCCCACACATAGGATTACTTATCTATGTTCAGCTTTCCACTTCTGCTTGGTCCCTTCATAAATCTATATTTATGATAACCAAAGTCGGTATCCAATACCCAAGTAGAACCTTGACTTAAAGAAAAATTTATTTAAATCATGAACAAAATTGTATTTGTAACCGAAACTTCACTAAGCTTCTTTGGTTAGCCTCTGCAAGATGTTTCTCGCAGTTTCTTTTCCAAAGGTCCCGACTTATTGTAGTGGAAGCAAACTCCTTTGCTATCCGTATCGCTTTTGTTCTTATTATCCTTTGTTTATGCCTTTCTATATACCTTCTTTGAATCGCTCTTCTTTTCGTAAGATCCTTTGGCCCCTACCAAGAAGACATGGTCTTTCTTGGTTGAAAGTGACTCTCATCATTTTTCAACATGTTAAGCAAATCAACGAAGTCGATATCTAGCTTATTTATATGAAAATTCACAACAATTGTGAAAGGAGTCCGGGAGTGAGTGCAAGATCAAATCTTGGCTCAACTCTCCATCCATGACAAAACTAGTTGTCCTAATTGATCAATCAAATTGATTATGTTAAGAACTTTTTGTCTGTACTATAGTGCCATTGGCCATTCTAGATCGGAAGAGCTCCTTAGATATCTGATATCTATCAGTCCTACTTTCCTCACTATCAACTACTTGATGTGCAGGAATATAGTAGGAGCATCCATAGTTTCATGCTGACACTGAAGCTCGTTGCTCATGGATTCGAGCATGATGCATTGAGCCAACTGTGCATCATCTTGCCACTTTCTAAAAGTAGCAATCTCTTCCTCAGAGGCATTGTCTACAACCATTGTAGAGATAGGCGTTTATGGACATAAGATAGCTTTTCAAATATGAGAACTATTCTCAAATTCCTTAACCAATCCGCTTAAATTTGGCCGTTAATTTAGCATCTAATATGCTTCGCGATGATAGTAATTTTAGACATTGTAAAATTTCAGAAATGAATTTGTAATTAACAACATTTTAACATACATTCTTTTATTAATTACAAAAATAAATTAGGTCTTGTTTTAAATTGGTATCTCCACTATTTTCTTCAAACTATATTACCTCACTTATATAGTTCGCAAAATCTAATTAAAAAGATTTGCTAGTGAGAATAAGGATCCCATTTCAAATGTATATAGCCTTGTGGTGACACAACAAACTATATATAAATAAATAGGTAGACAACTTTTGTCAATTACATCAACTATGCAACTCCTTTTCTTTTGCCTCTTAGATTATTTTGATCAAGTGGTGGCACATCCGAATCAAAATTATCCAAGTTAAGTCCGACCTAGCACTCCATATATTCAAAAAAGAAAATATCATCCTTGTGGTGACACAACAAAACAATATTGTTCAATTTTCTTTATAAGCATCAAATGTGATAATTAACATCTTAAATACTTAATACTTGCCTTGTGGTGACACAACAAACTCATATTAAATATTTAATACTCTATTAATTTTATCTTGCTAGAAGGCAACGCTCGATATTCCAAATATCTTTGAACGCTTAGGACTTAATATAAAAAATTGAGGGGTTTGTTATTAATTTGTCTCATCTTGTTTAGCTAAGCATGCATATATATATATATAAAATACGCGTTATATTAATGAACATGTGAAGCATGTTTGCATAATATATAATATATATAGTATAAGCATGCACATATAAAATACTATATTCTACCCGGATTGATTATGGACTTTTATTCTAGTTTGGTTCACTAGAGCCACCAAGTGAACCAAAAGGTCAAACCCTAGGGGTGCAAGAAATAATATTTAAATATAACTATTACATTTAAACCCTGCTCCATTACTTAACGGGTCTTCAAGCGCTCCTTGCTCCTTGATCTCCAATTTTTCAAAATTAATTCTAACTATTCCTATTACAAAACTAATTAAAATAAATAGAAACCTTGATCAGCAGTCAAGGGGAAGTACATAGGAGGGAGATAGAATTTACATTCAGAAAAATTAGAGAAGACGAGGTACGCAGACCTCATTTAATAAAACCCATACATTCATGCATCCAACTAAAATAAAATCCAATCGCATTGGTCAATAGTCCATAATCAATCCCATTTATTATCAAACACATCACCATATGCATCAATAAATAACATTCATCTCATGAATAATAAACATTCAATATATATATTGATATCATTTAATGGGCAAATTTAGTTAGTATAAAATCTATTTTTTGAATCAAAATAAACTCCTTTATTTTAATCCAAATTTAAATCAAAATAAAACTATTTTATTTTAATTTATCAAATTTTGAATAAAATAAACTATTTTATTTTAATCAAAATCTTTAATCAAAATAAACTCCTTTATTTTAATTAATTATGTAATCCAATTTCATGTAAAAAAAAACTTTTATTAAAAGAAACACGGATTTTCTTTCCTATTCACAAATAAAACTCCTTTATTTTGAATAATATGAAATCTTATTTCATATCTAAATAAACTCCTTTATTTCAGGAAATTAGGATTCTCTTTCCTATTCACAAATAAACTCCTTTATTTTGAATAATATGAAATCTTATTTCATATCTAAATAAACTCCTTTATTTAAGGAAACATGAATTCATTTTCCTATTTACAAATAAACTCTTTTATTTTAGGAAATATGGAATCCAATTTCAACTCCAATTAGTTATCATGAAATCTAATTCCAATTCTAATTAGTTAGTATGAAATCCAATTTTAAAATTAAAATAAACCTTTTATTTTAAGATTAAAATAAACTTTTATTTTAATTATAAAATAATTAAGAATAATATAGGTATATATATATATAAACTGTATATAATATACTATTATATATATACAATATATAACTATTATATAATATATATATATATATATATATATAACTATTATAATCTTAATTATTAAAGTCACTAGAATCATGAATCATTCCAGGGCCATGTGATAAAAGCCTAAGCGAAAATCAGTTAGTTCACGTGATTCGCGAATTGAAGCTCCTTGTTTAAAAAAAACCGGATTAAGATTTAGCGAATTTTTTTTTTTTTTTGAAATCAAACATGATTCTGGATTCATGTAAAGTGACTCATGTACCAATCCCACGTTATCCTGCCTTGTGAATCAACGAAAAAAAAAGAAAAAAAATCAAAATACTGATTTTCAAAACAGATTTCGCGATTTTTTTTTTTAAATTTTATACAATAAATTATGCCCAATTAAATTGTTCTAAACACATATCAATATACATATCAAATTTGAACAATTAATAATTTGCATAAAGGTTTGGCTCTGATACCACTGTTAGGTTGGTAATATTCATGAACACAATCAAATTGCAAAAATAAGCGGAAACGTGTAAAAATCAGAGTTTAAAATTTTTACAAATCATATACCCGGATCACCCTTTATGCACAATTATTAATTAAACGAAAAAGAAGAATAAGAAACATACCCTTGAAGATCGAGCTTCCTCGTGTACAAGTTCACCTCCAAATCCTTTCGCGCTCAACTTGAATCCACCGGGTTTGTTCCTTCCTTTGATCAACGTTAGCCACCCAAGTGTTTGGCCTCTAGAGGTGATCCACCAAGGAATAATAAAGATTCAAGAAAATGGGTGGTTGGCTAAACCCTAGTTTTTCTATCTCTATAGAAAAAGAGCGTACTCTCCAACTCTTGGAATTATAACGTATGTTGTAAAAGTCAACAACCCCTCACCCATAATAAGACTCCTCTTATTTATAGATGTGGGCAACCCACCTTAACAATTAAGGAATTGGGTTTTATTTAATTAATTAAATTTTTTTAATTAATTAAGCTCCCTAATCTTATTAGGGATAATTAATTAAACTCCTTTAACTAATTTTCCTTCCTAATCCAATCAGGAATAAATGAGAGTACTTATATTAAATTAATTCCTAAACTCTTTTAGAAATTAAAATAATAATAATTGTAATAATATTAATATGACTCCTCTTATTAATTTATATTTAATATTTCTAAAATATTAAATAATAATATTAAGCTATTTAATTTATTCTATCACCATAGATTAAATTAAATATACATAACATATTATTACGATTATGCCACTAACTTCTTAAATAATTATTCTTCCTTTTATGGTGTGACCCTTTAGGTTCTCTATATTAAACCTAAGTAGAATAAATCAATTAGAATAATTCTAATCTTATTTAAATAAATAAATTAAATAATTAATTTATTTAAATAAATAATATTTATTCTACAATAGGATAAGCCTCCCAAGCGATCAACGACTTTCCGTATAATATAGATTTCAACATTAATCATAAAAGAACCTTTGAGTAAATAGTTACCGTGACAATTCAATCCTTCCACCATACAATGTCCCAATTAAATATAAGACATGGAATTATCATGTTAAGTCTTATTTTATTTAATTATATGTATTTCGATCCTTAAATGCACAACTCCAAATAATGCAAATTAGAAACTCCTTTCTAATTTCATTCTCGCCTTAACCAAGGACTACCGGGTTGTCATTTATCGAATCACATAGGACATTTCTCTTCTTTTATTAGAAGTGGTAGATTGTTTATCGATCATATATTATCTCCATGTACAACTTGTTATACCCAAGCATACCCTAATACCCTAAGGGTCTTAAGGAATAAGTCAAAGTATAAATCATCATACACAAGATACTATTATGATCTCAAGTCCAAGGATTACTTGTACTACTATCACTACAGAATTCCTATCGACAGCAAGTAAAACTCCATTAGGTATTCCTTAGCGAGCCACGCTCAAAGAACTTATTCTCTAATAAGCACCTACATACTTGCTTTAGTGTCTCCACACAAATGATCATGAGATCAATCATCCTCATCCAATGAGCAAGCAACGATATGTACCAAATCTATTCTCATTAGAATGATTCACTTCTAATCCCCAATTTAGTAATCCAATGATTGGGAACTATTTTAGTTTTAAGCTTTCTTAAGAATTTAGATCTCATTAGAATGATCATCATCATTATTCTAAAAGCATTGCTTAAAACTATGGGTTTATCACATATTATAAAACAAAGATCATGTAGATAATTAAAAGCCTTTAATAAATTAATACTTTTTATTAATAAATGAATAAGATTGTTACAAAGTATATGCTTTATCATCAAACATGATTGGCTTGTGTGCATATTACTTTCACAAATGTCACCTTTAATAGGGTGGACTATAAAGGTGATTATTGGGTTCATAATGAATCGTGTGAGAAATATGAGTGATCTAGATGGAATTTAACCATCCTATATATTATGGGTGATATCCATAGGCCTCTTGATTGAGTAGGACTATGAAATGCATGGCCATGCTCAAATAGTGATTTGTTTCATATAGTCTACTCATTGATCAAGAAAACTCAGATTAAATTATGAAGAGTATAACACATTCCATGACTCGAGTTTAATCTAGGATATTAAGGTTAAAAGGATTAAATTACATTGAAACATTGGTCACGATAAAGGTTGCATCGAATCATCGATCTTATTATTACTTGGGTAGCAGTGATGCATTACTAGATGCCGCTCACTGTTTATAATTTTATAATATGATTTTAAAATTATTGCCAAGGTAATAATAACCTATAGGGTCACACACATAGAACGTAATTTAAAAGGGAATTAATTTAAATTTTAAGGATTTAAATATATTAATATGATTAATAGTATTTAAATCACTTAATTTAAATTAAAAGGATAATTTATATATGTATATTAATTAAGACTAAGACTTAATATATATATATATATATATATATAAATTTAGATTTTATGAAATTAGTTTTTGATTAATACCTTTTTAACTACTATATATATGATATATAGCAGCCACTTAGGAAGACAATCAAAAAAAACTTACAAACCCTAGCCGCTCTTAGAGAGAGACTAGAGAAAAGTTTGAAAATCTTGTTCCTTTGGTGGCTAGTACCGCAGCTCCTTTTATTGCAGAATCGTTCGATGATTTGTGTGCATTCGTGTGGATACCATATATACGTAGTACCGTGATGAATTAAGTTGGAGATTCGGAGCGTTTCAGAAAATTCAATAATCGGTATAATATCTAAACGTCTGAATTAATTGAATTTTTCGCATGGATCCTGTTTTAGGGTTTCAGAAATTGCTTTAAAATTTTTATTTCCGCTGTGCGTTTCTGTGCCGAAACCCAACAGTGGTATCAAAGCTACTTGAGAAATGATTAATTCAGATAACGTGTTTAATTGTTTTCGATATATATGATATGTAATGATACAATTTTACCGGTCTGAAATTGATTATATTGTTTTCGATATATATGATATATGATGATACAATTTTACTGAACTGTTAATTGAGTATATGATATTCTGTAATCGACATATTACGGTATTATGAATATCGATATAATAGATATGCATGTATATGATGTTACGTTAATTGAGTATATGAAATTTTGTAATCGATATATTCTGGTATTATGAATATCAGTAATAGATATACATGTATATGATGTTCAGTTAATTGTATCTTATATGGCGTAATAACGATATACAACTTATGTTTTAATTGGATTAAAGTATGCATATTCATTTAATATGATTAATTGAAACTGGACATATATGATATGTAATTCGGTATATTGTTATTATGACTATTTTGGTGGATTAAATATATGATTCTAAAAGCTGTTTCGATTAGTACCATTCGTCGGACCCCACGCTGGGGGAGACCCCCTTGACCCCCGTCAGAATGCATACGATGGTCGTGACCCCAATATGTTATATATAGTTTTCTTTAATTATATATAAATTGTTATGTGCTTATTGTGATATGCATGGTGCATGCCTGCTTATGGCCTTTTGACCCATAGGTTAGTGGTTTTTTGGTTTTGAAATACGGCTTGCATATGTCGTGCCTTTTATAAATTCTAATGTAATATTCTCTTCTCATCTAAATCCCCTCGAATGTAACTCGAGGTTTCTTTATGTCATGTAATAATCAGAATCGATAAAGATGTCAAGATGGAGAACACGATGGAAAGATGATGATGGAGAGGAGGCACATGCTTGAGGAAGATCCAAGGAAGCTATTTATTTTAAGATCTTTTACCACCTTAGATTGACCTTCAATCTTTCATTAGCTTGAAAAGATTGACAATGGATTGGGCCATAACTGTGACACATTTAATTTTGCACTTTATTTATGCTTGTATGCGATATGATATGATAAATAATGTGCATGCTTAATAAGATTAAAATTGGTGAGATCTAAATTAATTTATAAAATCCCTCAATAAAATATTAAGTCTAAATCAGATGCCTTCCAATGAATAACACTCATCAAGACCTTGATCAATAGATGTAGGTTTGCCAAAGCAAAGTACCCTATTTATCTAGGTAAGATGCGATAGGATAATTGTGATATCCAAACTGTTAAAATCATTGGGCCTGACTTAACTAAGTTATCTCAATAGGATTGTGGACTTAGAGGCATAGAGTTTGGTTGGTACCATTAGATGGACTAGAAACAAATGTTGTTTACCAAACTATCCAGGAGTTATATATGATATAATTGACAAGGGGTTGTCTACCTAAATAATTATGTTTTGAGAGAATAGCCAAAGCTAACTTAAGGCATAATGAAATATGGATCTTGGCTCACTAGAAAGATTTAATAGAAAATGCTTTCCAAATTAATGGTGAGGGCTATTAATTTGAATAAAATAGTGGGAGGTATATTTTGAATGTACTATTATCAATTACATAATATCAACTCTGCAATTTGACTTATTATTTTTGCACTTATAAATTGTAGATATCAATGGCAAACAACAACAACACAAATAGTCTTTCATTACGATCAGTCCTTGAAAAGGACAAGCTGAGTGGAATTAATTTCCTTGACTGGCATAGGAACTTGAGGATTGTCCTCAAACAAGAGCGTAAGATATATGTCCTTGATGGGCCCATTCCTGCAGAACCAGTTGTCACTGCACCACGTGCGAAACATAATGCTTACAAGAAGCATCAAGATGATGCTCTAGACGTGAGTTGTGTCATGCTAGCAACCATGAACGCTGAGCTTCAAAAGCAACATGAGTTGATGGATGCTTATGATATGATCGAGCATCTCAAGAAATTGTTCGAAGGGCATGCTCGACAGGAGAGGTATGATACAAGCAAGGCATTGTATCACTGCAAAATGGGTGAACGTGATCTAGTTGGTCCACATGTGCTGAAAATGATTGGGTATATTGAGTACCTTGATAGGTTGGGTTTTCCAATCACTCCTAAGCCCAAACCCGATCTTGTTTTGAAATCTTTGAACAACAGCTATTCTCAATTTGTTATGAACTAACTTATGAATGAAATTGAGAAACCCCTTACTGAGTTGTTGAGCATGTTAAGAACTGCCGAGAACAACATGAAAAAGGCAGGACCCGCTCCCATAATGATGGTGCAAAAGGGGAATGCTAAGGGAATTTGGAAAGGCAAGAAGAAGATAGGATCTAAATCTTTTGCCAAACCCAATTCCAAAACCAAACAGGCTTTAAAACCTAAAGGTGGGGTGGCTAAAGAAGGTGAATGTCACTTCTGTGGAAAACCTGGACACTGGAAAAGGAACTGTCATGTTTATTTGGAAGAAGTGAAGAAAAGGAAAGGAAGTACGACTTCTGATTCAGGTATATATGTTATAGAAGTCAACTTGTCTACTTCTACATCATGGGTATTGGATAGTGGATGTGGTTCTCAAATTTGTGTTAATGTGTAGGGACTTCGAAGGAGTAGGACTTTGGTGAAAGGAGAGGTTGACCTACGAGTTGGGAATGGAGCAAAAGTTGTTGCACTGGCCGTAGGAACTTATCATTTATCTTTGCCCACTGGGCTAGTTTTAGAATTAGAAGATTGTTATTTTGTGCCTGCTATAAGCAAAAACATTATTTCTGTTTCTTGTTTGGACAAGAAAGGTTTTTCATTTATAATAAAGAACAATCGTTGTTTGTTTTACTTAAATGATATTTGTTATGGTGTTGCACAATTGTTTAACGGTCTCTATATTCTTGATTTAGAAATGCCTATATATAACATAAATACAAAATGATTTAAATCAAATGATTCAAATTCGACATATCTCTGGCATTGTCATTTAGGCCATATAAATGAGAAATGCATATCCAAACTCCATAAAGATGGGTTCTTGGATTCATTTGATTTTGAATCATATGAGAAATGCGAGTGTTGTTTATTAGGCAAAATGACTAAAAGCCCATTTCACTCGACACAGTGAACGGGCTAGGGATGTATTGGGACTTATACATAGTGATGTATGTGGACCCATGAGTTCATTAGCAAGAGGTAGGTTTATTACTTCATTACATTTACTGACGACTTTAGTAGATATGGATATGTGTATCGTATAAGACACAAATCCGAATCCTTTAAAAAGTTCAAGGAATTCAAGAATGAAGTTCAAAACTAATTTGGTAAAAGCATAAAAGCCCTTCGATCCGATCGAGGAGGTGAATACTTAAGCCAAGACTTTGATGACCTTCTAAAGGAGTGTGGTATTATATCACAACTCACTCCACCTGGAACACCCCAATGGAATGGTGTATCTGAGAGGAGGAATCGAACCTTGTTGGATATGGTACGATCAATGATGAGTCATGCAGATCTTCTAATAAGCTTCTGGGGTCATGCCCTAGAGACAGCTGCATTCACACTTAACCGTGTTCCTACAAAAATGGTTCACAAGACACCATATGAGATGTGGACTGGGAAACGTCCTAATATGTCATTAATAAAGATTTGGGGTTGCGAGGCATTCGTAAAACGTCTGAATTCTGACAAGCTCGGACCCAAATCAGACAAATGTAATTTTGTGGGATACCCAAAGGAAACAAAAGGGTATTATTTCTACAAACCTTCTGAGAACAAAGTATTTGTTGCTCGAACTGGTATTTTTTTAGAAAGAGAATTTGTCTCTAAAGGAAACAGTGGGAGGAAAGTAGAACTCGAAGAAATTCGAGAAACACAAAATATCATTGAACCTGAGTTGGAACGTGAGCAGGAACCACAAGATATTATGGAAAGTGAACTTGCTCAAATTACACAAGTCATTCATAGATCTGGTAGGACACGCCAAGAGCCTGAGAGATATTATGGATATCTTGAGACTCAAAACGGTGATGTGATGCTCATAGATAAAGATGAGCCTGCTTCCTACCAAGAAGTTATGAATGGACCAGATTCTGAGAAATGGCTTGAAGCCATGAAATCTGAGATGGACTCCATGTACACTAACCAAGTATGGACTCTGGTTGATCCACCCGAAGGGGTAAAACCAATCGGGTGCAAGTGGGTTTTCAAGAAGAAAATCGACATGGATGGTAATGTACAAACCTATAAAGGCCGACTGGTAGTAAAAGGTTTCAAACAAATTCAAGGTGTTGACTATGATGAAACCTTCTCTCCAGTGGCAATGGTTAAATCCATCAGGATCTTACTTGCTATTGCAGCTTTTTATGATTATGAAATCTGGCAGATGGATGTCAAAACTGCTTTCCTTAATGGAAATCTCCTTGAGGATGTGTATATGACACAACCTGAGGGTTTTGTCACTCCAAAGGATGCTGGAAAGGTATGTAAGCTGCAGCGATCCATTTATGGATTGAAGCAAGCCTCTCGGAGTTGGAATCTTCGATTTGATGAAGCAGTCAAAGAATTTGGCTTTATTAAAAATGAAGATGAACCTTGTGTATATAAGAAGGTTAGTGGGAGTCACATTGTATTCCTAGTATTATATGTTGATGACATATTAATTATTGGGAATGACATTCCTTCCTTACAGGCTGTAAAAACATGGTTAGGAAAATGTTTCTCCATGAAAGATTTGGGCGATGCTGCCTACATTTTAGGTATCAGGATCTATAGAGATAGATCGAGAAAAATGCTCGGCCTAAGTCAAAGTACATATATTGATAAAGTGTTGAAACGGTTCAGCATGCAAGAGGCAAAAAGAGGAAACTTACCCGTGACTCATGGTGTAAAGATCTCTAAGGCCCAATGTCCTAAATCACAAGATGATGAGGAGCGTATGAGAAAGATCCCTTATGCTTCGGCAATTGGATCTATCATGTATGCAATGATATGTACTCGTCCGGATGTCTCATATGCTTTGAGCATGACGAAAGCGGATACCATCGAATCCAGTGAAGGTCATCATCGATGTTAGATCCAAGAATATCCTCAAGTACACGAAAAAGGACTAAGGATTCATTCTTGGTATATGGAGGTGAAGACGAATCGGCGCGGTAAAGGGTTACACGGATGTTAGTTTCGGTGACAATGATGACTATAAGTCTCAGTCAGGTTTTGTGTTTTGCCTTAATTGTGGTGTTGTTAGCTGGAAAAGTTCGAAGCAAGAGACAGTAGCTGATTCTATAACAGAGGCTAAGTATATTGCTACTTCTAGTGCAGCCAACGAGGCTGTATGGATTAAAAAGTTCATCACTGAACTTGGTGTTGTTCCAACCATTGTTGATCCGGTTGCTCTATACTGTGATAATAATGGAGCCATTGCACAGGCTAAGGAACCCAGATCTCACCAACGATCCAAGCATATACTTAGGCAATACCATCTCATCCGTGAAATCATTGATAGAGAAGATGTACAAATAGGAAGAGTGCCTACAGATGATGATAATATTGCAGATCCACTGACCAAGGCTTTGTCGCAGTAGAAGCACGACGGTCACACTAGTTCCATGGGTATTAGATACATAAGTGATTGGCTCTAGTTCAATTGGGAGACTGTTAGAGTTTATGCCCTAGAGGCCAATTATTTGATATAATTGCTTAACGTTTTGATATTATATTTAATTGAATGAATAAATGATTTTATTATAGTTTTATTTACTGCGTAATATAATTGTTAACATAATAAAATTCCTTACAATAGTGATACAAATTATATAGTTTCAAGTATGTGACTTGAACATGAGATTATAATTACAATTAGTATCATTGTTCTTAAATGTCCCTAGTCGAGTATCATTGTTGATGGGACAACAATGATGCATTGAGACTAGTATGTGGATTGACTGATGACCAAATCTCATTGGTCATAAATATATGAGATATTAAGTCAATGCATAGGTACATGTTAGAGAACGATGTACTGGACAGACCCACCATGAGAATTCTATATGGAGCATTATGCGAAGTGTCATTAGCAATTCTCATAGTGACAATGATGTAATGGTCCTCCGACTTGAAATCGCTATATTACTACACGAGAATTTATGTACTTTGATATCATCAAATGTCACCTTTAATAGGGTGGACTATAAAGGTGATTATTGGGTTCATCATGAATCGTGTGAGAAATATGAGTGATTTAGATGGAATTTAACCATCCTATATATTATGGGTGATATCCATAGGCCTCTTGATTGAGTATGACTATGAAATGCATGGTCATGCTCAAATAGTGATTTGTTTCATATAGTCTACTCATTGATCAAGAAAACTCAGATTAAATTATGAAGAGTATGACACATTCCATGACTCGAGTTTAATCTAGGATATTAATGTTAAAAGGATTAAATTACATTGAAACATTGGTCACGAAAAAGGTTGCATCGAATCATCGATCTTATTATTACTTGGGTAGCGATACATGCATTACTAGATCGCACAGCTCACTTTGTTTATAATTTTATAGTATGATTTTAAAATTATTACCAACGTAATAATAACTTTATAGGGCGTAGCGTAATTTAAAGGGATTAATTTAAATTTTAGGATTTAAATATATTAATATGATTAATAGTATTTAAATCAATTTAAATTAAAAGGATAATTATATATATATGTATATTAATTAAGTAAGACATTACTAGATAAAATAGGCGAAATAAATAAAACTAAGCCAAGAACAAAACTAATCCTGACAAATAATAGGTCAATCAAATGAATATTTGAGTGTTATTTAATTCAAAACAAAATAGAATATACCTTGCCACACGTGGTGATCAAATAATAAATCACACACATTAGACCGCTTGAATCCAATGCATAAAATCGGAAGGCGTGTTTGGCACAAACATCACCAATCCTCATGCTTGAGCGAAGCAATTGAAACTAGTACCCATTCCACAACAAAACAGAATGGCCAACTCCCACCTAGAACACAAAGCAGGCGCATCACACCGCCACGGAAGGTGTCATGTGCCTCTGTGCCGAGAGGGCATGCTCGTGGTACCCCAATGTGGTTATAGCTCGGGTACCCCATGGTATTCTAACAAAAATGTAATTCCTGACACATGGATAAAATATCAACTACGGGTTCTAAACGTATACATATTAAATCGAACGAATCATCAAAGTACATGTACATCACTATGAATATCAAAATAAAAATTTGTACATGCAATACAAATATGTAATTCCAATACTAACTACCAGAAATAAATTTATCACAATAAATTGACAAGGGACTATTATGAAGAGGCAAATACCTAAATTTGAAATGAATAACGAAGCAAACAAATCAAAACAAAAGAGTTTATTTGAAATAGTACGGAATCCTAAGTACCGGATTAAGCGATGTTATATTCAAAAATTTTTAAATTTCCTCAAAATCAGATCTAATAATAAAATAAAATTTTATTACATAACCATTAACAACATATCTTTTATTAATTTTTTTATTAAATCAAATTTATAAATTTAACGACAAAATTATTTAGTTTGAATTAATATACAAAAATCTCAATCTGATTTATAGATTAACATTACAGAAATTACCTACTAAAATATTATATATACTGAATATTCCTTATTCTAGCAGATTGGTAACATTCCAGAGTTCATTGCTTATGATTATTATTATTATTATTACTTTACGTTGCTAACCTTGTAAACTTCGATCTTTCATGTTAGAAGATGATGGTAGCATATATATATATATATATATATATATATATATATATATATATATATATATATCTAAATTATTACCCAGAATCAAGTATTCTAAAAGCGATCTGAATATATTTATAATGATTGATAGCTCTTTCAATAGTTCGATAACAAAATGAAAGCGAGACTTACGATATTCCTCTTCCTTCCTCCTTTGCGTATGACGTCATAGTTCTTACGCTCTTTTAGCCTCACCTTAATCGATCAATTTTAATCAAGCCGGAACTAATTAATATGAGGGTTAGGTTTTGATATTTATTTATTAATTACTCCTTTTTTTATATATTTACTAACTCTCCTAATTTTGATAGATATTAATTTGACCCACATATAAATTAAATCAAATTAATTTTATGGCCCAATTTATTAACTTAATTATTCATCATTTATTAATACATATTAGCCAAAAAGTAATTTACTAGTTTGACCCAAATAAAAGACAAAGTCAATAAATATGTTTTAAAACAAAGCAATATTTATTTTATTTTTAAATTTTAATTTTATTTATTTTATTTATTTTATTTTTTGGGGTATTACATCACCTACCCCTTAAAGGATTCTCGTCTAGGAATCAAAGAATAGAACACACCTAATTTTCAAAGAGATCAGCGGATATTCCTCTGAATAGACTCCTCCATCTCCCATGTAGCCTCCGCTCCGAATGATTTCTCCATAAAACTTTAACAAGCGAATAGTCTTCCTCCTCATAATTACGCTCTCAGCGATCCAAATCGCGTCGGCTTGTTCCTCACAAGTAAGATCCTCCTGAATCTTATCGAGCGGATACCGTCTGACGGATGATAATGATAACTCCTCAACTGCAATACCATGGAGACACATTATGCCGTGAGCTAGGCTAAAACGAAGATGAAAGCTAAATCTGCAACTTCACTCAACCTTTTCGAAAATCTCAAATGGGCCGGAACCCAAGCTTCCCTTTTAACCCCAGAATCGACGAATGCCCTTCGAAGGAGAAACTTTTTAGAAACAACGTCTCACCCTGGGTTAAATTCTAAAGTCCTCATATGCTTGTCGGCCATAACATACGCCTGTGATCGCCACTCAATTTTATATAATTTTATAATATGATTTTAAAATTATTGCCACGTAATAATAACCTATAGGTCACACACATAGACGTAATTTAAAGGGAATTAATTTAAATTTTATGGATTTAAATATATATGATTAATAGTATTTAAATCAATTTAATTTAAATTAAAAGGATAATTTATATATATATATTAATTAAGTAAGACTTAATTAAAGAGATATATATATAATACTTGGATTTTATGAAATTAGGGTTTTGATTAATACTTTTTTAACTACTATATAAATGATATATAGCCACACTTAGGAAGACAATTAACTTACAAACGCTAGCCGCTTCCTGAGAGAGAGACTAGAGAAAGTTCAAAATCTTGTTCCTTTGGTGGCTAGTACTGTGACTCCTTTTATTGCGAATCATTCAACGATTTGCGCTCGTTCGTGGATACCATAGAGATGTAGTGCCGTGAGGAATTGTGTTGGACATTCAGAGCATTTCAGAAAATTCAATAATCGGTATAATATCTAAACCTCTGAATTAATTGAATTTTTTGCATGGATCCTGTTTTAGGGTTTCGGAAATTGCTTTAAAATTTTTATTTCCGCTGTGCGTTTCTGTGCCGAAACCCAACAACTAGGACGAATGAAACCGATGTCTAACAATTCCTGTATTTGGGTTTTTAACTCCTGAAGTTCAATAGGAGCCATTCGATATGGGGCTTTTGAAAATGGGTTTTGTCTTACGGATTCAAGGTCGATACAAAATTCAATTTCACGCTTCTGGGGTAGGCCGTAAGTTCTTCAAGGAATACATCGGAAATTTATTAACAATAGAAATATCATTCAAAATTGACGTATTTTTGTTTAAATCCGTGACATGGGCTAAGAAAGCTTGACATCCGTTTTTCAATAAATGAATAGCTTTATGGCCTGATATGACAATGATTGATTTTAGTTGTTTGGTTGCTTGAATTCAAATAATAGGTTGGTTTGGAATATGAAAGCTAACAACCTTACGAAAATAATCAATTTTAGCATGATGAGTAGTTAACCAATCAATCCCTAAACTCACATCAAACACAAGTATTTTTAAGGAAATAAGATCGACAGGTAATGTGCGAGTACCAATTTGAACCAAACAGGACTTATAAACAGTGGATGTAATGAAGGTTTCTCCCAATGGAGTTTCAACAGATATATCAAAGTCCAATTTCTCCGTAGTTAAATTTAAACGTTGAGCGCACGTAGGTGAAATAAAAGAATGGGTAGAACCGGTATCAAATAAGGTATATACTTCGCTAGAGTTGATGATTAGCTTACCCGTGATCATCTCGTTCGGATTCCTTGCTTTTTGGGAGGTTACGACAAACGCTCTCCCTTAAACTACCGGTTTTGTCTTATCAGGGACTGCCTTTGATGCCTCCATGCCAGCTGAACTTGACTTCGGTGCACGACAAAATTGGGCTAGGTGACCTTCTCTACCACAATTGTAACATGCCTTGGACTGTTGCGTACAGTTTGGACAGATGTGTCCCTCCCCTCCCCATTTGTAACATACGACCGACAGTCGTTCTCCTTCCTTAACAACAGGTGCTGGTGCTGACGTCTTTCCATCATTATTAAATTTCCTCTTATTGAAATTTCCACTTCTATTATCTTGGCCATGATTACCACCAAAGTGGTTACCATTTCTGGCATGTTGATTCCCTCCACGTTTGTTGTCACCGCTTCGATGACTGCTACCACTGGTATTATCGATTTGCCGGCTGCTCTCTCTTGGTTGGGTTAACTCATTATCGCACTCCAATAACTGAGCCCTATTTACAACATCTGAATACACACACAGTTTGTGAGAAATTAGGTATTGACATATCTCAGGTTTCAAACCTCTTAGAAACATCCGCGTCATTCTCTCCTCATTATCAACCAAGTGGGACGCAAAGTAGGACAACTCGGTAAACTTAGCTTCGTACTACGACACGGTCATATTGTTTTGCTCTAGCTTGATAAACTCTACCTCCTTCATGTGACGAATACTTTCGGGAAAGTACTTGTCGTTGAATAGTTCTTGGAACTTCTCCCAAGACATCTTCAGTGCGGCAGGTTGAGTACGCTTTACCAATTCCCACCAATAATCTGTCTCTCCTTGCAACATAAAGGTGGCAAAGGGAACCTTTTGCTCCTCGGAGCATCCCAAGACATCAAATATCTTGGTGATCTACTTTATCCACGTCTCCGCCTTAAGTGGTTTTGGCTCTCCAATAAACTCCGGTTGTCCCAGCTCCTTGAACTTTTTAGCGGTGACCGTCTGAGAGTTGCCAGTGTTTACACATGCATTTTGAACAGGAATCGTACTTGACTGATGTTGCATGAATTGCATAAGGCCTCTGAACATCCCATCGTTCATCATTTGGTCAACATTGTTGTTTTCTTGAGGATTATTACCATCCTGATGCACATTATCCTAGGTATTGATCGTTGGTGACTAAACGGTCTCATGTGCTTCATTGCTTATCTCAACATTTTCGGATGCCATTTGCAAATACTGCCACAAAACAAGGGTTAATTGACATGTCACATATTATCCCTATACTCTGACTGACCAAATAAATACCAAATAAACTTAGGCAGGTCATACTAGCGAAGGAATTCCGTCTCTCCCTCCTAGTTTTGTCTCACATCTCGTACCGGAGATCATATCCCTAAGCTTTGATACCAACTGTGATGCCCCCATAATAGGTATACAACACCCATCTTGAGTCGCCAAATACATGGTACAAAATTCAAATACAACTTAATTATACAACTGTCGTGTAAAATACGACAAAACATAAGTTGAGAGTTTTAATACTGTAATCATCTTCTACAGTATTCAAACTCAAATGGAGTCCTTATTACATTTATTATCACACTATTTCACTGAATAGTGAGGACTACTAATGCAAACATACGGGACCGGCACTGTTCAAACTAGTCCCGACTATATTCTCATTTCCTGAAGAGAACAATGAAAACAAAGGGTGAGCTCAACTAGCTCAGTAAGAAATATTATGACTAAGATAATGCAGAATAAATTATCGTTAGCCTTCAATAGTGTTAAACTGATAAAATATAATAAACATCAAGTTTAACTGCAGCGGAATAAGCAATCCATTAGAAGAGTCAAGTAGAGCATGATATCTACTATCTTCTATGATTTAATAAGTTTATCATCAATTTTATCGCTGTGACTCAGCTTCATAAATAAACCACATCATCGAATCATCCCTGCACTATGGGCCAATGATATTCATGTAATCATCAATGGTCATGATTATACCGAATAATCTCTAGTCATAATCATACCAACAACTGTCCATCAATGCACTACAGTCCAATGAGTATTTTTACCACATCATTTGTAATATTACGGTCATGATTATACCGAATAATACCTTGTCATAATCATGCCATTCAATAGTACATCTATGCACGTAAGCTACAGATGACTTTTAACACAATATAAGCATGAGGATGATGACAATGATATAAGAATTCAATTAAAAGAAATTAAAGGATAAATTTTTAAAGATTTATAATTTAATTTACCCACAATTCAATAATGTCCGAATTATCAACATGATACTACTTTGTGGAGTAAAATTCAAGAATTATACTGTATCAAAAACCATTTGGACAACAAAGAAATCATTTTTTGTCATGAATAATTCCCTGGGTGAATAGTACGCGAGTGAATAGTACCCTATGAATAGTACTTTATGAATAGTACCCGTGAATAATACTTTGTGAATAATACCCCGTGAATAGTACATTATGAATAGTACCGTAAAAATGAATACTACTCATGGATAGTACTCCGACATGAAAAGCTTAAAATTTAACAAGAATGTGCATAAAATATCCTTGTGAAATGATACTAGATGAAGCGCAAATTTCAAGGATATTCTACTAAATTCATGGAGTATAAAAGAAATACTTTAACAAAATTAGGGTATAATCAGGAATACGAGACGAAATAATATTATTCACATACTACAGAGTATGGAAGAAAATATTATTCCTTATGAATACTGAAAAAAAATCTCTTACCTCATAAGAAGACTGGACACTGGAATAGTGAGGTAGCAGACGTCACTTCTACTTTCTCTCTAAAGCTTCTCTCTATTGCTCTTGTGAGTCTTAGTGAATTGGTGAGAATGAAAGAAGAATGAGTTTCTATTTATAGGAAAATATAGTTTCTATAATTGCACGTTTTGGGGCTCGAAATATTATAGTATAATACCTTCATCTTTTCCTTCAATTTTAATTTAGTCCTGTAAGTATTATCAAACTTGCACCACCTCCCCTAATAGTACATCATGTGAATCAATAGTACAATCATGTGAATCAATAGTTCTATACATGTGAAAAAAATAATTACAGTATAGTACCTTCATCTATACCTCCATTTTTAATTTAGTCATGCAAGTATTATCAATCTTGCACCACCTCCCCTAATAGTACATGCATGTGAATCAATAGTACACAAATGTGAATAAACCGTTATAAGCATGTGAATTAATAGCAATTAATTGCTCATTTATCCGATTAATTACCCAATTGATCAATATAACCTCCAGACATCAATTATTATCGAAATAGATGTCGATTTCCACTAACACTAATAATCCTAACACAATGGAAATATAAATTTCATCTTTAAATTAACACGAAATTATTCATAATTAATATTATAACTCATAATATTTAACAACCAGATCATTCCCAAGAAAGAGGGGGCTTTCCGATAAGGATTTCTCCTTATTAGCGCGCAATTAGGTGACCAAACCTCTCCTTAACAGAACTATCTAGACATTGTCAATATTGCAAATAATAATATGAATAACTTTGTTGTCTCAATTATTGATTTAGTAATATAAAATATTATGCAGATGATACTGTGACAATAATTGAATCAATAATATGAGAGATATTATGCTGCAATTACTATAACAATAATTGAGTATAACGGGTGACTTCTCACGTAAGCATCAATAATCAATATCGTGTGCTACTACTTGCAACCACGCCAGACATTTGTACTTTTACCACTTTAGAGTAGTTCAACAGTTTAATGATAAAACTTTCGCGCTATTTTTATAAAAAGATAATTCTATCATTTTCTAACTACGACAATACTACTTAGTTGTGTGGTCCACCAATGATTGTTCAGTTATATGAATATTCCTGTTAAAATGAATATTCCCCACCAATCGAATATTATATAACCACTTGCTTACTTTGCAAAATTTGTAAATAATACCCACAACTATAACATTATATCAAATCCACTTCATAATATTCAAAAATATATTTCGAGAAAAGATAATCTTTATTCATAAATGTTGGGGTCTTACAACTATTGTGCCTCTGGGAACTAACAATGCATATCAGAGCAGGTTCTATCAAACAGCCTACAAAGGTTAAGTAGATCCAATTGCACATCTGATAAGCGAATCGAAGACTGGAGGAGGCAGCAAGCCACCTATGTGCAACAAAGATAAATTCGCCAATTGGAAAGTTCGTATGCAAGCCTACATGGATTCAATAGATGAAGATCTATTTGAAACTGTTCAGAATGGGCCCTACTTTCCTACAAATCTTGCACCAACTTCAGACGACCTAACCAGAAATCATATCAAGGTCAAAGAAAAATGGACTGACAACGAAAAGAAAGCTGTCCAACTTGATAAAAAGGCCAAGAACATTTTGTTTCAATCTTTAGAAGATGACCTGTTTGAAAATGTGGTCAACAACAAAACAACAAAGAAAGTATGGGAAGCATTGCTCATCATGCATGAAGAAATAGAAGAAGTCAGAAAAAACAAGGAATCTCTTCTGACTCAGCAATATGAAATGTTTACCCACGTTCCAGGAGAAAATGTCACTTCCACCTACGAAAGACTCAATGTTCTACTCAACTCTCTTCGAGCCTTTGGAAAGATCTATCCAAATAAAGATCTAATCATCAAGTTCATGAGAGCTTTACCTAGCAAGTGGGATGTCAAAACCACTGCCATCAGAGAATCAAAGAATCTCCATGAAATGACTGTTCAATAGTTATATGGCAACCTTCTCTCATATGAACTAGAGCAGACTCAACGAGCAGAAACTCTATCTGAAGGAAGAAAGAAGGACAAAGGGGTTGCTCTCAAAGCAACAGATAACATCTCCAAAGCTAACACTGAAAATGACTCTGACTATGATGAAGATGATGATGAGGACTTTGCAATGCTGGTAAGAAGACTCAAAAGGTTTATGTGTCAAGGAAGAAGCAACAAACATAAGAAAGTCAACAACTACAACAGCCAGGAGTAGATAAATGACTTATGTTACAACTGCAAGAAGCCTGACCATTTCATTGCAAACTGCAAAAAACCTCTTAGAGAAGAACTAAAGAGGAAATCAAATTCAAAGAAAGAATTTAAAGGCAACAAGAGGCCCCAGAAGAAAGACAAAGGTCTTATGGCCGGAGGATCGTGGAGTGACTCAGAGAACGACTCAACTCCCGAATCTGGAGATGATGAAGATCCTCAAATGGAAAATCTTTATCTGATGCCCAAACATGCAAAGGATAAGAAGAACTCTAACATTCATGAAGTAAGTATAAATGAGGTATTTGACTTTAACTCTCCTGATGTAGATATTGATGACTTAAGAACTGCTCTATATGGCATAACATCGGATCTGCATCAATACATGAAATGGTTTAGAGTTTTTTCTAAAGATTATTCTCTTCTTCAATAAGAGAAAGAAAAAGTACAAGAAGAACTGGAAACAGCTCTTCTAAGTACGAACTCTCTCTCCAAATTTGAAGCTGAGAATAAACTCTTAAAATAGACCAATGAACTTAATGCACAAAGAGAGTCAAATCCAACCTCTAAGATTGAAGAACTAGAAAAGAAAATCTCTACATGGAATAAATCCTCTTTCTTCCATGGACTCCCTGATTTTCAGTCAGAGAAGTGCATCTGACAGAACATGTTTAGGTTTTGGGGAATCTACCTCAGGACCATATGTGAAAAAGATAAAGGAAATTAGCTCTAGTAATGTTTCAAATTTTAATAGAAGCATTACATTTGTGAAATCCTCACAGAAGGAAGAACCAACTTATCCATGCTCATCTGATCCAATTCATGTATTAAGGCATAATGGATCCCATGATGGCCTAGGATTCAGAAAAGAGAAGAGTAACTTAGTTATTACTCTCCAACCTCGAAGGATCGCATAGTCGATTAAAATCAATTCCACGAAGGAACAATAGAGTTAAGCTTCAATCCTCACAAATCATGAATCATAAGGACACATAGAAAAAGGAGAACCAGTATAAAGGGAGGATTTCCAAGGACCCACATAAGTCCAAATAGAGGAAGAATCCATATACACACACAAGCATACATCATATTAGATGATTTGTTTATAATAAGATTGGTCATAAGGATGCAATATGTTACAATAATCATATGCATATGAGACCCAAAATCAAGCAAATTTGGGTTCTCAAGGGTACTAACAAAGTAGGACCCATGCAAATATGGGTACCAAAATGAGAGTTTAATCTTACCACAGGAACCGAGCTCCACGATCACAACCTAGTATCTGAACAGTGGATGCTCAAGGCACATGACCGGGAACAAAGCCTTCCTATCTAAAGTAGCTTATGTGGAAGGGCTAAAGCACAATCTTCTGAGTATAAGCCAACTCTGTGACAAGGGTCATCAAGTTACCTTCCTCAATAATCAATGTCAAGTTAGAGATCCAAGACATCCTCCATAAATCGTAGGAACAAGAGAAGGAAATGTCTACACTCATTAATCTTGGTCAACTAAGTTACGATGAGACAATATGCTTTCGACTAAAGCTTCAAGAAATGAGTTTGGTTATGGCATAGAAGGTCGCCTCTCATCTCAACTTCAAAAGCATATCAAAACGGCCTCCAAGGATCTAGTAGTAGGCTTACCCAAGCTCGACTTTTGTCAAAGAAAGTCCATGCAACGCTTTGTTAGCTTGGAAAACAAACTAGAAGCTCATTCAAGAGCAAAGCTGTTAACTCAATTGATAAGCCTCTGCAGTTGCTTCACATGGATCTATTTGGGACAATTCCAATAACAAGCCTTGGAGGGAAGAGATACTCATTGGTCGTAGTGGATGACTACACCAGATTCACATGGGTGTTCTTTCTAAACTCAAAAGATGAAACAAGCTCCTAACTAATCAAGATGTTCAGACTGGCGATGAACGAGAAAGGGGAGAAAATCAAGGCTATAAGAAGCAATCATGGTAGAGAATTTGACTTCTCTGAGATGGACCAGTTCTGCACAGACAATGGCATCAGTCACAACTTCTCAGCTCCACGAACTCCACAACAAAACAGAGTAGCTGAGAGAAAGAACAGAATATTGATGGAGGCTGCAAGAACTCTACCAAAGATGAGCTAATATGCTGAATACTTCAAGCGGAAGTCATCAACACTGCATGCTACACTCAGAACAGATCGCTTGTACACTCTACGATAAAGAAGACTCCATATGAATTGTGGAAAGGAAGAAAGCCAAGTGTCAACTACTTTCATGTATTCGGTTGTGCATGCTACATTCTCAACAATTGGAAACAATATCTGATAAAGTTCCAACCCAATTCAGACGAAGGAATCTTTCTCGGATATGCCATAGATAGTAAGGCTTATAGAGTGTTCAACAAGAAGACGCTGAGTGTTGAAGTCTCGATTCACATCATCTTCGATAAACAGACTTGGACAAAATAATGTCTCAAGACACTACGAACGAGGTTGTTGTGCTCAACTATAAGACCCCAACTTTTTATAAATTAAATTAAATTTCCTCTAATTATTATTTTGAATTAAAAGGTGTTAATTTGATATAATGCTTTGGTTATGGGTGAAATGTGCAAATTTTGCAAAATAAGCAAGTGGTTATAAAATATTCATTGTTGTTGGGGAATATTCGTTTGGTCGTGGAATATTCTTGATGTCGGAGAATATTTGTACGATGGCGCAGCCATTTATGGGCCCCATAACGAAAAACTGTCGGATGAAGAAAATGACAAGTATGAGTTTTTTTTATAAATAACGGCGTAGTTGTTGCCATTAACATTGTTGGAATACCCGGTGGTAAAACTACAGTAATACGCGTGATTGCATAGTAGCACACGGTATTGCACAGTATTTTTGGATTATTGATTCTTACGTAAGAAGGCACTACTCAATAATTGTTACAATAATTACTGTTCAATATTTTATTTTATTGATTCAATAATTGCTACGTTGATATTTTATATTATTGTTGATTCAATAATTGTCACTGCACAGTATTTCCCATTATCATATCAATAATAATATATTATTTGAATAATATTATTAGATAACATTATTGACAATGTCTAAAGAAGTTCTGTCTAGGAAAGGGGTTTGGTTACCTAATTGCGCGTCAGTAAGGAGAAATCCTTATCGGAAAGCCCCATCTTTCTTAGGACAGACCTGATTGTCATTATTGTGATTCTGTAATATTATTTATGAATAATTAATTATTAATTTATATGATAAAGAAATATTTATTTTTATGTGGATATAAATGAAGGAATTAATGTTGAGGTATTTTATCAGTATTTTGTCAGAATGAAGGTATTAAAAATCATCCGTATGTGGATTTCGGTCATTTTCTGTTTGGAATTTGGAAAAACTTTCTTTTACAAAGTTGTAGAGAATTAAATTTCCTATGGAATGGACATAAAATTTGTATTTTTCTGATAAAAGGACTATTTATTATGAATTATTGAAGTTTCTAAATATTGTTTAAAATTAAAATATTTTTGGAAATTTTCTAAAATGGGTGGGCCCCACTCTTGTCCTTGTTGGTGTGCTGAGAATTTTTTTCAATGGTGGTGTGCGTGAATAGCAGCAGGTAAAGCCATCAGGTAGTAGGTTAAGTCTGTTTTGGCATTCTAGCATTTTCCTATAAATAGGGTCCTTAGGTTAGAATTGAAATCACGCCAGAATCTGAAGTTTTCTCTCTCTATAATATCGAGCATATTTTTGCGAGTATTTAGATATCTTGAGTGTTTCTCTTCAGTGCAAGTTTCATTCAATATTATATCTGATATTCCAGTCAGAAGTACTGTTCTTTTGAGGTAAGGGATGCTATTTTCTTTGTAAATGATGTTATTTCGTTCAATATCATTATGCCGTAATATTGATATGAATTTTATTATGAAATTTTTACCTTTTCATGTCGAGGTTACTATTCACGTATACGGCACTATTCACGAGTACTATTCACAAAGTATGATTTTTTTATGAAATTGTTACCTTTTTATGCAGGTTACTATTCACGATATCTGGTATCTTATTCACGTATACAACACTATTCACAGAAAAATTAAATTTTCTTTTCTTTGTTCAAGTTGTCTATTTTGGTTACTATCTTTGATTGTATCCATGTTTTGATCTTCATTCTTGAATTTTGCTCCACAATTGATTATTATGGAGTATTTTTGAACTTGGATAAACTGAAGTACGAATCCTTAGTATTTGTCCTTTTATCTCACTGGATTCATTTTCTTTAAGATATTTTTCATCATCCTCAATCCTAAATGATGATATAACTGAATATCTTTAGCCTGTAGTGCAAAGCTGAATGATTACCTAATGAATATCTTTGGCTCGTAGTGGAAAGATGGACAGGTGTTGAAATGAACATGACCAACTGGTGATACAAATGAATATCTTTGGCCCGTATTACAAAGATGAATATTTGGTTCAAGATGTATATTGATTGATGTTACAAAGATAAATTATTAATGATGGACTTTTAAATCATAGAAGATAGTAGACTTCATTCTCTACTTAACTCTTCTAATGAATTGTTATTTTCGCTGTGAATATTGATCTAAAACTGGTTGTCCATTATATTTTATCTGATGTATTGAAAGCTAACGATAATTTGCTCTACATTATTTTAGTTATAATATTCTTTACTGGGCTAGTTGAGCTCACCCTTTTCCTTTTTGTTCTATTTTTCTTTTCAGGAGGCGAGGATATAGCGGGAACTAGTCGGGGTTTGGAGTGATGGGTCCAAATAATTGTTTTAGTAGTCCTTACTATTTTATAAAATAGTGTATCAATAATTGTAATGAGGACTTATTTGAGTTTGAATATTGTCTAGAAGACAATATTTGTATTTAAACTTGCAGCTTATGTGTTGTCGTATTTTGCACGACAATTGTAATAATGAAGTTATAGTTATTTTCTGTACCATGTATTTGGCGACTCAGAATGGGTTGTTTGGACCTATTTTAGGGGCGTCCCAGTTGGTATCAAAGCTTAGGGATATGGTCTCTAGCGGAGATCGGAGAATTGAACTAGGAGGGGAGAGACGAGTAAATCCTTCGCTAGTGTGTCCTACCTAAGCTTATTTGGTATTTAATTGGTCGGTCAGAATATAGGGATAATATGTGGTATGTCAATTTCTTTAATTAACCTTTATTTTATGACAGTATTTGAGAATGGCAGCTGAAAATGTTAACAATGGAGTGAATGAGACCGTTGAGACACCTTTAATCACCAACCAGGAGAACGTGCAATAGGACGATAATGTTCCTCCTGTAAACAACACCACCGATCAAACGATGAATGATGTGATGTTTAGAAGCTTTTTGTAGTTCATAAAAAATCAGACGAGGGAGACTCATGTACAAAATACGGATAAAAATAATAGTAACGCGCGGCTTGTCATAGTCAAGCAGTTCAAAAAGTTGGGACCACCATAATTTTTGGGAAAGCTAGATTCGATCAAGGCGGAAACGTGGGTTAAGAAAATTACCAAGATATTTGATGTCTTGGGATGCACGGAAGAATAGAAGGTTCTATTTACCACCTTTATGTTCCGTGGTGAGGCAAATTACTGGTGAGAATCTGTGAAGTGTACCCAGCCAACCACACTCAATATGTCTTGGGAAACATTTTAGAAACTATTTAATGACAAGTACTTTCTTGAAAGTATTCGTCATATGAAGGAGGTAGAGTTTATTAGAGTGGAATATAACAACATGACTGTGTCCCAATATGAGGCTAAGTTCTCGGAGTTATCCAGGTTTGCACCTCATTTGGTAGAGAATGAAGAACATATGACGCAGATGTTTCTAAGAGGTTTGAAACCATAAATTCATCAATACATGATCTCTCACAAATTTTCTCTATATTCAGATGTTGTGAACAGAGCTCAATTATTAGAGCGAGATAATGAGTATGTTCAATCGAGGGACCATAACCAGGATCATACTGGTGGCGGCGGATCATCGAGAAATGATAATCGGCGGAAGGAAAATATCCGGACAAAAGCGGTAACCACTCTGGTGTTAATCGTGGTCATGATAGTAGAAGAAGCGAGTTGGGGGGAGATTTTAAAAAGAAAAGGTACAATAATGACAACGTGAAGACGTCAGCACCAACATCAACTATTCATAGGGGAGAGAGAGCGACCACCGGTCAGATGTTATAAATGTGGGAAAGAGGACACATCAACCCAAACTACCCACAACAATCCAAGGTGTTATAAGCGTAAAGGAAGGTTATATAGCTAGAGATTGTCCTGTAGCAAAACCAAGTTCAACCGGAATGGTGACTCCAAAGGCTGTCCCGGACAAGTCAAAGTCAGTAGTTCTTGGAAGAGCGTTTGTCGTGACTGCCCAAAATGAGGTGATCACAGGTAATCTAAACATAAACTCTTGCGAAGTTTATACCTTATTAGATATTGGTTCTACCCATTCTTTTATTTCTCTTGCGTGTGCTCAACGTTTGAACTTGACCCCTGAGAAATTAGACTGTTACTTATCTGTTGAGACTCTGTTATGAGAAACTTTTATTACATCCACTATTTATAAATCTTGTTTGATTCAAGTTGGGACCATCACATTACCTGTCTACCTTATTTCTTTGAAAATAATTGCATTTGATGTGATTTTATTGATTGATTGGTTAATCACTCATCATGCCAAAATTGATTGTTTTCATAACGTTGTTAGTTTTTATATTCCTAACCAACCTGTTATGCAATCAAACCACTAAAGTCAATCACTGTCATATCAAGCCATAAAGCCATTCGTTTATTGAAAAATGGATGTCAAGTTTTCTTATCCCATGTCATGGAGTTGAACAAAAATACGTCAAATTTGAATAATATTTTTGTTAGTGAATTTTCTGACGTATTTTCTTAAAGAACTTCCCAGTCTACCCCAGAACATGAAGTTGAATTCTTTATTGACCTTGAACCTGGTGCAAAACCCATTTCTAAAACCCCATAGCGAATGGCTCCTATTGAACTTCAGGAGTTAAAGGTTCAACTACAGGAGTTGTTAGACATCGGTTTCATTCGTCCTAGTACATCTCCTTGGGGTGCTCCTATTTTATTCGTAAAGAAGAAAGATGGGAGTATGCGACTTTCTATTGACTATCGGAAATTGAACCATGTCACCATCAAGAATAGGTATCCGCTACCTCGCATTGATGACATGTTCAACCAGTTACAAGGAGCACAATTCTTTTCAAAGATCGATTTTCATTCTAGATATCATCAGCTGAAGATTAAAACTGAGGATATTCCGAAGACTGCCTTCCGAACTAGGTACGGGCATTATGAATTCTTAGTCATGTCTTTTGGATTGACTAATGCTGTGACGCCCAAAAATAGGTATACATCACCCATTTTGAGTCGCCAAATATATGGTACATAAATCAAATACAACTTCTTTTATACAATACGACAATAGCGTAGCTTAGAGTTTTTACACGAATATTGTCTCATAGACAGTATTTGTGATGCCCCTAAAATAGGTATACATCACTCATTTTGAGTCGTCAAATACATGGTACATAAATCAAATACAAATTTTTTTATACAATACGACAACATCATAGCTTAGAGTTTTTACACGAATATTGTCTCATAGACAGTATTCAAACTCAAATGAAGTCCTCATTACATTTATTATCACACTATTTTATAAGAATAGTGAGGACTGCTAAAGCCACTTATCCTGGACCATCACTCCATTCCCTGACTCATCCCAACTATATTCTCATTTCCTGAAGAGAACAATGAAAGAAAAGGGTGAGCTCAACTACCCCAAAAAAGAAATATTATGACTAAGATATTGCGAGATAAGTTATCGTTAGCCTTCAACAATGTTAAACCGATAGAATATAATAGACAACAAGTTTAAGCTGCGGTGATGAACAAGCAATCCATTAGAAGAGTCAAGTAGAGCATGATATCTACTATCTTCTATGATTTAAAAGTTTTTCTTCCACTTTTTCGTTGAGACTCGACAATAAATAAACCACATCATCGAATCATCCCTTCACTACGGGCAAGGATATTCATGTAATCATCAATGGTCATGATTATACCGAATAATTCCCCGGTCATAATCATACCAACAACTCGTCCAACAATGCATTACGGGCCAATGAGGACTTTTACCATATCATTTGTAACATTACGGGTCATGATTATACCGAATGATCCCTGGTCATAATCATACCAATCAACAGTCCATCTATGCACGTAAGCCAAAGATGACTTTCATCACAATATAGTCATCACAATATAAGCATGAGGATGATGACAATGATATAAGCATTAATCAAACGAAATCAAGGATAAATATTAAAGACTTTAAATTTATCCAGAGTTTAAAAATATCCAAATTGTCAACATGATACTGCTTTGTGGAGTAAAATTCAAGAATAATTTTCATGTATCAAAAATAATTTGGACAGAAAAGAAATATATTTTTCGGGTGAATAATACCTCATCAATAGTATCCTATGAATAGTACTTCGGGAATAGTACCCCGGCATGAAAAGTGCCCCAAATACCCGAGTGAATAATATTCGTGTGAATAGTAACTCGTGAATAGTACTCCGACATATAAAGTGCCCGAATACCCGAGTGAATATTATTAGAGTGAATAATAACCGGGTGAATAGTAACCCGTGAATAGTAACTCATGAATAGTATTTCAACATAAAAAAATTAATAATTATCAACAATACTCAGAATAATATTTCCATGAAAAGATACTGGATGAAGCACAAATATCAATGATATTCTACTAATTTCATGTAATATAGAAGCAATACTTCAACAAAATGAGTGTAGAACTAGGGATACGAAACGAAATAATATTACTTACATACTACAGAGTATGGAAGAAAATAATATTTCATACAAATATTGAACAAAAATAATATCCCTTATGAATACGAAAGAAATAATACCCTTACGAATACAACAAATAATATCCCTTACGAATATTAAACGAAAATAATATTCCTTACGAATATTAAACGAAGACAATGAATATTGAACCAAAATGATATTCCTTACGAATATTGAACGAAAATAATAATCATACGAATACGAAAAAGAATATCTCTTCAGAATATGAAATAAATAATACCCCTTACAAATACAACAAATAATATCCCTTACGAATATTAAACAAAAATAATATTCCTTACGAATATTAAACGAAGACAATGAATATTGAACCAAAATGATATTCTTTACGAATATTGAATCGAAAATAATATTCATACGAATACGAAAAAAATAATATCTCTTGAGTGTGAAATAAATAATACCCTTACGAATCTGACAAAAATAATATCTCGTATACGAATATTAAACGAAAATAATATTCCTTACGAATATTAAACGAAGACAATGAATATTGAACGAAAATGATATTCCTTACGAATATTGAACGAAAATAATATTTATACGAATACGAAAAATAATATCTCTTCAGAATATGAAATAAATAATACCCCTTACCTCATAAGAAGACTGGATACTGGAATATGGAATAGTCAAGTAGCAAACTTCGCTTCTTATTTCTCTCTATAGCTTCAATTCTCTCTCTCTATAGCTTCTCTCTCTATAATTTCTCTTGTGAGTCTTAGTGAATTGGTGAGAATGAAGGAAGAATGATCTTCTATTTATAGGAAAACATAGTTTTAATAATTGCACGTTTTGGGGCTCGAAATATTACAGTATAATACCTTCATCTTTTCCTTCATTTTTAATTTAGTCCTGCAAGTATTATCAAACTTGCACCACCTTCCCTAATAGTATATCATGTGAATCAATAGTACAATCATGTGACTCAATAGTTTTATACATGTGAAAAAAATAATTACAGTATAGTACCTTTATCTATACCTCCATTTTTAATTTAGTCATGCAAGTATTATCAATCTTGCACCACCTCGCCTAATAGTACATGCATGTGAATCAATAGTACACACATGTGAACAAATAGTTATAAGCATGTGAATTAATAGCAATTAATTGCTCATTTATCTGATTAATTACCCGATTGATCAATATAACCTCCAGAAGTCAATTATTATCGAAATAAAAGTTGATTTCTACTAACACTATAATCCCAACACAATGGAAATATTAATTTCATCTTTAATCAACACGAACTTATTCATCATTAATATTATAATTTACAATATTTAACAACCATTCCCAAGAAAGAGGGGGCTTTCCGATAAGAATTTTTCTCTATTGGCGCGCAATTAGGTGACCAAAACTCTCCTCGACAAAACTTTCTAGACATCGTCAATATTGCAAATAATAATATGAATAATTTTGCCATCTCAATTATTGATTTAATAATATAAAATATTATGCAGATGATACTCTGACAATAATTGAATCAATAATATGAGAGATATTATGCAGCAATTACTGTAGCAAAAATTGAGTATAACTAAGTGACTTCTCACGTAAACATCAATAATCAACATCGTGTGCTACTATGCAACCACGCGTATTACTGTACTTTTATCACCGATTATTTTATGACAACTTGCTTACTTTGCAAAATTTTCAAATATCACCCTTAACTTTAACCTTTTATTAATTTAACCATTTACTAGATAAAATAATAATTATAAGAAAATTGAATACGTTTATTTCATAAAATTCGGGGTCTTACAGTATTCAAACTCAAATGAAGTCATCATTGCATTTATTATCACACTATTTTATAAAATAGTGAGGACTACTATAGCCACCATCTCGGACCGTCACTCTGTTCTCCGACTAGTCCCGGCTACGTTTTCATTTCCCGAAGAGAACAATAAAAGTAAAAGGGTGAGCTCAACTAGCCCAGTAAAAAATATTATGACTAAGATAATGCAGAATAAATTATTGTTAGCCTTCAACAAAGTTAAAAAGCGATAAAATACAATAAACATCAAGTTTAACTGCAGTGGAACAAGCAATCCATTAAAAGAGTCAAGTAGAGAGCGTGATATCTATTATCTTCTACTCCCTCCGTCCCAAGATAAAAGTCCTGGTGGATTTTTCACGCATATTAAGAAGAGGAATAAAATGACAAATTGTCCATAATAATGTCATTAAATATAGAGAGAGAATTAGAATAAGAAAAATATGAGATATTTAATGCTTACGGGCATAATAGGAAAAAATGTGTAAAAGTTTGGTTATTAAAAGAAAGTGGACATTTAACATGGGACAACCCAAAATAGTAATAAGGACTTTTATCCTGGGATGGAGGGAGTATGATTTAAAAAGTTTTTCATCAACTTTATCGCTGAGACTCAGCTTAATATATAAACCAAATCATCAAATTATCCCTGCACTACAGGCCAAGGATATTCATGTAATCATTAATGGTCTTGATTATACCAACACCTGTCCATCAATGCACTATGGGCCAATGAGAACTTTTACCACATCATTTGTAACATTACGGTCATGCGATTATACCGAATAATCCCTAGTCATAATCATACCAATCAATAGTACATCTATGCATATAAGCCACAAATGACTTTTATCACAATATAAGCATGAGGATGGTGACAATGATGTAAGAATTCAGTTAAAAGAAAGAAAAGGATAAATTTTTAAAGATTTATAACTTAATTTATCCGTAATTCAATAATGTCCAAATTTTCAACATGATCTTGCTTTGTGGAGTAAAATTCAAGAATAATATTGTATCAAAAATGATTTGGACAAAGAAAGAAATCAATTTTGTCATGAATAATTTCCGGTGAATAGTACCCAAGTGAATAGTACTTCGATTAATAATACTTCGTGAATAATAATTTGTGAATAGTAATTTATGAATAGTACTTTGTGGATAGTAATTTGAATAGTACTTTGTGAATAGTACTTTGTGAATAGTACTTTGTGAATAATACCGTAAAATGAATACTACTCGTGGACGATTATTCTAAGCATGAAAAGCTTAAAATTTAACAAGAATGTGCATAAAATATCCTTGTGAAATGATACTAGATGAAGCGCAAATTTCAAGGATATTCTACTAATTTCACGGAGTATAGAAGCAATACTTTAACAAAATGAGGGTATAATCAGGAATACGAGATGAAATAATATTACTCATATACTACAGAGTATGGTAAAAAATATTATTCCTATGAATACTGAACAAAATAATATCTCTTACCTCAGAAAAAGACTGAATACTGGAATAGTGAGGTAGCAGACTTCTCTTCTACTTTCTCTCTAAAGCTTCTCTTTCTATAATTGCTCTTGTGAGTCTTAGTGAATTGGTGAGAATGAAAAAAGAATGAGCTATTATTTATAGGAAATCATAGTTTCGATAATTGCACGTTTTGGGGCTCGAAATATTATAGTATAATACCTTCATCTTTTTTTTCATTTTTAATTTAGTCCTGCAAGTATTATCAAACTTGCAGCACCTCCCCTAATAGTACATCATGTGAATCAATAGTACATTCATGTGAATCAATAGTTCTATACATGTGAAAAAATAGTTACAGTATAGTACCTTCATCTATATCTCTATTTTTAATTTAGTCATGCAAGTATTATCAATCTTGCACCACCTCCCCTAATAGTACATGCATGTGAATCAATAGTACACAAATGTAAACAAACTGTTATAAGCATGTGAATTAATAGCAATTAATTGCTCATTTATCCGATTAATTACCCAAATGATCAATATAACCTCCAGACATCAATTATTATCGGAATAGATGTCGATTTCCACTAACACTAATAATCCCAACACAAAGGAAATATAAATTTAATCTTTAATCAACACGAACTTATTCATCATTAATATTATAACTCATAATATTTAACAACCAGATCATTCCCAAGAAAGAGGGGGCTTTCCGATAAGGATTTCTCTCTTATAAGCGCAATTAGGTGACCAAACCTCTCCTTGACGTAACTATCTAGACATTGTCAATATTACAAATAATAATATGAATAACTTTGTCATCTCAATTATTGATTTAGTAATATAAAATATTATGCATATGATACTATGACATTAATTGAATCAATAATATGAGAGATATTATGCAGCAATTACTGTAACAATAATGCAGCAATTTTCGACAATAATTTTGTTGTGGGGTCCACCAATGATTGTGCCGTTATACGAATATTCCCTGTTAAAACGAATATTACCCGACCAATCGAATATTATATAACCACTTGTTTACTTTGCAAAATTTGTAAATAATACCCACAACTATAACATTATATCAAATCCACACCATAATATTCAAAAATATATTTCGAGAAAAATTAATCTTTATTTATAAAAGTTGGGGTCTTACAACCTCCCATTCTTATGAAATTTCATCCTCGAAATTAGGGTGCGTACTTGGTATGTCGAAGAGGTGAGAATACCTTGACTTCATTTCAGATTTTAACTCCCAGGTCATTTCCTCAACATCGTGGTTTTTCCACAAAACTTTGACTTAAGGTATAACCTTGGAGCGTAGAATATGACCCTTCTTATCCAAGATTTTAATAGGTACATCCTCATATGTTAAATCTTTCGATATCTCATCCGGTTCTAATTCAATAATATGGTTTGGGTCTTTCACATATTTACGTAACATAGATATGTGAAAAATGTTATAAACACGACACATACTTTGCAGTAAGGCGAGTCTATAGGCCACTGTTCCTACTCGATCGAGGATTAAAAATGGGCCAATGAATCAAGGATTGAGCTTTCATCTCTTTCCAAATCTTGTATCTCCTTTCCATAGAGCAACACGTAACAACACATGATCTCCAATATTGAATTTCACGTCCTTTCGATGAAGATCAGCATAACTTCTTTGTCAATCTTGTGAGGTTTTTATACGTTGTCAGATAGTTTGTCTCTTTTCCTTAGTCATACGTACCAACTCTGGTCCCAACAATGTTGCTTCACCCACCTCATCCCAGCATACTGGAGAACGACACTTTCTTCCACACAATGCCTCAAATGGAGCCATGCCAATACTTATTTGATAACTGTTGTTATAGGAAAACTCCACCAATGGTAAGAACTTGTCCCAACTTCCTTTAAAGTCAAGGACACAGAGTCTTAATAAATCTTCAAGAGTTTGAATAGTCCTCTCCGACTGCCCTTCTGTTTGAGGATGATATACTAAACTAAATCGTAAATCTGTGCCCATAGCTTTTTGCAAACTAACCCAAAATCGTGAAGTGAATCTTGGGTCTCGATCAGAAACTATGGATACTGGCATACCATGCAATCTTACAATCTTATTTATGTACATACGAGCAAGACGTTCAAGTGTATAAGTTTCTCGTATCGATAAGAAATGAGCAGACTTAGTCAATCTATCAACAATGATCCAAATCGCATCTATGCCTTGAGAAACCTTGGGAAGACCAGTAACGAAATCCATGGTAATGTGCTCCCACTTCCATTCTGGAATTTCAAGTGGTTGCAATGGACCTTTTGGCATTTGATGTTCCGCCTTGACTCGTTGACAAGTTAGACACCTTGAGATAAACCATGCTATCTCTCTCTTCATATTTCTCCACCAAAATGTATGTCGAAGATCACGATACATTTTGGTACTCCCAGATGGATTACAAATGGTGTGTTGTGCGCCTCCATCATGATTTTATACTTCAAGTCGAAATCATTAGGAATACAAAGTCCGGAGTTGACTCAAGTATTCCTTCTTAATCGATTTTTGCTTCCTAATAGCACCTTCTTGCACTTTCTTCCTCCTCATACGCATCGGCTCCGGTTTGTAGCTTATGCGACTTTAACTTTATCAATTAAAGTTGATTCTACTAGTATATCAATTAAAATCGATTCTACAAATGGGTCTTTTTCGTTGACAATATCGCACTTCGTTCCGCATATGATTTTTTTACTCAATGTGTCAACTCTACTACGTTCACTTTTCTAGGATGGTATTGAATGGTATGTTCGCAATCTTTCAATAGCTCAAGCCATCATCGTTGTCGCATGTTGAGTTCCTTTTGAGTGAAGAAATATTTGAGGCTTTTTGATCCGTATAGATCTCCACCTTCTCTCCATACAGGTAATGCCCCCAAATCTTAAGCGCAAAAATGACAGTTGCCAACTCTAGATCACGAGTAGGATAATTCCTCTCATATTCATTGAGTTGTCGAGTGGCATAGGCTATGACTTTCCCATGTTGCATGAGAAAACATCCTAAACCTTTGCCTGAAACATCGCTGTATATGACAAATCCCTCCGAACTAGGTGGTATTGTCAGAACAGGTGCTGAAATGAGCCTCCTCTTGAGTTCTTGAAAACTCTTCTCACATTCCTCGCTTTTTGGGAGGTTACGACAAACGCTCTCCCTTGAACTACCAGTTTTTTCTTGTCTGGGACGACCTTTGATGCCTCCATCCCAATTTGGACTTGACTTGATTGCATGACAAAAAATGGGTAAGGTGACCTTCTCTTCCACAATTGTAACATGCTTTGATCCTTGCTAGCGGATATAGTTTGACCGATGTGTCCTCCCTCCTCATTTGTAACATATGGCGGTCGTTATCCTTCCTAACAACAACAAAAGTGCTAGTCTTGACGTCCTTCCATTATTATTGAATCTCCTCTTCTTGAAATTCCCACTTTTATTATCTTGGCCATGATTACAACCAAACACCTATTACGGCATCTTTGACTTCCACCACGTTTATTGTCATCGCTTGATGGATCGCTACCACCGGTATTATCATTTTGTCAATTTGCTCTCTCTAGGTTGGGTTGACTCATTATCGCTCCAATAATCGAGCCCTATTTACAACATTTGAATACAAACATAATTTGTGAAAAATAGATTTTGACATATCTCGGGTTTCAAACCTCTTTAAAACATCCGTCATTCTCTCCTCATTATCAACCAAGTGGGGCGTAAATCGGGATAACTCGGCAAACTTAGCTTCGTACTGCGACACGGTCATATTGTTTTGCTCCAGCTTGATAAACTCTACCTCCTTCATGTGACGAATACTTTCGGGAAAGTACTTGTCGTTGAACAGTTCTTGGAATTTCTCCCAAGACATCTTCAGTGCGGCAGGTTGAGTACGCTTTACCGATTCCCACCAGAAATCTACCTCTCCTCGCAACATAAAGGTGGCAAAGGGAACCTTTTGCTCCTCGGAGCATCCCAAGACTTCAAATATCTTGGTGATTCGCTTTATCCACGTCTCCACCTTAAGTGGTTTTGGCTCTCCAATAAACTCCGGTGGTCCCAGCTCCTGAACTTTTTAGCGGTGACCGTCCGAGAGTTGCCAGTGTTTCCACCTGTATTTTGAATAGGAGTAGTTCTTGCCTGATGTTGCATGAATTGCATAAAGCCTCTGAACATCCCATCGTTCATCATTTGGTCACATTATTTGTTTTCACGAGGATTATTTCCATCCTGATGCACATTATCCTGGGTATTGATCGTTGATGACTCAGTGGTCTCATGTGCTTCATTACTTATCTCAACATTTTTGGATGCCATTTTCAAATACTGCCACAAAACAAGGGTTAATTAACATGTCATATATTATCCCTACACTCTGACCGACCAAATAAATACCAAATAAACTTAGGTAGGTCATACTAGCCAAGGAATTTCCCGTCTCTCCCCTCCTAGTTTTAGTCTCACATCTCAACCAGGGATCATATCCCTAAGCTTTGATACCAACTGTGATGCCCCCAAAATAGGTATACATCACCCATTCCGAGTCACCAAATATATGGTATATAAATCAAATACAAATTCTTTTATACAATACGACAATAGCGTAGCTTAGAGTTTTTACACGAATATTGTCTCATAGACAGTATTCAAACTCAAATGAAGTTCTCATTACATTTATTATCACACTATTTCATAAAATAGTGAGGACGATTATAGCCACCATCTCGGACCGTCACTCCATTCCCCGACTAGTCCCGTCTACGTTTTCATTTTCTGAAGAGAACAATGAAAGCAAAAGGGTGAGCTCAACTAGCCCAGTAAGAAATATTATGACTAAGATAATGCAGAATAAATTATCGTTAGCCTTCAACAGTGTTAAACTGATAAAATACAATAAACATCAAGTTTAACTGCAGCAGAACAAGCAATCCATTAGAAGAGTCAAAGAGAGCATGATATCTACTATCTTCTATGATTTAAAAAGTTTTTCATCAACTTTATCGCTGAGACTCAGCTTAATAAATAAACCACATCATCGAATCCTCCTTGCACTACATGCCAAGGATATTCATGTAATGATCAATGGTCATGATCATACCAACAACTGTCTATCAATGCACTACGGGCCAATGAGGACTTTTACCACATCATTTGTAACATTATGGTCATGATTATACCGAATAATCCCTGGTCATAATCATACCAATCAATAGTACATCTATGCACGTAAGCCACAAATGACTTTTATCACTATATAAGCATGAGGAAGGATGACAATGATATGAGACTTCAATTAAAAGAAAGCAAAGGATAAATTTTTAAAGATTTATAACTTAATTTATCCAGAATTCAATAATGTCCAAATTGTTAACATGATACTAATTTGTGGAGTAAAATTTAAGAATAATATTGTATCAAAAATGATTTGGATAGCAAAGAAATCCATTTTTGTCATGAATAATTTCCCGGGTGAATAGTACCCCATGAATAGTGCTTTGGGAATAGTTCCCCATGAATAGTACTTTGTAAATAGTACTCGTGAATAGTGTGACACCCCCAAATCCAGGTACTTCATTCCCCTAGAATTTGGTGCTCACTATCAAAATAATTACATCTAACTACACATAATAAAGGATAAAACATTAATTAATTTAAACAATAATCTCTCCCATTAAAGGGTTACTTCATCTCATAAACAATCCGAGGTAATCTAACCTTAATTTATTACATAAGTTTGCAGAAAACATCATAAAAGAAACAAGTCTTATAACATCATGCATTTAAATCAATTTTAAATAATTATTCAACACTTGGACATCTTACCCTGTCTTTTGCTAGTAGATGACTCATCGACTCTTTCAGCTTTAGCTGCAGTGTTAATTGCAAGAGTGAGCAAACAATTTTTCACTGATATAAAGAGTAGTAATAATAACAACATGAGAATGAACAACGAATACTGAACAATAATGAACTTGTTCTATGAATCAAAAATAGAAAACAAGTTCGAACTTTAATATCTTAGGGTCTTAAGACCACGAACTATGTCTTCGGTATTTAGGTATTACTACCCCAGCCTTAACAGTCAATTAGACTATACAGACCCTTTTTAACGTACTTAGGGAGATCAGCCTTTTGTACCATGTATTGTGCACAAACATCTAAACGTTACACGTACAAAATCCCCTATATTAGGGTTGTTCGTCTCAGTTTGAATTTAGAATTTCCGCACTAAAGAAAGTTTAGTTTGGAACTAGCTTATCAGGGTTTCTAGAAGTATAATATACTATTCAATTATAAATGAATGAAATCAATAAAAGTTACATATTACTTGAAGGTTTAATACAAGAATATAGAATTGAACAAGGTTATCAAAGTTAAAGACCGAATAACAACAATGTACAATTGAATAACCATGGAATACATGCAAAGTGCTATATTCAAAAGAGTAAGAACAATCTCATTTGAATCGATGTACTAGAATAATATATGCTTTGAATAATAATATCACGATTTAGAACAGTAAAACTCGCTCGAGATAATGATAAGTAAACCTTGCTGAATAATTGCATAAGTTAAGGATACTTGCTCAATAAAAGATTAGGATAAGAAACTTTCCTTGTATAGAAGATACACAAGTACAATAATGTTCTTCAATTACCCTACACATATCATTGGAATCGCAATAACAATTAGTTGTTTTAATATTAAATTTATGGGTTTAACCCATCATTTAGGTCATAACCTTAACTTAACATTTAACCATGTTGATTAACACCTTTAACGAATCTAAAATCACACTATAACCTAACATAAACCATATCATTTATCTTTAACTTTTGAAAACATCACGTTTGGTTTCATTTCATAACTTAATTAATCAATCACTTAAAATCTTACACTTTGGTATTACAACACATTACAATCATTATTATAGTCCACATTATGTTTAACATCATTAATATGCTTGCTAAACTAGATTAAGTCCATTAAACATGACCTACTGAAATAAGCGTGATCCTTTGCTTAGGCTCAATATATGCCAGCAATTGCATTGTCCACCGTCTAAGGCTGATTCTTCTGAGATTTCTTTGAGATAGCTTTCTGACAGATAACTCGTTTTTTTGTGTAGTAATGGCGTAGCATTAACTTACGCATGACGAACAAAACTCGCATGATGCAGATTCCGCTTACATAGTGGACACCCAATTCAACCCAAAACCACAGAAATTCACAAACCAAAACATCTAAAACTTTGTAATAACATAGTTAAGCATGATATACACCATTTTAACCACATAAACATCACATATACATGAATGTGAAGAATCAAAACCCCAAATTTACAAATTCCCCAATTTTGACACTTTTAGCGAATTCGATCGCCACGAATTCGTTTCTTAACCAATTTACGTGATTCAAACTACGCCGCTTTCGTTTCTTAACATACTAACATAATCTAACATCAATTTACAGATTCTCATACATATTAAACATGAAACCTTGTAATTTATTAAGCCATTTTTCATGTATAAACACTGTTATATTCTTTTCTTTCTATAAACCCCAATTTTATGCATTTAATCATCAAATAACACTCACAAATGATGATTAACAGAGTCTAACACCTTATATATATATATATATATATATATATACATATCAATTCAACATGATTTCCAAATCATATAAAATACATAGTACTAAAATTAAGGGTTAAAATTAAGAATAGTTTATACCTTGATTTAGTAAAACGATTACCAAATCCTTCTCTTCCACTTGACAATCATCAAACTCTCTCAAGCTCTCACTCACAATTTCCTCTGTGTTTGTCTCTCTCAATACTCTGTTATTTCTCCTTAGCAAAATAAAATGCGTGAAACATAAACTGATATGGCACGTACTTATTAGTTAAAAAAATAAAAAGGCGTCTGTTGAATAAACCAAGGGCCACAAGGCCTTGTTTGGTGACACACCAATTCCCTCATTCCCATTTATTTTAATAGTCTTATATTATATAGTTTTCACTTGTCACACTTTAATTAATTTAAATAACTTTTGTTTAGTAAATTTAAATAACTATATACTAGTAATTATAATAATTCCTATTATAATTATATTTATGAATAATAAATAATTATATATCTAATTTAAATTAATAACTTAGACTCAAACATAACTTTATTTAATTTACTTATTTCCTTAAATATTAAAAAATTCATTTAATTTAATTATTTTTATTAAATTAAATCTTTCAAATAAAAATTACCATATTTAATTTAATTAACATTAATCAATTTAGTTACTAAATTAATGCATCACAATTCATCAATTATTTATTTTTTTCCAATAAATAAATTATTTAAAATATTTATTTAATCAATAAATATTTAAATTAAATTATAAATTTCTCGATTGTTACATCCTTCCCTCCTTAAAAGGATTCTGTCCCCAGAATCACAACTCGATAAATAAATTCGTCACATTCTTCCATCCTTAACAGGATTCTGTCCCCAGAACCATCATACAAGATTAAGCAAACAAGTGAGGATAATTTCTCATCATAACATCTTCAAGTTCCCACGTAGCTTCTTCAGCATTGCGGTTCCTCCAGATTATCTTAACAGAAGGTATCACTTTATTCCTTAGTACTTGCTCTTTCTTGTCGATAATTTGAACAGGGACTTCTTCATAGGACAAATCTTTCTCAAACTGTAAGGGCTCATATTCTATAACATGTTTATTGTCATACTTATATGGTTTCAACACCAAGACATGGAAAATATTATGGATATGCACCAATTCTAGAGATAAAGCTACCTCGTATGCCACTTCACCCACGCGTCAAAGCACTTCAAAAGGTCCTATAAACCTAGGGCTTAATTTCCCTTTCTTGCCAAAATGAATTTTCCCCTTCCAAGGAGATACTTTCAAGAACACATAACTACCAACATTGAATTCCCGGTTTTTTCGGTGTTGATCGGCATATTTCTTCTGTCTATCATGTGCAGCTATCAATCTTGCTCGAATGACCTTGATGATTTCGACAGTTTGTTGTACCAACTCTGGACCGAATAGTTGACGTTCACCTACCTCATCCCAGCATAAAGGCGTTCTGCATTTCTTGTCATAAAACGCTTCATAAGGCAGCATGCCAATACTCGCGTGATAACTATTATTATAGGAAAATTCAACCAATGGTAAATGATCATCCCAATTCCCATTGAAATCCATAATACATGCTCTGAGCATATCTTCTAGTGTCTGGATTGTTCTCTCACTCTGTCCGTCGATGATGATGCGTCAGGCTCATTCCCAACTGAGTTCCCAAACATTCTTGTAATCGTTTCTAGAAATTTGATGTGAAATGTGGATCTCTGTCTGATACAATGGACACAAGTACACCGTGTCTTGAAACAATTTCCTTCATGTAAAGTTTTGCCAATCGATCTAGGTTAAATCTAATCTTTATTGGCAAAAAGTGTGCCGACTTCGTCAATCGATCAACAATCACCCAAACGGCGTCATAACCTTGCTGAGTCATTGGAAGACCTACCACAAAATCCATTGTGATATGCTCCCATTTCTATTCCGGTATCTCCAACGGTTGCAATAATCTGCTTGGCCTTTGGTGTTCAGCTTTAACTTTCTGACACGTTAAGCATTTCTCCACACACTCAGCCACATACTTTTTCATATTCGGCCACCAAAAATGATGTCTAAGATCCTGGTACATTTTCGTACTTCCAGGTGAATCGAATATCTTGAGTTGTGAGCTTCACTCAGAATTTTCTCTTTAACTTTTGATGATCGCGGAACCCCAAATTCTCCCTTCGAATCGAAGTAACCCTTCTGAATCGATTTTGAATTTGTTTTCCTCCCCTTCAGATAGTTTCTATTTTATCTTTTCGTAGTCTTCATCCTGTAGTTGTGCATTCTTCACTTTATCTACCACCGTTGAACCGTTTCCTATCTGGAACAACTTTTCGTCGGATTTTGCCGAATATTTAATTTCCAATTTCATCTTAGCCATTTCCAACACTAACCTCTCCTGACCTGTCAACATCATTAACTTCTCTCGTCCATTTCTACTTAAAGCATCAGTAACAACATTCGCGTTTTCGGGATGATAGAAAATCTCGCAGTCATAGTCCTTGATCAGCTCTAACCATCTTCTTTGCCTCATATTCAAGTCTTTTTGTGTAAAGATATACTTTAGACTTTTATGGTCAGTATATATCTCACACCTCTCTCCATAAAGATAATGTCTCCAAATCTTTAAGGCAAACACCACCGTAGCCAACTCTAAGTTATGAGTCGGATACCCTTTTTTGTAATCTTTTAATTGACGTGATGCATACGTAATAACTCTGTCGTTCTGCATAAGCACACAGCCTAGTCCTTTATGCGATGCGTCACTATACACCACAAAATTCCTTGTATCATCAGGCAACGACAACATAGGTGTCGTACTCAACCTTTTCTTTAATTCGTGAAAACTTTCCTCACACTTTTCCGTCCAAACAAACTTAACTGCCTTCCTGGTTAAATTCCTCAACAGGGTCGCGATCTTGGAAAAATCTTGAATAAAATGCCTATAGTAACCTATCAATCCTAAGAAACTCCTTATCTCTGACGGTGTCTTCGGCTAATCCCAGATTACTACAGCTTCAACTTTTGATGGATCTACCGAAATTCCATCTTTATCAATAACGTGTCCGAGAAACTGTACACGTTCCAACCAAAACTCACATTTTGAAAGTTTTACGTACAACCTCTCTTTTCTCAATGTCTCCAATGTCACTCTTAAGTGTTCAACATGTTCTTCCTTGGTCTTAGAATACACCAGGATATCATCAATAAACACCACCATAAATTTATCTAAGAATGGTTTAAACACCATATTCATCAAATCCATGAACGATGTAGGTGCATTGGATAAACCAAATGACATAACCAGAAACTCGTAATAACCATACCGAGTTCTGAATGTCGTCTTCGGTACGTCTTTTGGCCTCACCTTCAGCTAATGATAACCACTCCTCAAGTCTATCTTTGAAAAATACCTCGCACCCTTCAGTTGATCGAACAGATCGTCGATTCTCGATAGCGGATATTTATTTTTAATCGTGACCTTATTCAATTCTCAATAGTCAATACAGAGCCGCATTGACCCATCCTTCTTCTTAACAAATAACATTGGCGCTCCCTATATAGAGATACGTTAGATGGATATACTTCTTGTTGAGTAATTCTTGCAATTGCACCATCAACTCTTTCATCTCTACCGGGGCCATTCTGTATGGTGCCTTAGAAATCGGGCCCATTCCTGGTACTAAATCAATCACGAACTCGATTTTTTGATCTGGCGGAAGACCCAACAAATTGTCTTGAAATACGTCTGCAAAATCTTTTATGATTGGTATCTCTTCTAACTTCGCATTTTTCTTCTGTGTATCAACTATGTAGGCTAAGTATCCTACGCATCCTTGTTTTAACAACTTCTTGGCTTGCATCATCACCGTCGAACAACTTGTTTGTCGAGGTGACTTATCGCCATAAAACACAACCTTTTCATAAGGTTAACACATTTTCTTTGGCAATCAATTCTTTGCTCCGTGATTGAATAACCAATCCATTCCCGAGGATAACATCAAACTCACCCAAATCTAATTGGTATCAAGTCTACCATCATCTCTTGACCCTTTATAACCACTCTACAATTTCTTATATATGAATCTAACAGATCCACTTCTCTATTTGCAATCTCTATGCTCAAAGGATAATCTAATTCATCCTAAGGAAAATCTAAGTTTTGAGCAAATTCATTGGATATAAATGAACAAGTAGCACCCAAATCAAATATTACATGAGCATTAATACCATTAATCGGAATGATACCTGACACCACATCCTTAGACTGAACAGCATCCTGCACGGTCATATTGAAAGTTCTCGCAGTAGGTCGGCTTGACTTTGCTGGTCCAGTGATAGTCAATGCACCACCACCGTTATTGTTTCCCTTTCCTCCACTTGCACTCCCCGCTGGATTTTTAGGGCAATCACGAGCCATGTGATCCTTCGAACCGCAGGTAAAACATGCTCCTTTCTTTGGGCTAAAATAGTTCGGTGCAATGTGTCCCTCCTGACCACAGTTGAAACACACCCGCTTTCCCTTCAAACATACCCCAGTATGGTTTGTCGACGTCGGGATTTTTGGGTGTCCCTTTCCGTTACTTGTTCTTTGTTGTTCTCATTTTAGGTGAGATTTGTTTGAAAAAACAAGTGAAAAAGGTCTGACATGTATAATGTCGACGATGGGACTGTTAAGAGTTGCCAGTTGGTTTCTTAAATGGTTGTACCAACACAACCGAGAAAAGGTTTGCACATTGACCCAGTAGTGTGACACTGATATACGGGTCGGTGAAACCGAGATTCGTTTAGGGTCCGGGGACTTGGTTATCTTGGGGGAAGGTGTTAGGCACCCCACATCCGTGGTGTTACCACGGTGGCCGCCTCTTTTCAAGAAACTATTATCTGAGTGTGTGTGTGTGTGTGTGTGTGTGTGGGTCAATGTGTTTGTTATATGAAAGTTATGCGAGGCCTCGTTCGGACCTATATACACAGGGTTTGAATTTATGTAAAAATTCAGTTTTTAGCAAAATATGGCAATGATGTTTTATAAAAGAAGTTTTTCAAACCTTGATGCTCAATAGGAATTGAGACCTTTTACACTCCCATTTTTATTAAGTGAACGGCTGGATTGATTTTATTTGACGGATGCGAGGGATGCATATGAAAAATAATATACAAAAATAATGCCGACTTCCTCGTGGGTATGGAAACCATCTGAGGAAATTCAGACATCGCAAAATAATTTACAAGCTGCTTACAGCTGAACAATGTCCATCACGGGAAACGAATCTAGATCCAATGGGATGAATCTGTGATCGCATGATTCCTAGGCGCACAGAATATTGCAATTTGTATAAAAGCAATAAGAAGGTATATATATAAAAGCGGTAAATATATATATATATATATATATATATATATATATATATATATATATATCATCATCATCAAACCACGAAGCACCTCCATGGGGGATCATAAATGTAAATAAAGCTATTAAAGCTATCAACCGCTACGGAGGAAACTCCAAAGTGGATAAAATGGAAGTAAAGTCAGTAAAGCGATCAATCGCCACGAAGAGAACTCCAGCGAATAATATATATATATATATATATATATATATATATATATATATATATATATATAAAAAGCGATAAATGTACAGGATGTAAAATCCGGGCTCATCGAATGTAGTTCGACTACGCTTCATATATATAAGTATATATATATATAAAGCGAGTAAACGACCGGATATAAAATCCGGCTCATCGAATGTAGTCCAACACACGCTTAATATATATAAATGTAAATATATATATATTAAAGCGATAAGAACGCACTGCAAGCGAAATGTCTAGGCTCATCAAACAAAGTCCCAGACATATTCATATTATATATATATATATATATATATATATATATTGAAATCAAGTAAATGCTCCGCATCAAAGTCAGGCTCAATCGAGGCATAACTCGATAATGTTAGACAATATAAATATATATATATAGAATATATATATATATATATATATATATATATATATATATATATATACAGATGGAATGAAACCACTAATCAAGTCCGGGGCAAAAGCAAGCAACACGACTCTCAACGTGTAGAAGGGTGTGTGCAAAGATAAAGAGAAAGACTCTAAAAGTGTGTGAGAAGGCTTATTGGTGATGATAAAAAGGGCTTCTATATCTTTAGAGTGGGTAAACACTTTGGGCTTTTGTGGGTAAAAAGAGGCAATATATGAGCTCACGGTGTTTTTAAAATCGGAAAAATACATCAGATATAGCGAATGCGAGCAAATTGTGCAGGTTTCCCCATCTTTTTTCTCTTAAAAATCAGCACCCCAAGCCCTCTATTTATAGGCATATAAGCCAGTAGGTGTACTGTGGTGTGTAGTGTGCACCAGATGTACCAGTGGGCGGGTCGGTCGGTCGTCTCAAGTACGTGCATTCGAGCCTTTGTAATGTCCACTTTCGATTTTGAGAAGTGCAATCCGAGCATCCGTTTTGAGGTATTCGGGACCTATTTGGACCCGCCGTTGTCGAGAGTTGTGCGATGGCATGGGATTAGAGTTTGTACAAAAAGTCTTTGAAGATGGGGCGATGCCCTCCGGTCTTCAAGCTTCAACTTTCATCCGTTATCCCTTGCGGTAGTCACTCGGGATCGGTTAGCCTTGTGGGACATTGTTGCGTAGAGACGTGGCGTGGCATCGTGTTGGATGAGATGGCGATGTTGCCCCTCACCGGTGTTATCGCATGATTGGGCCGATAAAGCAGGCGTTGTTCAGACTTAGCTGAGATTGGACTGCTGCATTTGTTGAAGGTCCTCATTATCATCTTTGAGGTATGCTGTCTTCCAGTTATTCTTGGGTTGATGCAGTGTATCTCGTTGTGAGTCTTGATATTGAAGGCGATGGCATTTGAAACAAGCATTTCGGGGTTATCTCGAAATCGCATTCCTTAGGGTTATCACCAAGGTTGGTGGCTATTCCCATGGTTGGGGTGAGATTGGATACCTCGGGGTCATCTCAAAGATTAATCGGTCTTCTCGGTGTGAGTTCCGGTATTGTATCTGCAGTCTCGAGGTTAGATCAATCGTTATTCCCATTGCGATCCGGGGTTGATTGCACTTCCGTTAGTATCCGGTATGGATTTGGATTGTCCTTGAGGTTCTCTCTTAAAAAGATGAATTTATCCTCCTGCAATGTCGATAGAATAGTATAGAAATTTTTGAGTGTCTCAGATGCCCTCTTTATTATACTCATGCATGGCGATGCATGGATGCGATAAAGAATCTTAGACACTTGAAACGCAATAAGATAAACACGGTACTATGGATAGCAACATGATGCAAATGTATGATGCATGTATGCGGGGTTGTGGCCCAACATGCTTGGGATGATTCTTTGGCTCCTGTTGCTTCAATGAGGATTGCATCTTGACCGGATCGATGTGCAAGCCGAATCATTAGGATGTTGATGTTGGAGTTATCACCAAATTCCTGTGTTCTTGATAACGACTCGATCTTGAAGGGGTACCTCTTATGTGTAAGAGATCTGTGGGGATAAAGCTTGATCTGTTTGAGGATGTGTATAACATATTCCATCATTTATCCTCTTTGATAATGTTAACCTTTTCCTGGTTAGTATCTCCGAATATGTCACGATTACATTGGATTTCTTTGCCAACGACAAATCTTTGTCGAGGATGCCTAACCTTCGTTGGCGTGTGAGTCAACAATTGAAACATCTGTGGGATATCTTTGTCGAGGTTGCTTGACCTTGACCGACGATGTGAATCAACGGTGAGATTACGTGTGGAGATCGTCGAGGTTGCTTGACCTTGACGATGTAGATCAATGGAGCATTGTGTTGTGACCCCACGGATCCGGCTGGGAATATGAAGCGGTGGGTATGAGAACCTCAAAGCGGCTCTATAGCTCGCGAGTTTAAATGCTATCGGCTGAAATGACGTCAAGGTTGCTTGACCTTCGTTAATGGACATGTCAACGGATGAACGTGTTGTAACCCCTACCGGGGATATCTGGCATGACCCCCCATACGGGAGCTCTGCGGGACGCGCGTGAGTACGTCTCAACTATCAAAGCGGTTCTCAACGCTTGACGGGTTTACTTGCGTCGGGCTGAAATAACGTCGAGGTACAACGACCTTTGTTGATGGACATGTCAACGGATGAGCGTGTTGTAACCCCCACCGGGATATCGTTGTAACCCCCATCGGGACTCACGTTGTAACCCGTCGAGACTCACGTAGGTAACGACACGGAGTCGGCGACATCGGACTGTATAAGGTATTCTTGAATGTGATTTGTGACAAGCGAGGTCATCGGTGAGTATACCTTGTGTCGGTGACTACCAATGAGTGATGTCTGATTCAAAGTCTCATCCGAAAGACCGAGTTGTATCTTTGTTTTGCTTAATCGCGTGGCATTTTATTCCGATTTGACCTTTCTAGCCGTAAAACTCTGTTTAACTTTCGGCTGGACCAGAAATGGAGGAGGTGGGACCCACATGGAGGAGCCGCATGACTACACTTCTGCCGCAATGGTAGCAGGTGAGCCTGCGACGCGTGATGATAAATCTAGCAACCTGCCTTCGCAGGTTCATTTCTAACTCGCCTCACTTAGGAAAATCCGTGAGCCATCTTCAGATCTCTTGAGTTGAAATTTGCTTACGAAAATTATGTCACCGTACAAGTGTTCTACACTATCACAGTAACGTATGCATGTATTTTTTTCGGTTTACATCCAGATTAGATTGTGAGATATTGCACTTAAATGCATCTAAACACATAGTAGTGATTATGTATGCACAAATGACTTGAAAAAAAAAATATTCAACATAGAAAATCTTAGTATTAAACCATGCTGAACATAATGATGTGAAAAATTTGACTTACGAGATAGTCAAAATGGCACCTTTTACTGCTATTTTGTCTATTTGAGGTCCAATGAGCAAAAGGTAGAAAAGGCAAAATACACCTAGCATTGAGGTTGGCCTTATGCATGATAATTTTGATTTTAATGCATATATTAGGTATATGACTTTGGGACGGTGTGCTTCTTGAATGGTCACCTAGACATACACAGTGTGCATGTGGATAGTCCTATTTTCAAAGGGGACTATGGCGAAATTTTTCTAAATGTAGGCCTTTGGGTAGTCATGCATTCTAACTCTATTATATGTTAAAAAGTAAATGCATGCATGCATATAGTCATATAGTGCATTTTAAGCTCGGTAAAGAAATACCACACCCTTTTGAGGTGATTTGGAGATTTGTTGTCTAGATATTATGGATCCGGATTAATAGAAGCGGTTCTATGGGACCGCTTGGCACGGCGTCTGGCGAAGAGGCCCAAAGTGCCTCATCCAGCTTCATCGAGACGGCCTCATCGGTTGGTGGAGGCTATGATTAAATCTGTCCGGTAGAGGTTCGGGCGTCGAGGGGCGAGGAGGTTGATATTGAGGATTCTGCTCCTGCTGCATCTATCCCTTGGAGGGAACTTCTGATCATCCAGGTAGTGAACCCGAGTTCTTTGGGTGATTTGGGTGAACACCCATCGATGTACTTGCATGCTGAGGTATGACGTTAGACTTTATCTTCCTTTTTTCCTATTGATGAGGATTTAAAGGGTTTTGATGTTGATCTGCGTTTCATGCAGGTTCCAGGTTTTACACAACCTCGGGGGAACTGGTTTAGCATCCACTCCATGTACCAGTCGCTTCATCGACTATAGAAGCGATAGTGCATGAGTGGGGATTTGGGGCATTTTCTCCATCCTTCCCGTCGTTGTCCACAGGGTTACCTCGAGCATTATCTCGGCGATGGTTTCATCGGACTCGGTCCTCCACTGCTTTGGATTGCGGTGATGACGGCGCCTATGGATTGGCGATTTATCACGGTATGGAGTTTGGAGGGGCGCCGATTGCCTTGCGTGGCGAATATCACCTCTCTCTGCCCTCGATTCTTGTTTGGAGTTTGGTGAGGCGCTCAAAGGAAGAATTGTCAGATTCGGGTCCTTTGGCGTAGATGTTATGGCGGGCTATTGGTGAGCCCATGCACGATGATGTCGGGGATCGATGATTGCGTTCTGCGGCGATTGTTCGATGATCATTCGAGGTACGCTTCATAGCAAATAACTCTTCCACGGTATCTTTCGCCTTGAGTCGGTATACACGCGATGTGGGCCGTGATATAGGAGAGTATGGTGAGGCTCTTACACCTTTGCCTATTTCCTCTGGGGGGCATGCGTCTGCGCTCACGAGGTTTAATGAGAGGCTTGGCTAGGATTTTACCCGTTTCTGCTGGGGAGTATTTCTCTTGTCTTTTTCCTCTCACAGGTTATGAGTGTTTACTGATAGCAGATATTTTCACATTGTGTTGGCAGATTTGGGCCTATGAGAGGCTTCCATGTTTGCGTCTTATGAGTGTGTTAGGCTTAGATATCTATCCACAAGGACGACGATGGCACCATTCTATTTTCGAGAGGTCCACAGTATCGAGGCTTAAGCTCATTCTGCCGTATCTTGTTGGAGCTCTTGACGGTGATGCCATTACATGGATTCCATACTCGAGGATCATTTGATCATCGGTTTTGAGGATGGACACCCTCTTTGGAGTAAGTATTTGATTTCCACGGAGATTCCCTCTTATTAGGAGCACCATAGGGAGGATTCAGTATAACGATCTTGCCTCCCGTCGAGCGTCATTGGCTTATGATCATAGTATCGCCAATTGATATTCCATTGTCGAGTTGATGGTTTGCTTTATCGGAGGGTCCATGTACTCGGGAGATATTCCGGTAACTGGCTCCCTCGCACTATTTGGGGCCTAGTCCGTGCCACCACGATTTATATGGGGACATGGTTCCGAGGATCTTTGATGATAATGGATTGGGTGGCTTGTGTATCCAGCTCCAACTCATCGACCCAGTTGATAGCTTGACAAGCAGTTGGATCGAGCACATATTTATATCGGCATTTGGGCGGAGATCCAATGAGAAGCGAGACATTTATTCCCTCCAGCTCGGTCTTTGTCCCCTCGAGACTGACCCATTTGGTTTTTTTCACCACGATCCTCCTTTATAGGCACGATATCCACATTGATAGAGATCTAGTGACTCGGGAGGAGTTACATCAGTGGAGCGAGGATTGAGGCGTGGACATCGAGACCTGGTCTTCTTCTAATGTATATTCTCATCTATATCTTTTGATAGGCCTCTGTTAGATATTGGGTGGTTAGAGTCGCTATGCCCCATTTTTATGTACTTGTGGTTGTATAGAGGCGATGTATTAGATGATGATATATTTTAGGAATGTATGCACTGATTTTTTCATTCCTATATCATATTGCCATCCATTATACATTATGCATGCATGTCATGTTATGCATATGTATGTATGTCCGGAGATATTCGGCATTGACCTGGATGGTCTTATGACACGCACCTTACGGATGTCTTTCTGCAGGATTTGTGGGCGGGGATGATAGAGCATTGGCTACGATGGCGGTATTAGTTTTGGCACCCATGAGTTGACTCTACTCTGAGGAGTATGCGGTTTGATGATCTTCGCCCGGACCTGTGCACATGGCTTTGGGAGACATGTCAGGCGATTCATCTCTTTCGGCACCGCAGTGGTGCGAGATGGTGACATCGACCATGTATCTCGGCATTTTGCTATTCCATCATTAAAGTTTCGCATTTTGGCGTTTGGCGAGTTGATGTCTTGATCTTTATGTGTCTTTCCATTCGTGTATATATTGTTATGGATGAGCTATAGGGCTTTCCTCACCATCTGACTTGGACCATTACTCATGGCTCCGGGCATGGATTTTCTCCTTTGGGTCGGCTTGAGGGGCGTTTATGTCTACTTATCACCCATTGGTAGTGATGTCTCGGTTTGACCCTTTCGCCCATCGAGGATTTTCATCCTTTTTTTGAGGGGGGTGGTGACATATTCAAGATTCGACTTCTCGATACCTCTCCTTTAGAGGACCGATCTCGTGTATCGCTTGTTGGGATCGGCGTGAGCTAGCCGCTTTTCTTGCCGGATCGTCCGTGAGCTGGTTATTCCATGTCCGGTTAGAGTATTCTTCCACATGGATGGAGCGGAGGTTTTATCGGTACAGTGCGATTTGCAAGACCGAGATTGAGTTAGACGATGTAGAGCCTACGGAGGACATTGATACCTACATCGAGGTGGGTACATTACTTTGGGTTGCCGACATTTCTTCCAGATTCTCCTAGTACCAATGATTTTTTGTGATTCAAAGACTCTAAGACGCGAGATTTAGAGCGAGTCTTCATCGATGACCTTTGAGAGAGATCGATTCGATCTATGATGTCGATTGCTCTTGATGTGAGGGACGCCGCCTATTAGAAAGAGGCGAGGCATTGGCTCGTAGAGATGCTGCCGTCGTTGAGCGTGATGATGAGGATAGATCATCACAGAGACAGTGATAGTTGAGCGGGATAGTGCTATATCTGCCGGGATGTGGTACATTACGATGATAATCTTTGCCGGTGGTCCCCTTACCACCGGTATGATCACGAGATGAGCGCTTATATCGATGAGCATATGGTCATCATGCAGATGGCTACAGATCTGTTGGGTCGTGTGGATATTCTTATCCAGGAGACTACAGCTTTACCTCCTTCATCTGAGAGGGATGCCATGTTGGTCTTGCTAGCTCGCATGTACCCTGATTCTTAGATGAGCTTGTATTTACCTACACATACTAGCTTAACCATTTTGTCATGTACAGTCACATTGTATATATATCAAACAACATTATATATGACAGGGAAATATATTTTTGGATCACTTCCCTTTTAGATATGCCTTGCTATTTGCTTGATATCTTGCCTGCTGCTTCAGGGCTTGTGATCTTGATGTATTTTGAATTCTTCCTTGGTGGATGGATATTGAGCTGTCTCTGGATAGTTCAGAATGGATCATCGATCTATGTATCCCTACCATCTGTGGTGTCTTGGGACTTATTTCTGGATGGAAATGTGGAGAGGAGTGTGACTTTCCTCTCTAAGATTGACCGCACCACAGATGGTCGCCAGTACTTCTATTTAAGAGAAGCCTAGTTAATTCCACCTCTTATGGTTTAGTGTTGCTCCTCGAGGTATGACTGCAGCTTAGATGGTCACCGAATCTCCTATTTGGGAGGAGTTCAGGTAATTCCATCCCTTTGGTCTGAAGCCGAATGAAATGTAATGGATTGAAAGAGAATCCCAATACCCGTTGACAATGGTTTGTGTTTTGGTAGGGGGGTGACACTACACCATGAATGGCTGCCTACGTACTCCAATTGAAGAGGAGATCAGGTCTTCGTAGTTCGAACCTGGTGTAAGAGGTTCAATGCTGTATATGGCTGACATGATGTAGGAATGTTTTTAGGTTGTTTTTGTTTTTGTAAGGAGAAGAGGGTAGAAATGTTTTTGTTGTATTTGTTTTATTGCGACCGGGCCATATGAAATGGTTGCCTACGTACTCCTATTGAAGAGGAGATCAGGTCGACGTAGTTCGCCCCTCAGGGAGAGAAGAAAAGCGTAATCCCATGTGCAGGTCAGAGTGCAAGGAGGAGAAAGTTTAATCCTAGGTTGAGGATAAACTGCAGGTATGAGAAGTTTGATCCCAGGTATGGGTATCCAAACTTCAAATGCAAGAGGTTCAATCCGTGGTGGGATGACCTGAATTGTATGAGTGCAAAGGAGAAAACCAGGCTGCTGGCTTGAAATGTATGTTTCCCTAAGGGGCCAAGTGTAGAAAAGTTGTAGGTGGTAAAGGGTTAAAGAACCGGAATGACTGGTGACCTAATGATTGTGCACCAGGGTGTTTGCTGGTTACTTCAGACATAATACCATTTCACGGTGTCTGAGTTGATGAGTTGTGGAAATTCATCGCCGTCCATTTCTTATAATCTGAGATCGCCTCCTGTCAATACTTCTTTGACAATAAACGGGCCTTCCCAGTTAGGAGCGAATTTTCCTCTAGCCTGATCTTAGTTGTCAAGGATCTTTTTCAAAACAAAGTCATGTTGTTTAAATTGCCGTAGCCGGACTTTTTTGTTGTAGGATCTGGCAATCCTTTGCTGATATAACTGACCATGGAAGATAGCCGCGGTTCGCCTTTTGTCTATTAGAGACAGTTGGTGATACTTGTCTTATACCCATTGGTCTTCATCCAGCTGAGCGTCTATCAACACTCTGGGGATTCCATCTCAACTTCTATAGGGATCACTACTTCCATCACATAGGTTAATGCGTAGGGGGTTGCCCTAGTTGAAGTATGCATTGAAGTTCTGTAGGCTAACAGAGCAAGAGGCAATAGGTCAGGGCAATCTTTGTGGTTGGCGAATATCTTTTGCATAATCTTCTTGATGTTTTCGTTAGCCGCTTCGACATCACCGTTCATCTTTGGACGATAGATGACAGAGTTGAGATATTTGATGTGGAATTTACCGCATAACTCCTCCATCATTTTGTAGTTGAGGTTTTTGGCATTGTCTGACACAATCACCTCTGGTTGTCCATATCGACAAACGACATTGTTTCTGATGAAAGCAATGATGACTTCTTTAGTGACCCTGGGGAGTGAGGCTGCTTCTACCCACTTGGTGAAGTAGTCGATCATGGTGAAGATAAATCGGTGACCATTACTGGCTTTGGGCTAAATGGGCCCGATAATGTCCATTCCCCACATTGAGAAAGGTTAAGGCGAACTCATATTATAGAGCTCCTGTGGGGGGGGGGGCGTGTATAGCATTTCCATGAATCTGGCACTGATAGCATCTTTTGACGTGGTCATGGCAATCAGCCTTAAGAGATAGCCAATATGTCCCGTCCTGAGGACTTTCTTGACAAGGAGGGGGCCACAAACTCCACCATGGATTTCATCCATAAGCCTTTGGGCTTGATCTTTGTCTAGACACTTGAGGAGACCTAGTCCTGCATCTCTTTTGTAGAGCGCATCTCCACTCAGGTAGAATTTCATAGCAAGTCGATGGATACGCCTTTTCTCAGTCAGGCTCGCCTCAGCGGGTGTAGATCCATCTCGCAGATATTCCTTGATATGATGATACCAAGGAGGTTGGATGGGAGGTAGCTCATCCGATACTTCTCCAATGTAATTCCCATAGGTTGGGGCTTTGTTCAGGGAAATTGTGACGCTTGGCAAGTGTTCCTTGTCTGATATGCGAATCAAGGAGACCAAAGTTGCTAGTGCATCCGCAAAGTTATTCCTATTACGAGGAATGTGCAGAAAGGAGATTTCTTCGAACTCCAAAGCCATCTTCAAAACCTGCCGATGCTAAGGCAGCAAATGTAGTTCCTTGGTTTGATAGATTCCGGTGGATTGTTTGATTATCAACTTTGAATCTCCAAGGACAGTTAACCTCATGATGCCCATTGAGCAGGTAAGTTTTAGCCCCATAAGACGAATGACCTTCATACTCAATCGTGTATTGTTGGTGCTAACAAACCGTAATTTGACTTCACAACGGATCTTTGCTCCCGTGTCGAGATATTAGAATCGCTCGACTCTAGAGCCTTCCATATTAACAACTCCATCAAAATACATCCTCCATGATTGGCGCGTATCGTCATCGATGGTGTTGATGTCTTCATCATTATTCCTTCATCGGGGAAATATGTCTCCAAGGGTTTGAAATCCCCTAAAAGGTGCGGCGACCATTGATCCGCGATTCCTTGACCTTTGATGGACTTTTGATGGAAATATGTGTCAAATCCAAGCGCCAGGGTTTTTTAACATGGGTTTGTTGAACACGTGCTTGAGAGGATCCACGCGGATATGAGATGGGTTGTGTGACCATGGAGGTAATGCTATAACCTCATGGAAGCCCATGCTAAAGCACAACACGTCTTCTCGATCGAGTGTACTTGTGTTCACTTCTTCTTTGAACCTTTTCTTTGAGTTAATAGATAGCTCATTTTTGGCCTCTATCATCTTTTCTACGTCCCAAAGATACTGACCATGGCATTGTCACTTATGGACTGATACATGAATAGGGGAACATCATCCCTAGGTGGTACCAAGACATGAGCTTTGACTAGCTATTTCTTGATTGTAAGGAAGGCATTCTGGCACTCATCATTCCATTTCATGGAGGAGTTCTTCCTTAATAACTTGAATATTGGCTCACAGGTTGTTGTGAGTTGGGAGATAAACCTGCTGATGAAGTTGATCCTTCCCAAAAATCCATGTATTTCCTTCTCTGTCTGAGGAATGGGCATTTCCGTGATGGCCTGGATTTTGGCAGGATTCAGCTCTATCCCTTTGTGGCTGACTAGAAATCCTAGCAATTTGCCTGATCTAACGCCGAAGGCGCACTTAGCTGGATTCAACTTCAAGTTATACTTACGCAACCTGTTGAATAACTTTTTGAGATGGTCTAGATGGTCATCCTTCTTCCGGCACTTGACAATGATGTCATCCACGTAGATCTCAATCTCTTTATGTATTAAGTAGTGGAAAAGAGCCATCATAGCTCGTTGATAGGTAGCTCCGGCATTGATGAGGCCGAATGACAACCGTCTATAGCAAAAAGTTCCCTAAGGAGTGATGAAAGCAGTCTTCTCACGATCTTCCTTGGCAACCATGATCTGATGGTACCCCGCAAAGCAATCAGCAAAGGAGTATATGTCGTACTGCGTAGTATTATCAATGAGAATGTGGATAAATGGCACGGGAAAGCTATCTTTTAAGCAAGCTTTATTCAAGTCCCGGTAATCCACACAAACTTGCACCTTCCCTCCGGGTTTAGGCACGGGTACAATGTTGGATATCCACTCAGGATATGTAGACACCATGATGATGATAGCTTGAAATTGTTTCACAATTTCTTCTTTCACCTTTAAACTCCACTCCGGTTTCAATCGCCTGAGTTTTTGCTTGACTGGTCTAAATCCCTCTTTAATGGGAAGGCGATGAAGGATAATGTCAGTGGACAAACCCACCATTTCTTCATGAGACCATGCAAACACATCCTGGAACTGGGTTAATAGTGTAATCATGCCATTCCGTTGGTTTGGGGTAAGGTCTGAACTAATCTGGATTAACTTAGGGCTTTCTAAGGTTTCGAGATTGAAAGAAGTGGTTTGATCAAGGTTGGGTTTGGGTTTATCTTTGACCCATTCTTAAATTTCTGGAGGCACCTCAATGTCATCCTGGAGATCCATCAAGGCTGAATTCATCTTTACATCAAAGGTACAATCCTTGTGTAGGAGAGGCATCGTATCCGCAAATACAAGCACATCTAAATTCAGAGTCCTGAAACAAAATATTCTTCCACTTAGTATATATGAAATGTGTCGATCATACACAGTGTTAGCATATACTAGCAAAATAAACTGCTAATAATGTACAGAAAAGTAAGCAGTTATTGTATCTACAGGGCAGAAAATAATTTATGCCCGCTTTACCCTCGTCGACCAAAGCAAGGAATGTTGTCCCAATTGGTAAGGGTAAAGTCCGGGTGGACCGCAGTGATGGAGGGATTATCATCATCCTCTCTGTCCCAAATGATGGCCATTACGTCAGGGCAATCATCGTCTGGGGTGTATCTGTTGGTATGTTCATCATGGACGATGATGCGCATGCCCGACATTATTCGGACAATGTTTTCCTTGATTCTCCGCTCCTCTTCTTCGATTGCGGGATCAAGAATAACGATTTTCTTTTCCTCCATCGGTTTCGGCTTAGGAAATAACATGGCTATGACATTGGCTGACACCTTTACTGGAGGTTGTGCGGACTCAGAGTTTGAAGGCGAAGCCAAACGCCACATGGTTGAAGCTGAAGTAATCTGTTGATGCTTATGAGGATTCCTGTGACTAGAGCTGGAAGAATAGCCTAGTCTAGCTGTTCCAACTTGCTTAGTTAAATGAATGGGGTACTGGATACCGTGGCCATCTTCACCCAACCCTTGTCCTGGCTTGTGACCCAACGACATCATTTCTTGAGTGGCTGACATCACCTCAGCAGAAATGTAGGGTTCGGGCAGTGGTACTCCAATAGCGTGGTATTGGGTATTACTTATTTCCAAAGCATAAAAACTTACTGGTTCTACGTCTGCATTGGCATTAATGAACGGAATGTCCCCGTGCTAAGGAATCTCTGGTTCAGCGTTGACCATGACCAGGCTATTGTTGATAATGTACTTCAATTGTTGGTGAAGGGTGGAGGGGACTGCCCCTGCCATGTGGATCCATGGTCATCCCAAGAGCAGGTTGTATCCTGAATCTATCTTGAGCACATGGAAGGATACGCAGAATGTATGAGGGCCAATTTCGATTGGCAGCTCAATTACTCCAACCGAGTTACGGCGGGCTCCATCAAAAGCTTTGATGATAGTATGGCTACTCTGAATTCGGTTGAGATTGATATTCATCTTCACCAAGGTGGCATATGGGCAGATATTCAGAGAGGAACCTCCATCTATTAAGACTCCAGCCACCATATATCCAAAGGATAAGACCGCAATGTGCAACGGTTTGCAATGACCAGTCCCTTCGGATGGTATGTCATCATCAATGAAGGATATCACATTGTTTTTGAAAATGTGATCAACTATATCTTGAAACTTTTCCGTATCCACTGATGTTGGGAGATAGGCTTCTTCTAGAACCTTTAGCAAGACCCTCCGGTGATTCTCAGACGTTAGGACCAAGTCCAAAATTGATATTTGTTGTGGAGATTCTTTCAAGCTTAAAACCATCGAGACTTCATTATGACCCACAGCGCAGAGGAATTTTTCAATCTTCTCCATGGGTATTTTCCCTTTTGATTTGGTGGTGGGGTTCATCACCCGATGGGGAAGATACAATGGATTTTCCTTCGACACTGCAGCAGTTGTATGTGAGGTGGATCCTTCACCTTCTCCATAATTCCAAGGAACCTTGCACAAGCTAATAATAGGATATTGTGCTCTGCATGGCAAGTTGATTGGCTTGGGAGCGACCACTTTCAAAGGATTGTTTCCTCCTTTGAGCTGAATTATCGGTGTTGTGAGCACAGTATTAATCCCTTCAACTTCAGTGGATATAACTTCTACCACACTTTTCCACTTAGTAGGGCCTGCATTCTCACTTGCACGTAACACAGTGTCGTTATCTGCCAAGCGCAGTACACCACTATCGATTAGATTTTGAAAAAGGTGGCGGAGTGCCCAGCATTGTTTTGTGCTGTGACCACGAGATTGGGAGTGGTATTGACATACTCCATCAGAGTTATACCGTCCCGAACGAGGGTTAATTGGAGGTAGAAGGGAACTGATCCTTCCTTCATTGATTAACATGTGAAGGATTTCCTCCATGGGTTTGCCCAAATAGGTGAATTCCCTTTTGTTATCGAAATCCCGACGGGCTTTAGCATTTGCTCTCTTCGTCACTTTGTCTTCCAGCATTTCATTTTCTGAAAGTGACGAGGGAATATTCATGACGATAGGTAGGAGACTGGCATGCTCCTGGCTAATTAACTGTCGAGTCACTTGATGCTGATAAGTCACCAGTTCCGCCAATTGCTCAATTTGTTTGCCGAGAGCTTTGATCTTTCGTTCCATTATGAATTGGAACTTGGCATAATCCCATCTGTCATCACCATCTTTGATGGTCTGGGAGGAATTACAGCTGAAGTTGGAACTCTGTCCATTGCTCTAATTAATCATGTTGACCTCTTCTTCTTTGTGTTGAGGAAGAGGGTTGTCTTGTACATGAGGCTGATCGGGTTTGGTGACTACGATCTCCCCGTTGTCTATTAGGTCCTGGATCTTGTGTTTAAAGGCCCAACAATCCTGAGTATCATGTCCAGGTGCCCCGGCATGATAAGCACATTTCCTAGCAGCATTGTAACCCCGTCCATTAGGGCTAGCTAGTGGAAGAAGATGCGTAATTTTCTTCTGTGTTGTCAGAAGATTAAGAATGTTCTCGAGGGTATCCCCTAAGGGTGTAAACACTCGATGGCGTTTGACTTCTCCATCTTTTGGTACTGGAGGGTTTGCAGACTGTGCTAGAAAGGGAGTGTAGTTTCTCCTTTGAATGGACATATTTTGATTACCTTTTTGCCTGTAGTATCGAGGAAACATCTTCCTCTTTCTTTTATGGACCTTTCGGGGGTTGTTCCCATAATTTCCAGATTGGATGTGATCAACAACAACTTTGAGTGCGGCTAGGTCTTGAATCTTTCCCGATTTCAACCCCATTTCAAACCATCTCCCCATGTTTAACCATTTCGAAAAGCGGTTTGCGATCTTAGGATAAAACTCTCTCATAGAAGGGAGCTTCTTGTGCGCCTATGAATGTCATAACCATTTCGATTCTATCATGGCAGGACTAACTTGGGCGCGACCAGACGTCTCCACCTTTGAGCATACTCTCTGAAAGACTCGTTGGAATTTGTTTCTTGATCTTGGTAATTTGATCTGGATCAGAGCCATCTGAGTTTGAAAATTGTATTGAGTGAGGAAGGCATGTGCTAGCTCTTCCCAGCTGTGGATTTTGGAGTTGTCTAATCTTGTGTACCACGAACGGGCTTCTCTAGTTAGACACTTTTGGAATAATTTCATTCTAAGCTTTTCATCCTCTGCATAGGATCCCAGTTCTCCAATAAATACTTTTAAATGTGTATAAGGATCCCCTAACCCGTCATATTTTTCAAAGTCAGGAGTTTTAAATTTTTCTGGATAGTGAACACCAGGAAAAATACATAGATCAGCATATGAAACACTCCCGTGTGTTCCAATTCCTTTGATAGCGCGAAGGGTCTCTTCCATTTGGAGGACTTTCGTTTTGATGTCACCATTGTCTGGATCTCAAGTGGGATGGGCAGCATCATGAGTTTTGTTGGTAGTATCCAACTGTAGTTCTGGTATGGTAATGACCGGGTTTCCCCCTTGTGTGGAGGGCTCAGTATGTACGGTTATTTTCTGACCCTGTGTAGACTGGTGTAATTCTTTTAATAAAACAACCAAATATGTAATCTGTTTGCTTAATCCGTTGAATTCTTTGCGAGAAACTGGATTAAGTTTAGTCTGGTCGGATGACGACATGATTGACTGTAGGCATGTTGCCTTTTTGGACCTTGACCGGGTAGTAGGTCCGATTGATTCCCTGCGAAAGACTGACATAGTTTAGTCCTTAGGGAAGGTGTATAATAACATGTTATGTGATGTGTTCGTTTTAGGAATTTTATCCTGCAAAACGGGTGTCAGCTGTTAGTAACATATATGTGGACACATTGCTTCAGACTTCTCATTACATGGAGATATATATGGAATGAAATTACAAGTAATTGTGTTTACAAGTAATTGAAATGAGAGCATGAAGAGACTTTCCGCTGTTTTGGGTATATCAGAGGCTGACCTATCTTAGGTTACTCTTGCGGCTTTTTTGCATGAAGGTTCCCAAATCATCGCAATTTACTAGACGGGAAGTTAATCCGGTCTTTCAATTGGAGCGAATTTGGGTGGTGCCTTTCCTGAGCCTCAGAGAATTAGTCTTCTCACGAGTCCAGTAATCAAACACCGACGGGATAGCCTCTTGGTGGAGGGACCACACAACATATATTCACATACATCGCGTCTCACCGTATGAAATGATGACATGTGCGAAGCACTAATATCATAAGCAGTTTATAGTGGGAAGCACTAACATCACACGCAGATATGATGCGAAGCACTAAGCTCAAACAAGACATGCATTCGTACACATTCATCCAATGTAAATGCAACATCCATACACAAGCAAATAACAGTTTTGAAAAGATTGTAGTAGCGGCTTAAGTCCTCTTACTAGAGTACCCAGCAGAGTCGCCACCTGTCGACGTCGGGATTTTTGGGTGTCCCTTTCCATTACTTGTTCTTTGGTGTTCTCATTTTAGGTGAGATTTGTTTGAATAAACAAGTGAAAAAGGTCCGACATGTATAATGTCGATGATGGGACTATTAAGAGTCACCAATTGGTTTTTTAAATGGTTGTACCAACACAACCGAGAAAAAGTTTGCACATTGACCCAGTGGTGTAACACTGATATATGGGTCGGTGAAACCGAGATTCGTTTAGGGTCCGGGGACTTGGTTATGCGGGGGGAAGGTGTTAGGCACCCCCTGACATCCGTGTTACCACGGTGACCGCCTCTTTTCGAGAAACTATTATCTAAGTGTGTTTGTGTGTGTGTGTGGGTCAATGTGCTGTTATATAAAAGTTGTGCGAAGCCTCGTTTGAACCTATATACACAGGGTTTGAATTTATGTAAAAATTCAGTTTTTAGCAAAATATGGCAATGATGTTTTATAAAAGAGGTTTTTCAAACCTTGATGCTCAATAGGAATTGAGACCTTTTACACTCCCATTTTTATTAAGTGAACGGCTGGATTGATTTTATTTGACGGATGCGAGGCATCCGTATGAAAAATAATATACAAAAATAATGCCGACTTCCTCGTGGGTATGGAAACCATCTGAGGAAATTCAGACATCGCAGAATAATTTACAAGTCGCTACAAATTGAACAATGTCCATCACGGAACCGAAATCTAGATCCAATGGGATGAATCTGTGATCGCATGATTCCTAAAGCGCCTGCAGAATATTGTAATTTGTATAAAAGCAATAAGCGGTATATATATAAGCAATAAATATATATATATATATATATATATATATATATATATATATATATATATATATATATATATATATATATATATGTATGATCACCAACCACAAAGCACCTCCACGGGGATCGAAATGTAAATAAAGCTATTAAAAGCTATCAACCGCCACGGAGGAAACTCGAAAGTGACAAAATGGAAGTAAAGTTGTAAAAGCGATCAAGCGCCACGAAGAGAACTCCAGGAAGGGCGAATATATATATATATATATATATATATATATATATATATATATATATATATATATATAAAAGCGATAAATGCACCGGATGTAAAATCTGGGCTCATCGAATGAGTTCACCACAGCTTCATATATATATATATATATATATATATATATATATATATATATATATATATATATATATATATATATATATATATATATATAAAATCCGTGCTCAAAATCGAATGTAGTCCCAGACACACGCTAATATATATAAATGTAAATAAATATATATATATATATATATATATATATAATATATTAAAGTAAAGAACATACCGGGCCAAGTCTAGGCTCATCGAACAAAGTCCGACACATACGCTTCATATATATAAATATATATATATATATATATAAATAGGGAATCAAGTAAACGCTCTGCATCAAGTTCAGGCTCAATCGAGGCATAACTCGATAATGTTAGTCAATATATATAATATATATATATATATATATATATATATATATATATATATATATATAGATCTGAATGAAACCACTGGATCAAGTTCGGGCAAAAGCAAGCAACACGACTCTCAACGTGTAGAAGGTGTGTGCAAAAGATGAAGAGAAAGACTCTAAAGTGTGTGAGAAGGCTTACATCCGATCGATAAAAAGGGCTTCTATATCTTTAGAGTGGATAAACACTTGGGCTTTTGTGGGTACAAAAGAGGCTATATATGAGCTCACAGTGTTTGAAATCGGAAAATACATCGTATAAGCGAATGCAGAGCAAATTGTGTTGTTTTCCCATCTTTTTCTCTTAAAATTAGCACCCCAAGCCCTCTATTTATAGGCATATAAGCCGCAGTGTACTGTGATTGAGCCAGTGTGTACCAGGCGTCGGGTCGGCCCGGTTTTGTTTGGTCGGTCGCCGTCTCAAGCACGTGTATTCAGCACCTCGTAATGTCCACTCGGATTTTAAGAAGTGCAATCCGGCATCCGTTTTGAGGTATTCAGACCTATTTCGGACCGCCGTTGTCGAGAGTTTATGCGATGGTATGGGATTAGAGTTTGTACGAAGTCTTTGAAGATGGGACGATGCCCTCCGGCCTTGAAGCTTCAACTTTCATCTGCTACCCCCTTACATGTACTCACTCGGATTGGTTAGCCTTGTGGGATATTGTTACATAGAGACGTGATGTGGCATCGTGTTGGACGAGATGGCGATGTTGCCCCTCACCGGTGTTATCGCCGGATTGGGCCGATAAAGCAGGTGTTGCTCAGACTTCGCTGAGATTGGACTACTGTATTTGTTGAAGGTCCTCATTATCATCTTTGAGGTGTGCCTGTCTTCTCGATGTTATTATCGGGTTGGTACAGTGTATCTCGTTGTGAGTTCCGAGATTGAAGCTGATGGCATTTGAAACAAACATTTCCGCGGTTATCTCTGAAACTGCAATCCTTGGGGTTATCACCAAGGTTGGTGGCTATTCCCATGGTTGGGACTGAGACTGGATACCTCGGGGTCATCTTCGAGATTAATCGATCTTCTTCGGTGTGAGTTCCGGTATTGTATCTGCAGGTCTTGGGGTTAGATCCGAGGTTGAAATCGTTATTCCCAGATTGCGATCCGGGGTTAACGCTGCACTTCCGGTAGTATCCGGTATGGATTTGGATTTTCCTTCAGGGTTCTCTCTTAAAAGACGAATTTGTCCTCCTGCAATGTCAGTAACAGTAGTATAGAAAATTTTGAGTGTCTACATGGTTCTTTCCACAGGTAGCACGAGCTTCAAAGTTTTTCTTCTGTTGACTTCCTTGTTGTCCTCCCGTAGTCGAATTCTCGTTCCACTTCCTCTTCTGATTGTTTTTTCCAATGTTACTTCCACCAGCCTTATTCTCACTCCCATTCTTCCTCTTCTTTTTGTTCCGCTTCCACCTTCTGCGATAATTGTCTTATCCAGTACAGCCGCAAATGTACTTAACTAGAACATTAAAACCTTGTTATACAACCAGGGTTTCAATCCTTGTTCGAACCTTCTCGCCTTTTGCTCATCCGTATTGACTTGATAAGTGGCAAACATTGCCAACTCGTTAAACTTCGCAACATATTCTGGCACAGTCATGGTTCCTTGCTTCAACTCCAGAAATTGCACCTCCAACTGATTACGAGAACTCGCTGGAAAGTACATTTCAAAAAAATCTCCTTAAATCTATCCCACATTATCACTCCTTGTCCCCTGTAACAATCCATATTTTTAATTAAAAATTTAAATATTTATTAAATTATATAAATATTTAATGGATGTGTTTATCATTGAATAAGTATTTATTTAATTGATTTGATGTGATTTGATTATTTATTTGTTTAATAAATAATTAATGAGTTAAGGAAAGTAATTATTTTGAAATAGTAATCTAATTTAATTTAATAATTAAGTTAGAGAGTTTATAATGATCAAATAAATTATTATATTATGCAATGAATTGTTATTAGAATTAATTAAATTAAGTATGAAAACTTAATTAATTAGAAGTGTGACAAATAACTATATTATAAGTGGTTATTAAAATAAATTAAAGTAGTTTTAATTTATTTTGCCAAACAAGGCTTAAATATATTAAATCTTTAATTTTAAAGAGTTTTGCCAAACGGAGCCTTATGGCTTTTTGATTTTTAAATTTGATTTATAAATAATATAAATTAAATAAATAAAATATAAATATTATATATATATATATATATATATATATTATTAGTAACTTATTAGTGTAATAAGTGTAGCGTCCGTTTTCATACGTTTTAAAATGGTACGTAGGTTTTATTTTATTATACGCATATTGTTAATTGGCTTGAGTATCAGTTTACGCCTTTGAATTATTTGCTAAACTGAGAAAAGAAAAAAAAGAGTTCTCAGAGAGTTTGAGAGAAAATTGTCAGAGCCTGAGGAAGGTTGATGAGAGGATTTGTCTACTGTTAACAACGATTTCTTAAAGAAACGAGAAGGTATTTTCCCATCGTGATGCTAAAGTCTGTGTTCTTCTATTTCACTGTAAATATAAAGTTTTTTACAAAACTCTGTAGTAGTTGTTATATAACTGAACTATGGTGTTTTATGGGTGTATGATGTTGGAAGTACATGAAAGGTTATGTTAATTTCATTTAAAAGGAAGGAAACTGTTTTTCAGTATATGTTCTGGTGCATAGCTATTAACAGTCAAAATATTCATTAGTTTGGTTGTTAAGAAGATCAAAATCAGTAAATTGTTGATAGCTAATTGGGAAATTAAAACTGTGAACATGTTAATTCTGTTGTTAAGAAGTTCAGAGAATCGTAGTTATAGTAAACGAATTGGTGGTTATTAGAATTTACAGTGTTTACTGTGTTAAAATATATAACTATGGAGTTTTGATGTTTAAACCGTGCTTTCAAAATTTAAGATTTCTAGAATCGTGGTTTAAATTAGTATATGCATGTTGGGTAGTGTGTATATGTGTAATTTATATAAGTAAGCATGTTAATTTAGATGTTAGCAGTGTTATATAGACAAAATTAGTTGTTTTGTTCTCCGATGGTTGGGTTCTGCAAGTTTCGGCGCTTGACCATGAAATTCGCTTTCCCTAGCGCTTGAAATTTTGTACCCCAAAGATTGAAATTCGCCTCATTGACAAAGTTCGCGCCCGGCACCATCAAGCTAACTTAATCCTCGCGCCCAGCTCCTAGAACAAAAAGTCCGAGTCGGACAATTTTGGCCTTCCTCAGAGTAAAATGGCCATAATATTCTCATACGAACTCCGATTGAGGTGATTCAAGATGATCCGGAGCGAGGACGAGTAGACCTACAATTTTTGTTCATTACGTTTTTCAATTTGAGGTTTGTAACAGTAGTCAAAATAGTCATCTTTAGGACTATTGTGTTTTTTGGGGCAATCGAAGGGTGTTTGGGCATGCACATATGCATGTGTAATGCTCTGACGATAAAAAGATGATGTTCTAAGTTATAAAACTTGAATATTAGTAAATATAATGATGTTTAACATTAATAAATGATGTATTAGATAAGTTATAGAAGCATAGTAAGCATACACAAGAGAGACAAATCGGCGTGTGGCGATTTATTGAACGTCAAAACGCCGTGCAAGTGTTAATGAACTTAAAAAATGTTTCAATTCAATTGAAATGAATATTATAGGATATGAAATGGGATTAATATAAAACCAATAAGTAGTCCTAGCAATACTTAAGCACTTGAATGACCTTCGAGTTTGACTAAGAAGAAATATAGTGAGTCATAAGTCGAAAAGTTAACACAATCTAATTGAACATTGTGTGCTAATTAATAGGAAAGATTATGAGATGTGGAGTAGAGTTTACATTACAATTACTATGTGTTGTTATGTGACTAATAGTTGATGTGTATGATTATATAATTGTATAGGGCACGTGAAGTGCAGATAACTGTAAGCTGTTAAACTTTATTGGTAAAAACCGATCAAGGCAAGTCTTTCGGTTCCTATTTTCTACGTGGACTTGATGAACTGTTTTAAATTGCATGATATGTTATGCATGTTGAAATCATGAAATGTTAAAGTCAATATATGACTACATTGTTTTGGCTAAGTAATGATGATTGAGTAAGGAACTCAATCTTTATATTTGTTATGTGAATTAAAAGCATGTATGCCATGTTACTTTAATGAGATGTATATCGAGAATGTTATTATGTGCTATGTGATGCATGAAAACTGTTAGACTTTGTTGGGCTGTCGAGCTCACTCTTGCAAATAATCACTTTTGCAAGTCAAGATTTTAAGGTAAAGATATGTGCTAAGTGAGTTATAGAGATCTATATTCACGAAGATTACTTATGTTTTATGAGAAATGTATTTCAAATTTTGAACGTAACATGTTGTTGAATTGTAAGATGAGATATCCAATGTATATGGATATTTAGTTATGATGTAAGACTTTGTATACTCATTTTGTTGTCACGATTCATGATATAAGATAGAATCAAAGAGATGGAATGTAAAGGTTGCGATTCAGGGCAAGAAAGAAGGAAATGTATAAAAGTTTTAAATATTCCGCAATTTTAGTGTTTTTAATATCGAATAATGATGTAAAATTAGAGATTTAATGTATGGTTAACGACCGAAGTCGAGATTTAAATGGTATAAATTTTGGGGTCGTTACATCCCCCACGAACCTTATTTGCTTGCCACCAGTAGCTAGCTTCGGACTTCAGCATGAACGTCGCAAATGCAGTCTTCTGATCTTTGTTAACTCTAGCCACATTAAACACTTTCTCCATATCCATGATCCAGGTTTGGGCTTCCATTGGATTCATAGACCCTTAAAATTCTGGCGGTCCAACCGCTTTCAATTCCTTGAAGGTCATAACTTAAGCTTGCGGTTAATTCACAAGCGCTCCTATCAACAAAGTCACCAACTGCTAAATCGGGTTAGCGTTGGCCTCATTGTTATTGTCAGTAGACCCCTCAAGAGGTGGTTGTTGACGTTGTTGTCTTCTTCTAGGAGGCATTTTCTGTTAAAATATACGCTTATTAGTTCATTTATTCAACTCCCTGAATGTTTTAAAGTTTAACTTTAAACATTCTAAGATTAAAGCTATAACACATAACATTTCAAATAACTTTGATATTTTATTCATTCATAATACTTTAAAACATATAAAAGATAGCATATTTGCTATAAACATCCACTTTCCTGAACTAAACAAGTTTCGAGATTACATACTCATACTACTCCTTTATTCATCTCAAAATAAGGGATTTAAAACTTTATTTATTCACATAAATAACCACATATTATTAACACTCTTATTTATATCTATGCATATTAAGACGTCGAGAGGCTTCTCTGCGCTCTTCCTCCATAATACAATATGCCGTCCTACGATCCATCACGAACCATGGAGAGTCTTCAAATTGAGGCGGGTAATAAAAGACTCGATCCTAGGCCCTATCAATCGCAAAATTAAAGGCATGATCCATTTCGTTCATTTTGGCCTTCTTCACTTGGACTTTAGCCTCAGCACGGTTTGCACGTTGAGTTGCCTTCATCCAAGCATCCTCTGCTCTTGCACGCTTAGCTGATTCCTCTTTGAAGTCATCTTTTAATTTCTCCATAGTAGTCTTCATATTCTCGTTCATTGCCAACAGATTATCTTCATGCTGACCCTTAGTATGAACTAAGTCCCACTCTGTGTTTCCAAGTTTTGAGTCAAGTCCCTGAATCTCTGCATCCTTCTGCTCCATCGCAGCGTGATGCATATCAACCAACTCCTTCAGTTCCTCTACATTATCATGTAACTCTATGTTACGGTCATACAAAGCATCATACATCTCAGCCGATATGGAGTTTGGTGGAAACTCCATAGGATCCTCTTCATCATTATCCTCCTCGGGATCAGTCACAGGCTCATCATCTTGAATCAACTATTCCCTTTAACGTGAATATCCCGGGTTCATCATCTCTAGGTATCTAAGGTATCACCTCCTAGTTGATCGGATTCTCCTTCGTTAGACATCCTGACAACAAAATATTTTAAGTTTTACTTAACACTATCAATACTCGCGAGCACGTAAGTTATTAACACATAGCACATAATATCTTTTATTGTTTAGTTTCAATGGATGCCTTAATCCATTCCTTAAAACCCGATAAGAGTTAAACACCACTATGTTTTCTGACTTCTTAAAGGTTACTTCCTAAGGTTTCCCCCACCTAAGGTTCATAACCTAAGGATTTGATACCAACCTGTGACACCCTCAAATCCAGGTAATTTATTCCCCTAGAATTTGGTGGTCACTATCAAAATAATTAAATCTAACTACTCATAATAAAGGATAAAACATTAATTAATTTAAACAATAATCTCTCCGATTAAAGGGTTACATCATCTCATAAACAATCTCAGGTAATCTAACCTTAATTTATTACATTAGTTTGCGAAAAACATCATAAAAGAAACAAGTCTTATAACAACATGCATTTAAATAAATTTTAAATAATTCTTCAATACTTGGACATCTTGCCCTTTCCTTTGCTAGTAGATGGCTCATCGACTCTTTCAGCTTTAGTTGTAGTGTTAATTGCAAGAGTGAGCAAACAATTTCTCATTGATATAAAGAGTAGTAATAATAACAACATTAGAATGAACAACGAATACTCAACAATAATGAACTTGTTCTACGAATCAAAAATAGAAAACAAGTTCGAACTTTAATATCTGAGGGTATTTAGACCACGAACTATGTCTTCGGTATTTAGGTATTACTACCCCAACCTTAACAGTCAATTAGACTATACAGACCCTTCTTAACGTACTTAGGGGGATCATCCCTTTGTACCATGTATTGTGCACAAACATCTAAATGTTACATGTACAAAATCCCCTATGTTAGGGTTGTTCGTCTCAGTTTGAATTTAGAATTTCTGCACTAAAGAAAGTTTAGTTTGGAACTATCTTATCAGTGTTTCTAGATATTTAGAACACTATTCAATTATAAATTAATGAAATCAATAAAAGTTTACTTACTACTTTAAGGTTTAATACAAGAATATAGAATTGAACAAGGTTATCAAAGTCAAAGACCGAATAACAACAATGTACAATTGAATAACCATGGAATACATGCAAAGTGTTATATTCAAAAGAGTTAGAACAATCTTATTTGAATCGATGTACTAGAATAATATATGCTTTGAATAATAATATCATGATTTAGAAAAGTAAAACTCGCTCGAGATAATGATAAGTAAACCTTGTTGAATAATTCAGTAGCATAGGTTAGGGATACTTGCTCAATAAAAGAATAAAAGATTAGGATAAGAAACTTGCCTTGTATGGAAGATACACAAGTACAATAATGTTCTTCAATTACCCTACATATATCATTGGAATCACAATAACAATTAGTTATTTTAATATTAACTTTATGGGTTTAACCCATCATTTAGGTCATAACCTTAACTTAACAGTTAACCATGTTGATTAACACCTTTAATGAATCTGAAATCACACTATAACCTAACATAAACATTATCATTTATCTTTAACTTTTGAAAACATCACGTTTGGTTTCATTTCATAACTTAATTTATCAATCACTTAAAATCTTACACTTTGGTATTACAACATATTACAATATGTTATTATAGTCCACATTATGTTTTAACATCATTAATATGTTTGCTAAACTAGATTAAGTCCATTAAACATGACCTACAAATAGGCGTGATCCTTTGCTTAAGCTCGAGAGCAAGCAATTTGCATTCTTTAGATTCTGAGACAAACTTCGAGCTTAGCCTTAACTAATAATGGTAACACACCACTAAAATAAAACTCATGACGATTCCGCTACAATGGACACCCAATTCAACCCAAAACCACAGAAATTCACAAACCAAAACATCTAAAACTCTGTAATAACATAGTTAAGCATGCTATACACCATTTTAACCATGTAAACATCACATATACACGGATTTGAAGAATCAAAACCCCAAATTTCCAAATTTCCCCAATTTTGACACTTTTAGCGAATTCGATCGACACGAATTCATTTCTTAACCAATTTACGTGATTCAAACTACGCCACTTTCATTTCTTAACATACTAACATAATCTAACATCAATTTTTAAATTCTCATACATATTAAATATGAAACCTTGTACTTTATTAAGCCATTTTTCATGTATAAGCACTGTTATATACTTTTCTTCCTACAAACCAAAATTTTATGCATTTAATCATCAAATAACACTCACAAATGATGATTAACATATTCTAACACCTTACATATATATATATATATATATATATATCAATTCCACATGATTTCCAAATCATATAAAATACATAGTACTAAATATAAGGGTTAAAATTAAGAATAGTTTATACCTTGATTTAGTAAAATGATTACCAAATCATTCTCTTCCACTTGACAATCACAGAAACTCTCTCAAGCTCTCACTCACAATTTCCTCTATGTTTGTCTCTCTCAATACTCTATTATTTCTCCTTAGCAAAATAAAATGCGTGAAACATAAAATGATATGGCATGTGCTTATCAGTTAAAAAAATAAAAAGGCATCAGTTGAATAAACCAAAGACCACAAGGCCTTGTTTGGCCACACGCCAATTCCCACATTCCCATTTATTTTAATAGTCTTATATTATATAGTTTTCACTTGTCACACTTTAGTTAATTTAAATAACTTTTGTTTAGTGAATTTAAATAACTTATAATAGTAATTATAATAATTTCTATTATAATTATATTTATGAATAATAAATAATTATATATCTAATTTAAATTAATAACTTAGACTCAAACATAACTTTATTTAATTTACTTATTTCCTTAAATATTAAACAATTCATTTAATTTAATTATTTTCATTAAATTAAATCTTTCAAATAAAAATTACCATATTTAATTTAATTAACATTAATCAATTTAGTTACTAAATTAATGCACCACAATTCATCAATTATTTATTTATTTTTTCCAATAAATAAATTATTTAAAATATTTATTTAATCAATAAATATTTAAATTAAATTACAAATTTCTCGATCGTTACAAATAGTACTTTGTGAATAGTACCCGTGAATAGTACTTTGTGAATAGTACTTTGTGAATAGTACTTTGTGAATAATACCGTAAAATGAATACTACTCATGGACAGTACTCCGGCATGAAAAGCTTTAAATTTAACAAGAATGTGCAAAAAATATCCTTGTAAAACGATACTAGATGAAGCGCAAATTTCAAGGATATTCTATTAATTTCACGGAGTATAGAAGTAATACTTTAACAAAATGAGGGTATAATCAGGAATACGAGACGAAATAATATTACCTACATACTACAGAGTATGGAAGAAAATATTATTCCTATGAATACTGAACAAAATAATATCCCTTACCTCTAAGAAGAAATGAATCTTCGGAATAGTGAGGTGGCGACTTCTCTTCTACTTTCTCTCTAAAGCTTCTCTTTCTATAATTGCTCTTGTGAGTCTTAGTGAATTGGTGAAAATGAAAGAAGAATGAGCTTCTTTTTATAGGAAAATATAGTTTTGATAATTACACGTTTTGGGGCTCGAAATATTACAGTATAATACCTTCATCTTTTCTTTCATTTTTAATTTAGTCCTGTAAGTATTATCAAACTTGCGCCACCTCCCCTAATAGTAAATCATGTGAATCAATAGTACATTCATGTGAATCAATAGTTCTATACATTTGAAAAATAGTTACAGTATAGTACCTTCATCTATACCTCTATTTGTAATTTAGTCATGCAAGTATTATCAATCTTGCACCACCTCCCCTAATAGTACATGCATGTGAATCAATAGTACAAACATTTGAATAAACAGTTATAAACATGTGAATTAATAGCAATTAAGTGCTCATTTATCTGATTAATTACTCAATTGATCAATATAACATCCAGACATCAATTATTATCGGAATAGATGTCGATTTCCACTAACACTAATAATTCCAACACAATGAAAATCTAAATTTCATCTTTAATCAACACGAACTTATTCATCATTAATATTATAACTCACAATATTTAACAACCAGATCATTCCCAGGAAAGAGGGGGCTTTACGATAAGGATTTCTCCTATCGGCGCAAATTAGGTGACCAAACCTCTCCTTGACAGAACTATCTAGACATTGTTAATATTGTAAATAATAATATGAATAACTTTGTCATCTCAATTATTGATTTAGTAATATAAAATATTATGCAGATGATACTGTGACAATAATTGAATCAATAATATGAGAAATATTATGCAACAATTACTGTAGCAATAATTGAGTATAACTGAGTGACTTCTCACGTAAGCATCAATAATTAATCTGGTGTGCTACTATACAACCACGCCATATTCTTGTACTTTTTTACCACCGGGTAGTTCAACATTTTAACGGTAAAACTTTCGCCGTTATTTTTATAAAAAAATAATTAGTCATTTTCTAACTACAACAATACTTCCGTTGTGTAGTCCACCAATGATTGTGTCGTCGTACGAATATTCCATGTTAAAACGAATATTCCATGACCAATCGAATATTATATAACCACTTGCTTACTTTGCAAAATTTTTAAATAATTTCCACAACTATAACATTATATCAAATCCACACCATAATATGCAAAAATATATTTCAAGAAAAATTAATCTTTATTCATAAAAGTTGGGGTCTTACAAATGCTCCCGCTGCTTTCATGGATATGATGAACCGTGTGTTCAAAGAATATTTGGATCAGTTCTTTGTTTTCTTTATTGATGACATCCTTATCTATTCCAAAAGCTGTGAAGATCATGAGCGCCATTTGAAGATGGTACTTTAAGGGCTTCGTGATAACAAGCTATATGCCAAGCTGAAGAAATGCGAGTTCTTACTTGAGGAAGTAGCATTTCTTGGGCACGTGGTGTCAAAATATGGAGTATCTGTTGACCCAGCGAAGATTGAAGCAATATAAAGTTGGGAGCAACTGAAGTCGGTGACCAAAGTACGTAGCTTTCTGGGCTTAGCTCATTATTATTAGAGATTCATGGAAGGATTTTCTCGAATAGCTACTCCGTTATCTCAGCTGACTCGAAAAGATACAAATTCTTATGGAGCGGGGAATGCGAAAAGATCTTCCAAGAGCTCAAGAGGAGACTCATTTTGGCACCTGTTCTGATAATATCATCTGGTTCGGATGGATTTGGTATCTACAGCGATGCTTCAGGCAAAGGGTTAATGTAAGACCCCAGCTTTTATAAATAAAGATGAATTTTTTCTATAAATATTATTTTTTGAATATTATGGAATAAATTTGATATAATGTTATAGTTGTGGGTAATATTTATAAATTTTGCAAAGTATGCAAGTTGTTATAAAATATTCGTTTGTTGAGAGAATATTCTTTTGTTAGGAATATTCGTATAAACGGCTCAATCATTGGTGGACCCCAATAAATGTAATTATCATTGATTGAAAAAACGACAAAAAACATTTTATAAAAAAATAACTATGAGGTGTTACCGTTAAAACTGCTAACTACCCTATGGTAAAATATGAAGAATACGCGTAGTCAGATGAAGACACTAGATTGATTATCGATGCTTACGCAAAGTCACTTATATGCTCAATTATTGCTACAAGAATTGATATTATTGATTCAATTATTACAAAGATCATCTCAGATAATATGTTATAGTATTAAATCAATAATTGAGACGACAAGTTATAAATGATTAATAATTGTTGAAAGATTAAATATGTGTTGATGAAAAAATGATTTGTGGTAAGTTTGATTATTTTATGGGGGCTCATATGTCATCATCTAAGAGTCTCTTCAATAATAGTAATTACCTTCACCAATAGTAATTACCCTTGTGAATAGTATTTACCTTCGTCATATAGTAATTACCTTCGTCAATAGTAATTACCCTTGTGAATAGTATTTACCTTCGTCAATAGTATTTACCTTCGTTAATAGTAATTACCTTTACCGACGTCGAACCACTTGTCGTTTCACATTACAAAGCGCCGAACCACTTGTCGTTTCACATTACAAAGGCCGAACCACTTGTCGCTTTCACATTACAAGCGTCCAAACCACTTTTCTTTTCACATCATTAGTCGTCAAGCCACTTGCCTTTTCACATAGCGGTGCTAAGCTAGAAATCTTCTATAAATAGAGGCCTAGGGCTTCATTATTTTTCACGAATTCATTCAAGCTATAGAGAGAGAAAGTATAGAGAATAAGAGAGAAAGAAGAAGAGTATTTTCTTACTACACCGCTGCAGATTCAATCTCCTACCAAATGTAAGGGTGTTATTCTTTCTTATTCATGAAGAGAACATTTGTTATTCCATTGCTTATTATTACATTGGATTAACATGTATAAGTGGTTTACCCTATACTTGGTGACATTCTTCTATTATTCATTGGAACATCCTCGTGCATGTGTTTTACACCGACTGGTTCCGCTTTTATTATTATTCTGTTGGAACATCGTGTTCATGTGTTTTACACCTTGACTGGTTCCATCTTTATTATTCTGTTGGAACATCCTGCTCATGTGTTTTACACCTGACTGGTTCCGCTCTTTATTATTCGTTGGAATATCCTATCTCGTGTGTTTTACACCGGATCTGGTTCCATCTTTATTATTCATTGGAACATCCCGCTTGCAAGAATTTCACCGACCGGGTTCCGTTCTTTATTATTCTGTTGGAATAACTCGTCTGCAAGCGCGGCCTATCGCATGCATGGTGATTTCTTTTGTTATTCCATTCTTTATTATACCCATTGGTTAAAACTTTGACTTCTATACTCCATGAAATTAGTGGAATATCCTTGATATTTGCGTTTCATCCAAAGATATCTTTCATAAAAATATTCTTCCGATCATTCTTGAATTTTACTCTACAAAACAAGATCATGTTGATAATTTGACGTTAATAATTCCCGGATAAAATAATTCTTGAACTTGTTTTATTGAATTCTTATATCATTGTCATCATCCTCATGTTTATATTTTTTAAAGTCAAGTCATCTCAGGGTCTGTAGTGCATAGATGGACTTGGTATGATTATGACCAGAGACTATTCGGTGTAATCATGGCCGTAATGTTACAAATGATGTGGTAAAAATCCTTAGTGGTCAGTAGTGCATTGATGGACGATTGTTGGCATGATCATGACCATTAATGAATACACAAATATTCTCGGCCGTGAGTGCATGAATAATTGTGGTCGTGATACTAAAGAATATCCTCGGCCAGTAGTAGTGTGGGGTGATTCGATGATGTGGAATATTTATTAAAGTCGAGTCTCAAATATAGCGATGATGAAAACCTTTTAAAACCTAAAAGATAGTAGACTTTATTTTCTACTGACTCTTTTAATGGATCAGATATTCCACTGCAGATTAAACCGGGTTGTCTATTGTATTTTATCGCTTTAACATTGTTGAAGACTATTGATAATTTATTCTCATTATCTTAGTCATAATATTTCTTCTTGGGCTAGTTGAGCTCACCCTTTCTTTCACCGCTTCTCTCTTGAAATGAGAATATAGCCGGGACGAGTCTGGGAAACGAGTGATGGTCCTCGAAGATAGCATTAGTAGTCCTCACTATTCAAAGGAAATAAAGTGTGATAATAATTGTAATGAGGACTCTTTTTTAGTTTGTATAATATCTAGTAGACGATATTTGTATTTAAACTCACATTTATATGTCAGTATTGTACCACAGCAGTTATGTTAGTAAGTTGTATTTAAATTCTGTACCATGTAAGTGGCGACCCAAGATGGGTGATGTATACCTAATTTTGGGGGCGTCACAGTTAGGATGTGTTCTCATGCAACATGGGAAAGTCATAGCATATGCCTCGCGATAACTCAAAGAATATGAGAGGAATTATCCTACTCATGATCTAGAGTTGGCAGCATACGTTTTCGCGTTGAAGATCTGGAGACACTACATATATGGGGAGAAAGTGGAGATTTATACGGATCATAAGAGCCTTAAATATTTCTTCACCCAAAAGGAACTCAACATATGGCAACGACGTTGGCTCGAGCTGTTGAAAGATTACGACCATACCATCCAATACCATCCTGGAAAAGTAAACGTAGTAGCTAACACATTGAGTAGAAGATCATATGCGGGTACGAGTGCGATGTTGTTAACACAAAGACCCATTTTGTACGAATTACAAAGGATGGAGATAGAGTTAAAGGCTCTAAGTACCCATATGATGATATCAAACATACGAGTAGAACTGACTTTAATCGATAAAGTTAAAGCTGCTCAAGCCACAGACCTATCGATGATACGTATAAAGAAGAAAGTACAAGAAGATATTACTCCAGAAGCAAGAATTGATGAAGAAGGAATACTTTGAGTCAACTCCAAACTTTGCATTCCTAACGATTCTGACTTGAAGCATAGAATCATGATGGAGGCACACAACAAACCATTTGTAATCCATCCTAGGAGTACCAAAATGTATCATGATCTTCGACATACATTTTGGTGGAACAATATGAAGAGAGAGATCGCGAAATTTATCTCGAGATGTTTAACTTGTCAACATGTAAAGGTAGAGCATCAACTGCCAAAGGGTCCATTGCAACCACTTGAGATTCTGAAATGGAAGTGGGAACACATTACCATGGATTTCGTTACGAGTCTTCCCAAGGTTTCTCAAGGCATAGATGCGATTTGGGTTATTGTTGATAGGTTAACCAAGTCTGCTCATTTCTTGCCGATACGGGTGACTTATTCCCTTGAACGTCTTAATCATATGTACGTGAATGAGATTATGAGATTGCATTGTATGCCAGTATCCATAGTTTCTGATCGAGACCCAAGATTCACTTCATGATTTTGGGTCAGTTTGCAGAAAAGCTATGGGCACGCATTTCTGATTGATTCGGCATATCATCCTCAAACCAGACGGCAATCGAAAAGGGCTATTCAAACTCTTGAAGATCTATTAAGACTCTATGTCCAAGATTTCAAAGGGAGTTGGGATAAGTACCTACCATTGGTGGAATTCTCCTACAATAACAGTTATCAGGCAAGTATAGGTGTGATTCCATTCAAAGCATTGTATGGACGAAAGTGTTGTTCTCCAATATATTGGGATGAGGTGAGTGAAGCAACATTGTTGTGACCAGTATTGGTACGTATGACTACAGAAAATATCCAAATAATCCGACAACGTTAATAAACGGCACATGATCGACAAAAGAGTTATGTGGATCTTCATCGAAAGGACGTGGAATTTAATATTGGGGAAGATGTATTGTTATGTGTTGCTCCATGGAAGGGAGTTACAAGATTCAGAAAGAGAGGAAAGCTCAATCAACGATTTGTTGGTCCATTTGAAATTCTTGACCGAGTAGGAAATGTGGCCTATAGACTTGCATTACCCCCAAGCATATCTCGTGTTCATAATGTTTTTCATATATTTATACTTCGTAAATATGTGAAAGACCCAAACCACATTATTGAGTTAGAACCAGACGAGATAGCCGAAGATTTAACGTACGAGGAAGTACCTGTCAAGATCTAGAATAGAAAGGAACATGTCCTACGTACAAAGGTTATACCACAAGTCAATGTTTTGTGGAGGAACCATGCTATTGAGGAAATAACCTGGGAGTTGGAATCGGAAATGAAAATGAGGTATCCTCACCTTTTTGAAACACCAGGTACGTACGTCAATTTCGAGGATGAAATTTCATAAGGAGGGGAGGTTCTAAGACCCCAACTTTTTATAATTAAAATTGAATCTCCTCTAATTATTATTTTGAATAAAACGGTGTTAATTTGATATAATGCTTTGGTTATGGGTGAAATGTGAAAATTTCGCAAAACAAGCAAGTGGTTATAAAACATTCATTGTTATCGGGGAATATTCATTTGGTCGTGGAATATTCTTGCTATCGGGGAATATTCGTACGATGGCACAACCATTTGTGGGCCTCATAACGGAAAACTGTCGAATGAAGAAAACGACAAATATGTGCTTTTTTATAAATAACGGAGTAGTTGTTAACGTTAACACTATTTGAATACTTACATAAGAAGGCACAGTAGCACATGGTATTGCACATTATTTTTGGATTATTGATTCTTACATAAGAAGGCACTACTTAATAATTGTTATAGTAATTACTGTTCAATATTTTATTTTATTGATTCAATAATTACTACGTTGATATTTTATATTATTGTTGTTTCAATAATTGTCACTACACAGTATTTCCCATTATCATATCAATAATTCATATTATTTGAATAATATTATTAGATAGTATTATTGGCAATGTCTAAGGAAGTTACATGCAGGAAAGGGGTTTCACACCTAATTGCTTGGCCAAGAAGGAGAAATCATTATCGAAAAGCCCCATTTTTCCTAGAAACGATCTGGTTATCATTATTGTGATTCTGTAATATTATTTATGAATAATTAATTATTGATTTATATGATAAGAAAATATTTATTTTTATATGGATATAAATAAAGGAATTAATTTTGAGGTGTTTTATCAGTATTTTGTCGGAATGAAGATATTAAAAATCATATGTATGTGAATTTCGGTCATTTTCTGTTTGGAATTTAGAAAAATTTCTTCTACAAAGTTGTAAAGAATTAAATTTTCTATAGAATGGACATAAAATTCGTTTTTTCCTGATAAAAGAGCTATTTATTATGAATTATTGAAGTTTCTGAATATTGTTTAAATTTAAAACATTTTGTGAAATTTTCTAGAATGAGTGGAGCCCACTCTTGTCCTTGAAATTTTTTCAATGGTGGTGTGCGTGAATAGCAACAGGTAAAGCCATCAGGTAGCAGATTAAGTCTGCTTTGGGGTTCTAGCATTTTCCTATAAATAGGGTGCTTAGGTTAGAATTGAAAATTACACAAGAATCTAAAGTTTTCTCTCTCTATAATATCGAGCGTATTTTTGCGAGCATTTAGATATCTTGAGTGTTTCTATTCAGTGCAAGTTTCCTTCAACATTATATCTGATATTCCAATCAGAAGTACTATTCTTTTGAGGTAAGGGATGTTATTTTCTTCGTAAATGATGTTATTTCGTTCAATATCATTATGCCGAAATATTGGTATAAATTTTATTATGAAATTTTTACCTTTTTATGTCGAGGTTTCTATTCACGTATACGGCACTATTCACGAACATGATACTATTCACGAGTACTATTCACGAAGTATGATTTTTCTTATGAAATTGTTACCTTTTGTGTCGGGGTTACTATTCACGTATACGGTTCTATTCACATATACGACATATTCACAGAAAAATTAAATTTTCTTTTCTGTGTCCAAGTTGTCTATTTTGGTTACTATCTTTGATTGTATCCATGTTTTGATCTTCGTTCTTAAATTTTGCTCCATAATTGATTATTACGGAGTATTTTTAAACTTAGATAAACTGAAGTACGAATCCCTAATATTTGTCCTTTTATCTCACTGGATTCATTTTTTTTAAGATATTTTTCATCATCCTCAGCCCTAAATGATGATATATAACTGAATATATTTGGCCTGTAGTGCAAAGATGAATGATTACCTGATGAATATTTTTAGCTCGTAGTGCAAAGATGAACAGGTATTGAGATAAACATGACCAACTGGTGAAATAAATGAATATCTTTGGCCCGTAGTGCAAAGTTGAATATTTGGTTCAAGATATATATTGATTGATGTTACAGGGATAAAATATTGATGATGGACTTTTAAATCATAGAAGATAGTAGACTTCATTCTCTACTTAACTCTTCTAATGAATTGTTATTTCCGCTGCAAATATTGATCTAAAACTAGTTGTCCATTATATTTAATCTGATGTATTGAAGGCTAACGATAATTTATTCTACATTATCTTAGTCATAATATTCTTTACTGGGCTAGTTGAGCTCACCCTTTTCCTTTTTGTTCCATTTTTCTTCTCAGGAGGCGAGAATATAGCGGGAACTAGTCAGGGTGTGAAGTGATGGGTCCAGACAGTTGTTTTAGCAGTCCTCACTATTTTGTAAAATAGTGTATCAATAATTATAATGACGACTTATTTGAGTTTAGATATTGTCTAGAAGACAATATTTGTATTTAAACTCACAGCTTATGTGTTGTCGTATTTTACACGACAATTGTAATAATAAAGTTGTAGTTGTTTTCTGTACCATGTATTTGGTGACTCAGAATGGGTTGTGTGGACCTATTTTGGGGGCGACACATCAACACCATGATCGTAGTCCCAGAAAATGAAATCGTTAAGCAAGGAGAGGAGATCATAGAGGGAACTACGCAAGACAATGAACCTCCACGTCAAGAAGCAGAAATTGATCTTGAAGATCTCAGACAAAAAGGCAGCAGGACAAATGTTCCAACAAGAAGCAGATGGGCAAAAGATCACACTCAAGACCTAATCATTGGAGATCTAAATGCAAGGGTTAAAACAAGAGCTGCCACTCAAAATGAGTGTTTCTATTTAAGCTTTCTGTCATAAATGGAACCCAAGAAGATAGAAGATGCTATGGAAGACTCCAGTTGGATAGAAGCCATTCAAGAAGAACTAACTCAGTTTGAAAGAAGCAAAGTATGGAGATTAGTTCCAAGACCAAGAAGTCATCTAGTCATTGGCACCAAGTGGGTCTTCAAAAACAAAATGGATGAAGATGGAGTAATAACCAGGAATAAGACAAGACTAGTAGCCAAAGGTTACTCTCAAGAAGAAGGCATTGACTATGACGAGACCTTTGCACCTGTTGCCGGATTAGAAGTCATCAGAATATTCCTTGCCTTTGCTACCCACATGAAATTCAAAGTCATTCAAATGGATGTCAAAAGTGCATTTCTAAATGGTGAACTTCAAGAAGAAGTATATGTGGAGCAACCTCCAGGTTTTATCAATCCAACTCTATCTAATTATGTCTATAGATTGGATAAAGCTTTATATTGTCTTAAACAAACACCTAAAGTATGGTATAAAACACTAACTAACTTTCTAATTGAAAATGGATTCACTAGAGGTAGAGTAGATACTACATTATTTCATAGAAAGCATAAAGATAAAGTCTTATTAGTTCAAATATATGTTGATGACATTATCTTTGGCTCTACTAATGAAAAACTGTGTAAGAGATTTGCCAAGCTTATGCAGAGCAAGTTCGAAATGAACATGATGGGTGTGCTGAATTTCTTCCTTGGATTGCAAGTAAAGCAGACTAATGAAGGAATCTTCATAAACCAAGTGTTAGGTAAAATCTAATTACGCACAACACGCAAGTATACGTGGTCAACAAGTAATAAAGTGAAATCAAAGTATCGTTCCCATGATGAATTATTAATACAAATTACCAAATACTAATTCTTAACCAAACTAATTTTATTTAAACAATCAATTTAAGATCATGAATTAAATTATTTAATTAAACTAATTCTAATTACCACTAATTAAAAATCAGATTGTAGAGATTTAAGATCACAACTTCACTTATTGCTTCATTTACGTTAACACACTCCTCATCAATTATTCTATATCCTAAATTGTTAATCAAGAATACTAAAGTAGATAAAACCACCTCTCGATACATAATACACATACTCACTTAAATCCACAAATGATAGAATTAAGCAAGACGCCCTAATTAACTAATCCACTATATCTCTATGTGAATTACAATTAAAAAGGATTTAAAGCACAAGTTCTATATAAGATTACATATGGCGTAAAGGCATATCTCTATACTAAACAAGAATCATGAATTCCATCTATGCAGAAATCACAAACATGTGATATCATGATCAGATCTAAATCTAAACTTCATCTCTCGAGTTCATATAGATTATCACGGTAATTGATGGCCAATCAATTAAACAATTAAGTCCAAATCACAATAGACAATTCTCACAATATAACATAATAATTGATAGCGAGGCATATTAAAATAAACTACACAATAAGATCCATTGTAATCTCAAACAAAGAATTAGTTCATTGAATTAAAACTAAGAATCCACACTTGAATACACATTAAAAGATAAGAATAAGATTAAGGAAAAGAAGTGAATTTGTTGTCAGCAAATTCATCCTCTGTCTCGCTCTTGATCTGGATCTCCAATGGCTTCCAAGTGCTTCAATCTCCAAATCTCATAAGAACTAGTGTTTTCTCTTATTCTACTCTAATATAATCTAATGGAATCGTCTCTCTAATCTCATCTATTGGAATCCCCTCGTTTATCCTCTTATCATGTATTTATAGGTTACAAGTCTAATTTTTAGCTTAGGAACAAACTCAATCCAATTTGGAGTCAAAAAGGTATCAAAATTCGACCCAAAACGCATCAAAAACGTGTTTTGGCCCGTACCCCTGCCCCGGTGGGGGTTTTCTTCACAAAAAGCCCACCCCGGCTGGCTATGGTACTGTTTTGCAACTTGTACCCCCGCCTCGGCAGGGGGTAATAGGCTTAAAGAGCCCGCCTCGGCGGGGGTCCTTCCTGGAATTTTTCTACTGCAATATTCTATGGTAAAACGGCCATAACCTTTGATCTGGATGGACTTATGAGACCTGTGTCCTATCAAATCGAAGATATCGACGAGATCTACAACTTTCATTTTGAGAATGGAGAAATAACGGATGGATAAAGGTTGAAATTGGGTTGGAAGTGACTGCTATGCTATTGGCCACCCAAAACAGTGAAGTTCAACATCCGTTGGTACAAAGATCATAACTCTTGCATCCGAACTCCGATTGTAATGATTCAAAATGTTCAAAAGATAAAAAGAAGATCTACAATGTGATCCAAGTTCCATGCCAAGAACATGAAATGAACATGAAAGCCCAAACGATGTTCGGATTACTTTTCTTTGCGATTTCATACCAATTCTTTGCGATTTCACACCAATAGTCGCTCACACAGCTACCAAGCATATAATCTACAAAATGAACACAAAATGCATGAAAAGTAACTAAAAAACATGAGTTTAAGCAACTAATTCAAGTAACAGATACCGATTAAGTACATATAAAACCTACTTATCAAATACCCCCAAACTTAAACATTTGATTGTCCTCAAACAAAAACACAAAACAACAATGCTATACAATGCATACTTACGAATCTACATGCTTAAGAATCCAGCAGTAATGACAGAAACAAGTCTATTCAACCGACCTTAGAGAAATCAAGTAAACATGATAATATATCATATCAAAAAAAATCATTAACTTCCCAATCAATCATCAAATCTTAGACTGTTATCACTAATATAGTGCGTGTGTGCTCAACAACAATGCTAACTGATGTAAAATCAAATTTAACACATAATAAATCTCTTCGAAGGTATCATACAGTGTAAACTCAAGAAATCCACAAATGAGCTAGATCCGACTAAAATTAAACAATTACCAATATCGAGGGTCAACATAGGATACTTATGTTTTATTTTTCAACTATAGGGGCTTTTTGCTCTTATTTCCTATTTTATTCATTTTTTTTCTTTTGGTTTATATACACATAGCTATGAAATATCTTATTCCCTTAGGCTTTTCAATGCTACCTTAACGAGCTTTCGACCAACGACTCCCAGACCATTAAGACCTTAGGGAACTAGGTGTAAAGACAATCCCCTCGGGCTTACTCAAGTAACAAAGGCCACAAAACTAGACAAGCACGCTACTGTGTTTATTCATACTTTTTTTTCTTTTTCTTTTTTTATATAGCTTATATACCCCAAATATTCCCTCAAACTTAGGTTCTTGTCTAACTTTAACCATCACTACTTATTCTTGTCATTCTTTCATTCAAACTAGCAGTATCCTTTAGAGTCCCATTATGTATCAATTTAAACTCAATCAATCAACAAGTTGTTTTTACTGTGTTATCCTTATTATACCAGTTTCAAACAGAAAAAGACTCAATTCCTAACAAGAAATCACATCAAAGCTCTAATAGTCAGTACTATACTTGTCTACCCAATTCCAATCTCATCATTGGCCAAAATAAACTGTAAATATCAAACAGCTGGACTCATGCAAGATGTACTAAATGCTATATAAACATAGTAAACTAACTACTATTTTTGAAATTTTTCAATTTTTTAATTTTTCAATTTTTTTATTTTTTATTTTAAACAAAAAACTGAATGCAAAAACTAAATGTAAATAACCCGTAAACATAACGAACTACAATGTAAATAACTAACTATATGCAATACGACACTAAAATGCCCCCAAACTTAAACTAGACACTGTCCTCAATGGTTAAAATAGAAAAAAGTAAAGTAGATGACTTCCCTAAAAATATAGCAGTCCTCCTCCTTATCTGCTAAGTTTGGAGAATAGGTTAGGCACATGCAATAAATTGAGCACCACACTTGAATTTGACTTGAATTACCTTTTCATAATCTTTTTCCTGTCCATTGAACCTCCAATATCTACAATTTAGAGAGACAACATGGATTAGAATAGCACTTGGATTGGTAAGAGAACTTAATAAGCAAATTAATTCATATCTACTAAATAAACTAGTAAAACATATAAATATAAAAAAAATTGGGTTGCCTCCTAGTTAGAGCTTGAATTACAGTCTTTCAGCTTGACTTTGTCTAGTTAGCGCTATCTAATTCCTCGTCGATAATTCAGGAACCCTCCATCTCGGAAATAATATAGCTTTTGGTAGTTTCCCATTTGTGATGGCCAATGCATCAAAGTCACCTACCATACTCTAATTTGGTATGATCTCAATCAAGAACGTCCCACAGCTAGGTGTTTTCTCCATTGTGTTTGTGATCACTTTGGGGCATGGAAGCTTTTCACACACAATGGGCTCTTCATCAATCTTCTCTTTCTCGTCCCACCATGGATTCAAAATTGTACTCGTTCTTATGTCATCAAGAGCTTGGTTGACGACATGACTACCAAGTGGGCATGACTTTGCAAATCTGACTTACTCTTTGATCTTTGGTGGAGACCCATTTAGATCTTCGCCGACCTCTATTTCATTATCCCCAAATGTCTCCACACTTTCGATATCTTGTGGCTCATCCAATCGCAGATTTGTTTCGGGTTCTCCGTCAATTTCGTCATCTATGTCATAAAGCCAAGTGTTTGGAGGAAGGTTGCTTATGGCTTTGATCATTTGCTCTATCTAATCCGCAAGATTTTGAATTGACCTCACTTGATTACTCATCTTCTCCTCATCTGCTATGAACTTGGACAATAATTCCCCCATCCTTGAATTTTCTATTTCAGTCTCGGAAGCCATGTATTGAGGACCATTGGTAGAGGTAGTGACGAGTTGTTCCATCCGATTATTAAAATTTTGGGATGACAGCTCTTGGCTAATCATCATCTCCTCTAGGTCTGCTATGCCCTTCAATATTACATCCATCCAATTTGGCTTTTCTTCTTGTGGCAAAGGAGGTGGACATCAAAATTCCGGTGTGTATGATGGATTTGGAGCGTAATATTGGTCATCATAAATGTAGCTCCGTGAAGAATTCGGGTGATACCCCCAAACTCTGTGATAGTTAGGCTCAGCATAGTTGTTGAGGTAATCACCATTATATGGTACCGACTCAAAAATGACGGTGCATTGATGACTCCGTTGATTTCCAGCACAATAATCACAACTAATCGCCACACTTTGACGATGTTGTTCTGCAAAAGCGTCCAACTTCCTCGAAAGTGTCTCAATCTGTGCTGACAATGCAAAAAATGCATTGAGTCCATCAATTCATGTGTCCCTTGGTGGAGTCATATATGTGTATAGCCACTGATGATTGCATCCATCCATGGTACCTGAAAAGAAAGAAAAATAGGGAGAGAATTAAATTAAAAAAAATGTTTAAATTAAGACTAATTTGATTGAAGCTAATATTGGCAAAAAAAATATTAAACTAATTCCCTGGAAACGACGCCAAAAACTTGTTAGGTAAAATCTAATTACGCACAACACGCAAGTATACGAGGTTAACAAGTAATAAAGTGAAAGTAGAGTATCGTTCCCACGAGGAATTATTAATACAAATTACCAAATACTAACTCTTAGCCAAACTAAATGTATTTAAACAATCAATTTTAGACTATGAATTAAATTATTTAATTAAACTAATTCTAATTACCACTAATTAAAAATCATATTATGGAGATTTAAGATCGCAACTTCACTTATTGCTTCATTTAAGTTAACACATTTCTCATCAATTTTAATCAAGAACACTAAAGCAGATAAAACCACCTCTCGATGCATAATACACATACTCACTTAAATCCACAGATGATAGCATTAAGCAAGACACCCTAATTAACTAATCCACTATATCTCTATGTGAATTACAATTAAAAAGGATTTAAAGCATAAGTTCTCTATAAGATTACATATATGTAAAGGCATATCTCTATCCTAAACACGAATCATGAATTCCATCTATGCAGAAATCAGAAACACATGCTATCATGATCAGATCTAAATCTAAACTTCATCTCTCGAGTTCATATATATTATCACAGTAATTGATGGCCAATCAATTAAACAATTAAGTCCAAATCACAATACACAATCTTCACAATAGAACATAATAATTGATAGTGAGGCATATTAAAATAAACTACACAATAAGATTCATTGTAATCTCAAACAAAGAATTAGTTCATTTAATTAAAACTAAGAATTCATACTTGAATAAACAATAAAAGATAATAATATGATTAAGGAAAAGAATTGAATCTGTTGTCGGCAAATTCGTCCTCCGTCTCGCTCTTGATCTGGATCTCCAATGGCTTCCAAGTTCTTCAATCTCCAAATCTCATAAGAACTAGTGTTTTCTCCTATTCTACTCTAATCTAATCTAATGGAATCCTCTCTCTAATCTCATCTATTGGAATCCCCTCTTTTATCCTCTCATCATGTATTTATAGGTTACAAGTCTAATTTTTAGCTTAGGAACAAACCCAATCCAATTTGGAGTCAAAAAGGAATCAAAATTAGACCCAAAACGCATCAAAAATGGGTTCGGGCCGCACTTCCTTTCGACGGGGTTTCCTTCAAAAAGCCCACCCGATTCTTGTTATGTTATTGTTTCTGACTTGTACCCATGCCCCGGCAGGGGGTAATAAGTTTAAGAGCCCGCCCCGGTGGGGTCCTTCCTGGAATTTTTTTGTTGCAATGTCCTCTGGTAAAATGGCCATAACGTTTGATCCAGGAGGGGTTATGAGGCCTGCTACCTGTCAGATTGAAGATCTCGACGAGATCTACAACTTTCATTGTTTGAGAATTGTGAAATATCGGACGGATGAAGGCTGAAATCAGGTTGGAAGTGACTGCTACGCAATTGGCCACCCAAAACAGTGAAGTTCAACGTCCGTTGGTACAAAGATCATAACTCTTGCATCTAACTCTAATTTAAATGATTCAAGATGTTCCAGAAAGCTAAGAAGAAGCTCTACAATGTGATACACGTTCTAAGCCAAGAACATGAAATGAAAATGAAAGCCCAAATGATGTCCGAATTGCTTTTCTTTGCGATTTCATACAAATTCTTTGCGATTTCATACCAATAGTCGCTCACACAGCTACCAAGTATATCATCTACAAAATGAACACAAAATGCATGAAAAATAACTCAGAAACATGAGTTTAAGCAACTAATTCAAGTAACAGATACTGGATAAGTAGGTATAAAACCTACTTATCACCAAGCCAAGTACATTAAAGACTTACTTAAAAAGTATGGCATGGAATCAGCATCTCCCATGAAAACACCAATTGCTCCAGCAACCAAGCTTGATAAAGATGAAATAGGTAAAAGTATTGATATAACTCAATACAGAGGTATGATAGGCTCTCTTGTATATCAAACTGCCAGTAGATCAGACATAATGTTTGCAACATGCATATGTGCTAGATTCCAACCTAATCCTAAGGAATCACACTTAACTGCTGTAAAAAGGATTTTCAGGTATCTCAAAGGCACACCTCACTTGGGACTATGGTATCCCAATGAGTCCTCTTATGAACTAACAGGATATACATATGCTGATTTTGCATGCTGTAAAATAGATAGAAAAAGTATAAGTGACACTTATCAGTTGCTAGGAAACAGACTTGTGTCATGGTTTAGCAAGAAGCAAAACTCAGTATTCACCTCAACAGCAGAAGCTAAATACATTGATGCTGGCAGCTGCTGTGCTCAAATCTTGTGGATGAAAAATTAGCTAGCAGACTATGGGTTTGATTTCAAATCTATACCTGTTTATTGTGATAACACAAGTTCCATAGCAATAACACACAATCCTGTCATTCATTCTAGGACTAAACATATAGAAATAAGATATCATTTTATTAGGGATCATGTTTAAAATGGAACTATATCTTTGCAATACATCCCTACTGAAAATCAACTTGTTGATGTCTTTACAAAGCCTCTAGAGGAATCCAGATTTAATAAATTGATAAGTGAGTTAGGCATGCTAAATCTACAACCATAAAATATATGCTCTCCAACAAGCTCCTCAGGGACAAACCTGATCCTTAGTTAATTCTAAGAGGTTTGCCCTTCCTGAGCTACCTTAACCCGGAAGGAATGCTAAGTCAAAGTTCATCACAAGGACCAGGACAGACAACATTCGTAGAGCAGATTCAATAGTGAACTCAATGATCGTAGTGAAACCTCAACGATCGTAGTGCAACCTCAACGACTGTAGTGCTACCTCGACGATCATAGTCCTCCTAAATGATACACTTGCTCAGGGGGAGCTATATAAGTATTTTCCACATCAGTTAAAATCATGAAGCCAAGCAGGACTTGACACATGCCCCACTAAGTAGATCAAGAGGAGGGAAGTTACAAGTACAGTTTGAAAAGGTCTTTTTGAAAATTCACCTCAGAAGTTCAAAAAGCTTATTCCTCTCTCTCTCTCTACAAGCAGAAACCCTAGCCATCAGAAAAGCTCAACCAACCTCAGTGCAAGGAAATCAATGGCGGCTTCAATCGTTATCGCTGGTTACCAACTCTGTTTTGACGATTTCAAGACAGCTGACACTCAATTCCACAAAATTATGTCTCTATTAAAGAAAGTTAGTCTTGAAGAAGCTCTGGGCACCAGCACATGGATCTACCCGAAGCTGGTAAAAGAGTTCTACAGAAATGGAGTGTTTGAGAACGATGTTATCACCACAAGGGTCAAGGGCGAACTAATTAACCTCAAAGCTAAAGATATAAACCTAGCCCTAGGTTTCAAATCAAAAGGACTTTTATCTATGGAGGTCATCGATTTTCATGAAGGTCTGAGGAAGATGCATCACAAAAAGTTTGAGACCGTCAAGTGGTACAAGAAGAAAGAGTTTCCCCAAAGGTATGAGTTTTTGGTTGGCATTGTTGGAAAATGCATATGTTGTAAGAGCTCTGGCCATGACTCTGTGAATGAATTGCAACTTAAGCTCATGACAGCAATCTGCTTTGGGATTGAACTCAACTATGGGGCCCTACTCATCAATTGGATTGGAAAGTGGATACTCAGTTCGAAGAAATAAAAGAGCTCTGAAAAGATGCTCTACGGACGGTTTATAATCATCATCCCATAATCAGCTCAAGGTGACAAAATTGGGGATAATGAAGGAGAATCTATCAATCCCAACAGAAGGATGACCCGGCAACTGTTTCAAAACTGGAAAAGAAATTGTGACGCCCCCAAAATTAGGTATACATCACCCATCTTAAGTCGCCAGATACATGGTACAGAATTGAAATACAACTTAATAATACAACTGTCGTGTACAATACGACAAAACATAAACTGTGAGTTTGAATACAAATATTGTCTACTAGAGAGTATACAAACTCAAAAGGAGTCCTCATTATAATTATTATCACACTATTTCATAGAATAGTGAGGGCTACTAATGCACCATCTAGGACCATCACTCCGTTCCCCGACTTGTCCCAGCTATATTCTCATTTCCTGAAGAGAACGGTGAAAGAAAGGGTGAGCTCAACTAGCCCAGTAAGAAATATTATGACTAAGATAATGCAGAATAAATTATCATTAGCCTTAAACAGTGTTAAACAGATACAATATAACAAACATCAAGTTTAACTGCAGCGGAACAAGCAATCCATTAAAAGAGTCAAGCATAGAATAAAATCTATTATCTTTTATAATTTAAAAGCTTTTTCATCACTTTTATCGCTGGGACTCATCTTAATAAATAATCCACATCATCGAATCACCCTTGCACTACGGCCAAGGATATTCTTTAGTATCACGACCACAATTATCCATGCACTACGGGCCAAAGATAATCGTGTTTTCATCAACGATCCTGATCATGCCATAAAACAATTCATCTTTGCACCCTTGGCCGAAGAGAATCCATAGCCATAATAATACCAAAAACTGTCCATCAATGCACTACGGGCCAATGAGGACTTTTTCCACATCATTTATAACATTATGGTCATTATTACACCGAATAATCCCTGGTCATAATCATACCAAGTCCATCTATGCACTACAGGCCACAGATGACTTTTAAAAAAATATAAGCATGAGGATGATGACAATGATATAAGAATTCAATAAAACAAGTTCAAGAATTAATTTATCCAGGAACCAATAATGTCCAAATTGTCAACATGATACTGCTTTGTAGAGTAAAATTCAAGAATGCTTAGAAGAATATTTACATGAAAAGATACTGGATGAAGCGCAAATATCAAGGATATTCAACTAATTTCATGTAGTATAGAAGCCAAAACTTTAACCAACTAAGTATAATAAAGAATGGAATAACAAAAGAAATCACCATGCATGCGGTACTTCACATAAACAGGTTATTCCAACAGAATAATAATAATAACTTAACCAATCAAAAATTAATTCGCAATATAGATGTTCCAAATGAATAATAAAGAATAGAATAACAACAAAATCACCATGCATGCGGTACTTGACATGCATGTGTTATTCCAATGTAATAATAAATAATCTAATTCGGTCCCACAGAAAAGCGCATGCATGTGATATTCAAATGTAATAATAATAAAAAATGCGGAACTAGGTCCCAAACGTAAAAGCGCATGTATCGGGATATTCTAACAGAATAATAATAAAGATGGAATAATAAAAGAATGTCACCAAGTATAGGGTAGTCCGCGTATACTGGTTATTCCAGCAGAATAATAAAGAATGGAATAACAGAAGTTCTCTTCATGAATACAAAAGAAATAATAACCATTACGGGTACAACAAATAATATTCCCTACCTTAGAAAGAAGAGTACTGGATATAGAAGTAGTAAAGTAGCAGAACACTTTTCTTCTTTCTCTCTATAGTTTCTCTCTCTAGAGTTTCAGTGAATTCGTAAGAAATAATGAATGAATGAGCTTTTATTTATAGAAAAATGGACTGCATAGTAACTAACTCATGAACGGTCCAGATTGATTTACTTTAATCTGACGATCCATATTTAAAGAAAAATCTTTTAAATAAAATATAATATATTCTATTTATAATCTAATAAAACGAATAACTTTATAAATGATTTTACTATGCAAACACTATGCGCAGTACTATCTGCAAACACTATGCTTAATAAAATATAATATATTCTAATTATTGTTATACAATAAAATGATAACTTAATAAAAGTATTTTGTTTTATATAAAAAGATTTTACTATTAACCTAATAAAATGAATAACTTTATAAAAGTATTTTGTTTTATATAAAAAGCTTTCTGTTTTATTACATTAATAATACCAATAAAAAAAAACTGAGTGACTTATCACATAAGCATCAATAATCAATACCGTGTGCTAATATGCAACCACGCGTATTACTGTACTTTTACTACCGAGTAGTTCAACAGTACTAATGGTAAAACTTCCGCCGTTATTTTCAATAAATATTTTTGTCATTTTCTCAATCCGATAATAATTCCGTTGTGGGGTCCACCAATGATTGTACCATCGTACGGATATTCCCCGACAAAAAGAATATTCCTCGACCAATCAAATATTATACAACAACTTGCACACTTTGCAAAATTTATAAATATTACCCACAACTATAACACTATCTCAAATCCACACCATAATATTCAAAAAAATATTTCGAGAAAATTAAATCTTTATTCATAAAATCTGGGGTCTCACAATCTCCCCTCCTTATAAAATTTTTCCCTCGAAATTTACGTACATACCTGGTATGCCGAAGAGGTGAGGATACCTCGACTTCATTTCAAATTCTAACTCTTGAGATATAACCTTTGAGTGTTGAATATGATTCTTCTTATCCAAGATTTTAACACGTATCTCCTCAAACGTTAAATCATCCGCTATCTCGTCTGGTTCTAAATTAATAATGTGGTTCTGGTCGTCCACATATTTAATTAACATCGATACGTTAAAAACATTATGAACACGCGACATACTTGGCGGTAAAACGAGTCTATAGGCCACAGTTCCTACTTCATCGAGGATTTTAAATGGGTCAATTAAATCGAGGGTTGAGATTTACTCTATTCGTCGATTCTTGCTTCTAGAATAATGCCCTCTTAAACCTTCTTCATTCTTCACATTAATCAGCTCCGGGTGTGTAGCTTAAGCGGCTTTAACTTTATCGATTAAATTCGATTCTAATCGTATATTCGTTATCTTCACGTGGGTTCATATATTCGCACTTGTAACCGCATATGATTTTCTACTCAACTTGTCAGCTACCATGTTCGTACTTCCACGATGATATTGAATAGTACGATCATAATCTTCAACAGCTCGAGTCAACGTCTTTGGCGCATGCTACATTCATTTTAGTTGAAGAAATTTTTGAGGGTTTAAGAAATGGGTTTTGTACTGGGGTCAATACAAATTTCGATTTCACCCTCTAGGGGTAGGCTAAGAAGTCTTCAAGAATACGTCAGGAAATTTATTAAAAATAGAAATATCATTCAAAATTGTGACTCTCATCCAAGACTTGGATAACATGTCACATTGATACCTATCAACTTGTCATCGTCATTCACAACGTCTACTACAAAAAGTCTGGCTTCGGTGCATCCCACACAAAGAAGTCAACAATGAAAGAATCGGGGCTCTTTACTTATGGCTTGATATGACAATGATTGACTTTAGTGGTTTGGTTACTTTGAATTCGCATAACAGGTTGGTTAGGAGTATGAAAGCTAACAACCTTACGAAAAATATGATGAGTAGTTAACCAATCGATTCCTAAAATTGCATCAAAGGCAAGTATTTTCAAAGAGATAAGATTGGCACGTAACGTGAAAATGTCAATTTGAATCAACAAGATTTATAAAAACTGGAGGTAACGAAGGTTTCTACTAACGAAGTTTCAACCAATAAGTCAAAGTGTAACTTCTCCGGAGTTAAATTTAAACATTGAGCGCAAGCAAGAGAGATAAAAGAATAGGTAGAACCGGTATCGAATAAGGTATTGACTTCGCAAGAATTTATAATTAACTAACCCGTGATAACTTCGTTCGATTCCTCATCACAAAAAATGGTCTCCCTTAAACTACCGAATTTGACTTGTTTGGGACAGTCTTTGGTGTCATCATTACCACTGGAATTGCCTTTCACTATAGGGCATATTCCACCCTCAACTGCTTCGTCGTACTCCTGCTCCATGATCTGAATCATTAGCCTTCGATCCATATCGAATTGGGGTTGACCGCAATGTATAGGGTAATTCAAAACTCGATGATGGGTTCTCCCAATTGCTGTCGAAAAAGAGAAATACATATAATCTATTTTAGCTTTCTTGGATCAGACTTCTCTCTCCACAATATCAACGCGTCGTGTGACTTTTATCCATGCATCTTTCATTCTCACTCGTTCAATTGTTTCTTCTTTCAGCTGTTCCTTGACATTTGAATTCTCAGATTCCAGCTTTAATATCGTATACTCTGCCAAAGAGCGCTCCTGTTCAGCTATCTCACATCGGGTAATATAATTTTGAATTGTTACATTCCTTTGCTCCACGACCGCCTTCTGTTCTTTAGCCTGCTCTTCTAACTCGTGAATACGATTTTGCAATTCTACATTTTAATCAATAAGTTCTTCTAATAAATCCTCCTCAGGTTCCTCTTCTTCTTCACTCTCAGTTGCTACCTTTGCGACTAGCTTGAGTGCAACTTTTAATTCCTCAATCATCACATGGATATCCCTAATCACATTATCTTGGTTGGTGATTAGAGGTGTCTCCACAGTCTCATGTGCTCCATTTCTATTCTCAACATTCTCGGATGTCATTTTCAAATACTGCCACAAAACAAGGGTTAATTAACATATCACATATTATCCCTATACTCTAACCGACCAATTAAATACCCAATAAACTTAGGTAGGTCATACTAGCGAAGGAATTCCCCGTCTCTCCCCTCCTAGTTCTATTCTCATATCTTAGCCAAGGATCATATCCCTAAGCTTTGATACCAACTGTGATGCCACCAAAATTAGGTATACATCACCCATCTTGAGTTGCCAGATACATGGTATAGAATTCAAATACAACTTAATAATACATCTGTCGTGTACAATACGACAAAACATAAACTGTGAGTTTAAATACAAATATTGTCTACTATAGAGTATACAAACTCATAAGGAGTCATTATTACAATTATTGTCACACTGTTTCACAGAATAGTGAGGACTACTAATGCACCATCTAGGACCATCACTCCATTCCCCGACTAGTCCCAGTTATATTCTCATTTCCTGAAGCGAACAGTGAAAGAAAGGGTGAGCTCAACTAGCCCAGTAAGAAATATTATGACTAAGATAATGCAGAATAAATTATCATTAGCCTTAAACAGTGTTAAACTGATACAATATAACAAACATCAAGTTTAACTGTAGCGGAACAAGCAATCCATTAAAAGAGTCAAGTAGAGAATAAAATCAACTATCTTTTATGATTTAAAAGGTTTTTCATGACTTTTATCGCTGGGACTCGGCTTAATAAATAATCCACATCATCGAATCACCCCTGCACTACGGCCAAGGATATTCTTTAGTATCACGACCACAATTATCCATGCACTACGGGCAAAAGATAATCGTGTTTTCATCAACGGTCCTGATCATGCCATAAAATAATTCATCTTTGCACCCTTGGCCCAAGAGAATCCATAGCCATAATCATACCAAAAACTGTCCATCAATGCACTACGGGCCAATGAGGACTTTTTCCACATCATTTGTAATATTACGGTCATGATTACATCGAATAATCCCTAGTTATAATCATACCAAGTCCATCTATGCACTACATGCCACAGATGACTTTCAAAAAAATATAAGCATGAGGATGATGACAATGATATAAGAATTCAATAAAACAAGTTCAAGAATTAATTTATCTAGGAACCAATAACGTCCAAGTTGTCAACATGATACTGCTTTGTAGAGTAAAATTCAAGAATGCTCAGAAGAATATTTACATGAAAAGATACTGGATGAAGCGTAAATATCAAGGATATTCCACTAATTTCATGTAGTATAGAAGCCAAAACTTTAACCAACTAAGTATAATAAAGAATGGAATAACAAAAGAAATCACCATGCATGCGATACTTCGCATAAATAGGTTATTCCAACAGAATAATAATAATCTAACCAAGTCAAAGTAAAATTACATACCGGCTGTGATGTTCCAAATGAATAATAATAAAGAATAGAATAACAACGTAAATCACCATGCATACAAAGATTTGATGACGAGGTTATTCCAATGAATAATAAATAACGGAACCAGTCCCACGAAAACGCATGCAGACGTGATATTCCAATGTAATAATAATAAAGATTTTAACCAAGTCCGGCAGAAACGCATGCATGAGATAGGATATTCCAACGAAATAATAATAAATACGAGCCAGTCCCACAGAAATGCATGTAGATGTGATATTCCAACAAAATAATAATAACGATGGAATAATTGAAGAATATCACCAAGTATAGGGTAGTCCGCGTATACTGATTATTCCAGCAGAATAATAAAGAATGGAATAACATAAGTTCTCTTCATGAATACAAAAGAAATAATAACCTTTACTGTACAACAAAATAATATTCCCTACCTTAGAAAGAAGAGTCTTTGGATATAGAAGTAGTGAAGTAGCGAACACTTTTCTTCTTTCTCTTTATAGTTTCTCTCTCTGAGTTTCAAAGAATTAAAAGAAATAATGAATGAATGAGCTTTTATTTATAGAAAAATGGATCGCATAATTAACTAACTCATGAACGGTCCAGTTGATTTACTTTAATCCGATTTATCCATATTTAAAGCAAAATCTTTTAAATAAAATATAATATATTCTATTTATAATCTAATAAAACGAATAACTTTATAAAAGATTTTACTATGCAAACACTATGCAGTGCACTATGCAAACACTATGCATAATAAAATATAATATATTCTAATTATAGTCTAATAAAACAGATAACTTTATAAAAGTATTCTGTTTTATATAAAAAGATATTACTATTAGCCTAATAAAACGAATAACTTTATAAAAGTATTCTGTTTTATATAAAAAAGCTTCGTTTTTTTTACATTAATAATACCAATAAAACAAAACCGAGTGACACATAAGCCTCGATAATCAATACTGTGCTACTACGCAACCACGCCAGACATTCGCATTTTTTTACTACCGAGTAGTTCAACAGTATTAATGGTAAAACTTCCGCCGTTATTTTCAATAAAATATTTTTGTCGTTTTCTCAATCCGATAATAATTCCGTTGTGGGGTCCACCAATGATTGTACTGTCGTACGGATATTCCCCGACAAAAAGAATATTCCCCGACCAATCGAATATTATACAACAACTTGCACACTTTGCAAAATTTATAAATACTACCCACAACTATAACACTATCTCAAATCCACACCATAATATTCAAAAAAATATTTCGAGAAAATTAAATCTTTATTCATAAAATCTGGGGTCTCACAGAAATCCTACATAAAATGTCAGGATGATGTCTGAATCCAGTGGAAGAACTGCTGAAGCGAAGGAATCTGGGCTACCAGGAAATATGTCAGTTGTAAAAGGAATTGATGAAGAAGAAGAAACCAACAAAGAGGAACCCATTGCTCTAGTCAAAAAAAGCAAGGGTAAGAGAAAAATGAAGGCTCAAATGACAGAGGAACCTCAAGCTTCAACTACTGATGCACCTCAAGAGAGTTCAAGCACTGAAACTCTGAAGAAATTGAAGAGGAAAGAACAGCAGACTTAAGAAGAAGAAGATAGAGCTACCATCTCTCAGCTGCTTATGAAGGGTAAACGCAACCATAAGTCAAAGAAGTCTTCATTCTCTTCGATCGTAGAGTCACTACCAATCGTAGAATCCAGACTTGACACCACTCCAGAAGAGGATGCTGCAACAGCCTCTCAGCCTGATCAAACTTTCAGAGCTGAAGCTGAAGAAAGTACTAAAGTTGTGGCTCAGCCTTAGAAGACAAAGATAAAGCTTGTCAAGAAATACATTCTTGTCAATGAAGGAGTGTTAAAGGAGGACGACGAAAGAATAGCTGCTGAGAAAGGGCTACCCGAAGCCAGTAAGGAGAATACAGCTAGAGTTAAGGGGGAGCTTCCTGAAGTTCCTGTACTAGAGAATGCTCCAGCTGAAGGGGGAACTACTTGAAGTTCAAATGGATGATCGAAGTGAGGGGGAGCCTCACGAAGTTCCTATGTCTGAAAAGGCTACAGCTGAGGAGGAATTTCCAAGAGATCATCATGAACCTCCCTCAGTCCCTCAAGAGATCTTCGCTTCTAAAACTGAAGAAATGGAGAGGGTTGAAGCTATGGAGGTGGACAAAGCAAAAGAGCAAAGAAGAGAAGTGGAGATGAATAATGTAGTGGAAACTTCAAATGAAGACAAGGAAGAAGAAGAGGATGAAGAAGTTAAGATCATCGCAGTGGGCTAGGATGGATATAGGAGAGCCAGCTACAATCAATTGTTCTCCTATCTACCTATGATGTCCTTTCACAGAGCCCAAATCCTCAACTCCTGGGATCACATGTTCTGGACCTTCAAAGCCTATCCAGCAATCTCTGTGCTAGCTCATGGATTCCCAAGCAACCTCACGTTTGCCAGAAAGCTGATCACTAATGGTCCCTCTTTAGAAAATGGACGTGAGGTACAATCTATTCCCATCTCCTTCAGGGTAAGTCACTGTCCACCATCAATCTTCAACTAATTCTACGAATTTCCAAGATGGTTGGAAGTGATACTTCATCCACTAAATCAATTTTTAGTTACAGGATCCCAACACTCTGTAACTGATGAACCAAACATACCTAATTTTGTATTGATCCAATCTCCTATCATCTCTCGCTCTACGATTATTGATCCAAATCTAATCGTGGAGTCACTTGCTCAAAACGTAGAGTCACCTACTCCTGAAGCTCAACCTCACACACCTGCCCCTCCATCAGATATCCCTTCCTCATCAACCAATAACTATTTTAATCTTGATCTTGTTCTCTACAATATGCAAGATCAACATACTAGAGCCTCTCTTCCAAATAATCAGCAACTCATTGAGCTCATATCAGATCTTCCTACCAAAATGGAGTTGTCTAAAGCATCTCAAAAGGTGACCAAGGACATACAAGAAGATCTTGAAGTTCACTTAGACCTTGTTCATCTGAGGCTGACTCATTTGATCGATGCTGCCAACACCCTCCCCAGCAATCTAAGTACTGAGCTTACAAAGAAGCTTAGGGAGATCATAAAGGAAATGATTCAAAGTATCAATGAAAGGGATCAAATTCACTTTCACACTGCCAAGAAACACAGGGATGCAGTTCTCATTTTTCAGAATACTCAGGAATCCCAAAATAATCATATGATGGAAAGTCTCACGAGTCTACGAACTTCAATGAATGAATTCCAAGCATTTTCCATGGGACAAATATAATAAACAGAAACTTTCTTGGCCATTCTATAAAAGAGAGAATCTCGAACTGATTCTCTGATCCAAGAAAATCGTGAAGACATTGTTCACTCCAAGAATCAGCTCCACGAGCTCGTACAAGGCATGACTCGACTATCTGAAGAAATTCGAACCCTTGATGTTGAAATAAAGGGGGAGAATAAAGGGGAAGGAGAGAAAAGAAAAGACAAGGGCAGAGGTAAATTCATCGCTCAATCTTCAAGGAGCCCTCCCGCAAGACAGTTTCACCATCAAACTTCACGATCTGAACAGCAGCAAATTATCATGGCACAACCACTGAGGAGTCAAGAGTCATCTCCCAGCTCACAAGGTGTAACCACTACAGGTCTAAACTTGCCTATTGAAGATCCTACATTCATGAACAGACACGATCATGGATAATGGCTAAGTCAAAGAGAGCTGGAAGATATAGCATGGAGAAATGAAGCCAGCAGGAGAAGGAGAGCTGCAGGATATGCCAATCCTCCAAGGAACAAAAGGCAAAAGAAATAGAGATAAGTTGAAACTCAATTCTTATTGATGTAACTAAGCTTAATTGTAATATCTGTCTTTACAAACATCAATAAATTCATGCTTATTCTCTAGAGATTTCAATTTGCTCATCAAACACTAAGTCATATTTACTTTCTAGCAACTGCATCTAGAAATTGATAATCATGACACAAATCTCCTTGGTTATGTCAACATCAAATAGGGGGAGATTGTTGGGAGATTGCATGTTTAAATTTGATGTTGAAAGTAAATATTCATGATCATATGTAAAGTCCTTCAAGGAATACATGTACAAGGACTTAGTGATAGATCAAACTTGTTAGGTTGATCTGAGATTTTAATGTTTATAATTCTATAAATGAATGTATAGATGAAGAGATCAAAGCTATTAGGTAGATCTATATCTTGAGAAGTAATAGATAGGCTTTAACAGAATCGTAGTCTATCGAGTTGATCAAAAGATTGTAGAAGCCAAGGCAGAATTATAGAGCACCGAGAATCGTAGTGCGTCTACTTTGGAAGGCCTCTCCTAAAGTTGTAAAGTGGTCCAAATGCCTGCCGAGTCAAACTCAAGAATCGTAGAGTGCACTCGGAATCGTAGAGTCTGCAAGACAAGCGAGTTAAGATCGTAGTGTGTTAGTGCTTAAGACAAATCATAGTGTTTTCTTCTATCAATACCAGATCAAGCACCAAGGTGGAAAGACACCCCGATCATGGTCGTAAAGCATCATCAGTCTGCATCAGAAGCATCGAGCCTTGCCCATTTGTTTAAGAATAAATCACAACAAATGTGGAATGGATTATAAACGTTGAATTCCTCGGGAGTCCCAATGACACAATAGTCATCCTTAGTATATAACAAAGAGACGTATTAAAGAAGCTAAGGAAAGTACTATGGGTCAACAGAAAACACCTTTTCAAGTGTTAGGTGAGATAGCAGTCTGCTGTGTTAGTGGGCCAGACTTCAAATCAAAAGTTGTGCAAAACGTCTCCATAAAAGTTCAGAAATGCCAAATACATTTAATGCTTCAACGGATGTCTTCAAACGGATAGATTTCAAAGACATCATATATGCAAAACATAAGCAGATGAAAATATCAAGCAAGCACTGAACAAAATGTTGAAGATCACTCAACGTCAACTCTACGATCTGAAAAAGAAAGCTTGCTCAGCTACTCAGTTCTTTAGAACACAAGCTTAACGGCAACTGAGTAGCACCATACAAGAACTCAACTATCATCAAGTGAAGTAAGAAGTTCCAAGTCAGAAGGACTTGAAGAGTTCTAAGTGAACTGAGAAGTACCAAGTCTGTTGGACTTTAAGAGTTCAATAGTGAACTAAGAAGTTCCAAGACTGCTGGTCTTGAAGGAATCTGTGAGATTCAAAGATTCTAAAGATATCCTTAGTGGATTTCCTACTCGAGGAGTAGAAGAGTGGACTAGGAGCTTTGAGTGCTCTCAACCACTTAAAATCACTGTTTCTCTTATATTCTTGTCATAATTGTTATAACTGCTTAACTCCTATTAACTCATTATATCTTAAAAGGAAAACAAACAAATCTAAATTCCGCTGTGCTTAAATAATTATCATAACTACCAAGTATTTTGTAAAAGAATTTTAAAATATCTATTCAACCCCCCTTCTAGATAACTATTGTGCCTCTGGGAAATAACATAATATCAAAAATGATTTGGACCGAAAAAAATAAATTTTTATCATGAATAGTACCCCAGGTGAATAGTACCCGAGTGAATAGTACCCCATGAATAGTACCCCATGAATAGTACTTCGAGAATAGTACCCCGTGAATAGTACCCCAGCATGAAAAGATTAAAAATTATCAAGAATGATCAGAATAATATTTCCATGAAAAGATACTAGATGAAGCGCAAATTTCAAGGATATTCTACTAATTTCAAAGAGTATAGAAGCAATACTTTGACAAAATGAGTGTAGAATTCCGAATCTGAAAAGAAATAATATTACTTACATACTACAGAGTATGGAAGAAAATATTATTTCTTACGAATATTGAACAAAAATAATATCTCTTGTGAAGCCCCCAAAATAGGCCCACACAACCCATTCTGAGTCGCCAAATACATGGTACAGAAACAACTACAAACTTCATTGTTACAATTATCGTGCAAAATACGACAACACATACGTTGTGAGTTTAAGTACAAATATTGTCTTCTAGACAATATCCAAACTCAAATAAGTCCTCATTACAATTATTGATACACTATTTTACAAAATAGTAAGGACTATTAAAATAACTATCTGAACCCATCACTCCATACCCCGACTAGTTCCCGCTATATTCTTGCCTACATAGAAGAAAAATGGAACAAAAAGGAAAAGGGTGAGCTCAACTAGCCTAGTAAAGAATATTATAACTAAGATAATGAGGAACAAATTATCGTTAGCCTTCAATAAATCAAATAAAATATAATGGACAACAAGTTTTAGATCAATATTCACAGCGGAAATAACAATTCATTAGAAGAGTTAAGTAGAGAATGAAATCTACTATCTTCTATGATTTAAAAGGCTATCATCAATATTTTATCCTTGTAACATCAATCATTATACATCTTGAACCAAATATTCATCTTTGCACTACGGGCCAAAGATATTCATTTGTATCACCAGTTGGTCATATTCATCTCAACACATGTTCATCTTTGCACTACGGGCCAAAGATATTCATCAGGTAATCATTCATCTTTGCATTACAGGCCAAAGATATGCAGTTATATCACCATTTGGGACTGACGATGATGAAAAATATCTTAAAGAAAATGAATCAAGTGAGATAAAAGGACAAAGATTACGGATTCGTACTTCAGTTTATCTAAGTTCAAAAATACTCCATAATAATCAATTGTGGAGCAAAATTTAAGAATGAAGATCAAAGCATAGATACAATCAAAGATAGTAACCAAAATAGATAACTTAGACAAAGAAAAGAAAAATAATTTTTTTGTGAATAGTGTCGTATTCGTGAATAGTGCCGTATACGTGAATAGTAACCCTGATAAGTAGATTTTAATTAATTTATCTGGTATCTATTACTTGAATTAGTTGCTTAATCTCATGTTTCTTAGTTACTTTTCATGCATTTTGTGTTCGTTTTGTAGATTATATGCTTGGGAGCTGAAATCGCAAAGAAAAGCAATATGGACATCATTTGGGCTTTCATGTTTATTTCATGTTCTTGGCTTGGAACTTGGATTATTTTGTATAGATTCTTCTTAGCTTTCCGGAACAACTTAAATCATTCCAATCGGAGTTCGGATGCAAGAGTTATGATCTTTATATCAACGAACGTTGAACTTCACTGTTTTGGGTGGCCATATGCATAGCAGTCCCTTCCAACCCAATTTCGACCTTCATCCGTTCATTATTTCTCAATTTGTAAAGAATGAACATTGTAGAGCCCGTCGATATCTTCAATTTAATAGGTGTCATGCCTCGTAACACTTCCCGGATCAAAAGTTATGACCGATTTACTAGAAAGACATCGTAGCAGAAAAGGATACCGTAGGAAATGGGTACCAAATTAAAACAAAGGGCATAGCCAATGGGATGGGGTTTTTGTGAAGGAAACACCCGCTGGGGCGGGGGTATCAGCTGCAAAATAGTGCCATAGCCAGCCAGAGCGGGGGTACGGGCCAGAACACGTTTTTATGCGTTTTGGGTCAAATTTTGATACCTTTTTTACTCCAAATTGGATTGGGTTTGCTCCTAAGCTAAAAATTAGACTTGTAACCTATAAATACATGATGGGAGGCATAAAAGAAATAGATAGATATTAGATTAGAGAGGATTCCATGAGATTAGATTAGAGTAGATTAGGACCAAAACTCTAGTTCTTATGAGATTTGGAGATTGAAGCAACTTGGAGACCATTGAAGATTCAAAGTAGGAGCAAGGAGAGAGCATCGAATCTATAGACAATAGATTCTATCTTCTCATCTTCTTCTATCTTTGTCTTTTATTGTTTATTCAATTGTGGATTCTTCTCATGAACTAATTCTTTGTTTAGGATTAAAATGGATCTTATTGTGTAGTTTATTTTAATATGCTTCGCTTTTAATTATTATGTTCTATTGTGAGGATTGTCTATTATGATTTGGACTTAATTGTTTAATTGATTGGCCATCAATTACCGTAATAATCTATATGAACTCGAGAGATGAAGAATTGATTTAAATCTTATCATGATACCATGTGTTTGTGATTTCTGTATAGATGGAATTCATGATTCGTGTTTAGGATAGAGATATGCCTTTACGCCATATGTAATCTTATAGAGAACTTTTGTTTTAAATTCTTTTTAATTGTAATTCACATAGAGATATAGTGGATTAGTTAATTAGGGTGTTTTGCTTAATTTTATCATCTGTGAATTTAAGTGAGTATGGGTATTATACATCGAGATGTGGTTTTATCTGCTTTAGTGTTCTTGATTAACAATTCAGGATAAAGAATAACTAATGAGAAGTGTGTTAACTTAAATGAAGCAATAAGTGAAGTTGTTATCTTAAATCTCCATAATCTGATTTTTAATTAGTGGTAATTAGAATTAGTTTAATTAAATAATTTAATTAATAATCTTAAATTGATTGTTTAAATAAAATTAGTTTGGTTAAGAGTTAGTATTTGGTAATTTGTATTAATAATTCCTCGTGGGAACGATACTCTATTTTCACTTTATTACTTGTTAACCACGTATACTTGCGTGTTGTGCGTAATTAGATTTTACTCAACAAGTTTTTGGCGTCGGTGCCGGGGAATTAGTTAATATATTTTTTCCAATATTAGTTTCAATCAAATTAGTCTTAATTTAAACTTTTTTTCCTTTTATTTAATTCTCTTCCTATTTTTCTTTCTTTTCAGGTACCATGGCAGAATTTAATTATCAATGGTCGTATACGAGAATAACTCAGCCAAGGGGAGCGGGGATTGATGATCTCAATGCATATTCTGCATTATCAGCGCAACTTGAGACACTTTCGAGGAGGTTGGACGTTGTTGCATCCCAACGTAATCGAAGGATAGCAGTTAATTGCAATTATTGTGCTGGTAATCATTTGAGTCATCAATGCACCGTTAGTTTTGGTCCGGGATAACACGGTGGTGAATACCTCAACAATTATACATATGCTAATTATCATCAAGTTTGGGGGTATAACTCAAATTCGTCATGCAGCTATACTTATGAAGACTAATACTACGCTCCAAATCCAATATACACACCGGAATTTTCATGTAAACTTCCATTGCCACAAGAAGATAAGTCAAATTTGGAGGAATTACTGTTAAAGCTCATAGCAAACCAAGAGGAGAGGATGATGAGTCAAGAAATATTGAGCCACAATTTTCAGCACCAGATGTAACAACTCATCACCACTTCAACCCATGGTCTTCAATGCATGGATTCCAAAACTGAGACAGATAATTCAAGGTTGGAGGAATTGTTGTCCAAGTTCGTAGCATCAAATGAGGAGAGGAGGATTAATCAAGAGCGGTCAATTCAGAATCAAGAGATATCAATTCAAAATATGCAGAACCAGATAGATCAAATGCTCAAAGCCCTGAACAACTATCCTCAAAATAATTGGTGTTATGATGAGGATTCCGAGATTGATGATGACCCTGAGCCAAATCTACAACTAGATGAGCCACGAGATGTTGAAAAAGAGGAGACAAGTGGGGTAAATGAAAACAAGGTTGGTGAAGAACTAACTATGAGTACTAACGAGGATGAGCCAATGTTATTAATGCCTCAAGTGCCTTCTCCACCAAAGTTCAAGGATCCGATTAGATTTACAAAACTTTGTCCATTAGGTAGTCATGTCGTCAGCAATACTCCTTGTGACGTAAAAGCGAGTACAACTTTGAAGCCATGGTACAATGAGATGGAGAAGATAGAAGAAGAGATTGTTGTGTATGACAAGCTTAAATGCTAAATTTATTCGCAGACACAATGGAGAAAACACCTAGATGTTGGACATTCTTGAATGTTATCTTATCTAAACAAAGCATGCTAGGTAACTTTAATGCAATGGCTATCACAAATGGGAACCTACCAAAAGCTACATTATTTTCGATGGATGGAGGGTTCCTCAACTTTTGAAGAGGAATTGGATAGCATTGACCAGACAAAGTCAAGATGAAAGACTTTAAATTAAGCGCTGACTGGGAGGCAACCCAGGAATTTTTATATTTATATGTTTTACTAGTTTAATTAGTGTTGTTAGTTCATCAAAAATTTAGGAGTTAATTTGCTTATTAAGTTCTCTTATAATGCAATCCATGTTGTCTCTCTTAATTGTAGGTATTGGAGGTTCAATGGATATGAAAATGATCGTCGCCGCCAACGCCACCATCACCACAAGCTTAAATGATTACAGGGAATTCCTCGTCTACTTCATGCTTTATTTTACAATGAGGACATTGTAATTGTTAAGTTTGGGGGAGTTTATTAGTTTAGCTTTGCATGTTTAATGTAGTTTTTTAGTTTTGCATAAGTTGTCATGTTTGTTTAGTTTAGGATTATTATATGTTTGCATTCATGTAGTGTAAGTGCATAATAGTTTGAATAGTAGAGTAGTTATAAATAGTTTTTATTTATGTCTATAAAAAAAATCAAAAATATTAGTTAGTTACTATGTTCATTTGCATGAATCCAGTTGTTAGATAGTTTAAGTTTATTTTGGCCAATGATGAAATTGGAATTGAGTAGACAAGTATAGTACTAATTATTAGAGCTTTGACGTGACTTTTTTGTTATGAATTGGATCTTTTTCTGTTTGAAACTGGTATAATCAAGGTTAGCACGTTAGAGACAACTTTGTTGACTGATTAAGTTTAAATTGATACATAATTGACTTCTTAAGGATAATACTAGTTTGAATGAATGAAAGACATAAAAAGGCGGAGATGACTAAATTTAGTCAAAAACTTAAGTTTTTTTCATGGGGGAGGAATTGGGATATATAAGCTTCAAAAGAAAAATAATGATGAAAAAATACTGTGGCTAGTCTTCTTTCGGGGCCTTTGTTACTTGAGCAAGTACGCCCGAGAGTGTCTTTACACCTAGCGCCCTAAGGTATTTATAATCTGGGAGTCGTTGGTCAAAAGCTCGCTAAGGGGTAGCACTGTTAGCCTAATGGAATGAGACATTGCACAATCATGGTAAAGAAAAAAAAATTAAAAAAAAATAAGACGGGAAAAGAGCAAAAAGCCCCCGTAACACAAAGTAAAGCATAAGTATCCCGGATTGGACTCTTGAATTTGGTGGATGTTAGACTTTAGTTGGATTTAGCTTGTTCGTGAATTTTGTGAGTTTTCACTGTATGATGCCTTTTAAGAAATCAATTATGTGTTGTATTTATCATTATATCAGTTAGCATAGATGTTGAGCACACACGCACTATATCAGTAATAACGGTTTAAGATTTGATGATTGATTGAGAAATTACTGATGAGTTTTGATATGATGTATTATCATGTATACTTGATTTAGCTGAGGTCAGTTGAATAGACTTGTTTCTGTCATTACTGCTGGATTCGTAGGCATGTAGATTAGTTGCATTGCATAGCATTGTTGTTTTGTATTTTTGCTTGAGGACAAGCAAAGGTTTAAGTTTGGGGGTATTTGATAAGTAGATTTATACCTATTTATCCGGTATCTGTTACTTGAATTAGTTGTTTAATCTCATGTTTCTTAGTTACTTTTCATGCATTTTGTGTTCGTTTTGTAGATTATATGCTTGGGAGCTGAAATCGCAAAGAAAAACAATCTGGACATCATTTGGGCTTTCAAGTTTATTTCGTGTTCTTGGCTTGGAACTTGGATTATATTGTAGAGCTTCTTCTTAGCTTTTCGTAACATCTTGAATCATTCCAATCGGAGTTCGGATGCAAGAGTTATGATCTTTGTACCAAAGGAGGTTGAACTTCACTATTTTGAGTGGCCATTTCCATAGCAGTCACTTACAGCCCAATTTTTACCTTCATCCGTTCATTATTTCTCAATTCTTAAAGAATAAAAGTTGTAGAGCTCGTCGATATCTTCGATTTGATAGGTAGCAGGCCTCTTAACTCTTTCCGGATCAAACGTTATGGTCGTTTTACTAGAGGACACTGTAGCATAAAAGGATACCCGCCGGGGCGGTGGTACCATCTGTAAAACAGTGCCATAACCAGCCGAGGCAGGCTTTTTGTGAAGTAAACCCCTGCTGGGGAGGGGGTACGGACCAGAACATGTTTTTATGCGTTTTGGGTCAAATTTTGATACCTTTTTGACTCCAGATTGGATTGGGTTTGGTCCTAAGCTAAAAATTAGACTTGTAACCTATAAATACATGATGGGAGGCATACAAGAGATATATAGAGATTAGATTAGAGAGGATTCCATGAGATTAGATTAGAGTAGATTAGGACCAAAACTCTAGTTCTTATGAGATTTGGAGATTGAAGCAACTTGGAGACCATTGAAGATTCAAAGTATGAGCAAGGAGAGAGCATCAAATCTATGGACAATAGATTCTATCTTCTCATCTTCATCTATCTTTGTCTTTTATTGTTTATTCAATTGTGGATTCTTAGTTTTAATTCAATAATCATGAACTAATTCTTTGTTTAAAATTACAATGGATCTTATTGTGTAGTTTATTTTAATATGCTTCGCTTTCAATTATTATGTTCTATTGTGAGGATTGTCTATTGTGATTTGGACTTAATTGTTTAATTGATTGGCCATCAATTACTGTGATAATCTATATGAGCTCGAGAGATGAAGTATTGATTTAAATCTTATCATGATAACATGTGTTTGTGAATTCTGTATAGATGGAATTCATGATTCATGTTTAGGATAGAGATATGCCTTTACGCCATATGTAATCTTATAGAGAACTTGTGCTTTAAATCCTTTTTAATTGTAATTCACATAGAGATATAGTGGATTAGTTAATTAGGGTGTTTTGCTTAATTCTATCATCTGTGAATTTAAGTGAGTATGGGTATTATACATCGAGAGGTGGTTTTATCTACTTTAGTGTTCTTGATTAATAATTCAGGATAGAGAATAATTAATGAGAAGTGTGTTAACTTAAATGAAGCAATAAGTGAAGTTGTGATCTTAAATCTCCATAATCTGATTTTTAATTAGTGGTAATTAGAATTAGTTTAATTAAATAATTTAATTCATAATCTTAAATTGATTGTTTAAATAAAATTAGTTTGGTTAAGAGTTAGTATTTTGTAATTTGTATTAATAATTCCTCGTGGGAACGATACTCTACTTTCACTTTATTACTTGTTAACCACGTATACTTGCATGTTGTGCGTAATTAGATTTTACTCAACAAGTTTTTGGCGCCGTTGTCGGGGAATTAGTTAATATATTTTTGCCAATATTAGTTTCAATCAAATTAGTCTTAATTTAACCTTTTTTTCCTTTTTATTTAATTCTCTTCCTATTTTTCTTTCTTTTCAGGTACCATGGTGGAATTTAATTATCAATGGCCGTATACGAGAATGACTCAGCCAAGGGGAGCGGGGATTGATGATCTCAATGCATATTCTGCATTATCAGCACAACTTGAGACACTTTTGAGGAGGTTGGACGTTGTTGCAGCCCAACGTAATCGAAGGATAGCAGTTAATTGCAATTATTGTGTTGGTAATCATCCGAGACATCAATGCACCATTAGTTTTGGTCCGGGATAACACGGTGGTGAATACCTCAACAATTATACATATGCTAATTATCTTCAAGTTTGGGGGTATCACTCAGATTCGTCATGGAGCTATACTTATGAAGACCAATACTACGCTCCAAATCCAACATACACACCGAAATTTTCATATAAACTTCCATTGCCACAAGAAGAAAAGTCAAATTTGGAGGAATTACTGTCAAAGCTCATAGCAAACCAAGAGGAGAGGATGATGAGTCAAGAAATATCGAGCCATAATTTTCAGCACCAGATGGAACAACTCATCACCACTTCAACCCATGGTCTTCAATACATGGATTCCAAAACTGAGACAGATAATTCAAGGTTGGAGGAATTGTTTTCCAAGTTTGTAGCATAAAATGAGGAGAGGAGGATTAATCAAGAGCGGTCAATTCAGAATCAATAGATATCAATTCAAAATCTGCAGAACCAGATGGATCAAATGCTCAAAGACCTGAACAAATGTCCTCAAAATAATTAGTGTTATGACGAGGATTCCAAGATTGATGAAGTGCCTGAGCCAAATCTACAACTTAATGAGCCACGAGATGTTGAAAAAGAGGAGACACGTGGGGATAATGAAAACAAGGCCAGTGAAGAACTAACTATGAGTACTAACTGTGACACCCCCAAATCTCGGTACTTCATTACCTCAAGATTTGGTGTTCACTTAATCAAAACATTCATTTATAACTACCCAATCATAAATAAAATTGAATAATAAACCCCGCCTACACAGAATTACATAAAATAATATCTCCCAGGTTATCTAACCTTTACAAACAATCATTCATGTGGAAAATTTAAATAAACTTCATTACATTCTTTAAACCAAAGTCCGATAAAAAAACTATCAAAACTATTACAAGTCTTAAGTACTTATTCATCTTTCCCTTTCCTTTACTGGTGCTAGGTACGTCACCCTTTCCATCTTTAGCTGTAAGGATTTTACAGGCAAGAGTGAGCAAACAAGGCTCACTTGAAATAACAATGAATTACTTCTATATTCTCTGCCTATTCAGGGGCTCAATAGAACTGAACAATAGGTTCTATTAACATCTTAAACATTTCTTGCCCATTCAGGGGCTCAATAGAACTAAATAATAAGTCCTATTAACATCTTAACATTCCTTGCCCATTCAGGGGCTCAATAGAACTGAACAATGAGTTCTATTAACATTTTAAACATTCACTGAGGGTCTAAAGACCACGAACCTTGTCCACAGTTATAAGTAATCTTTCAACTTAAACTTTTACAGTCATACAACCATAATGACTTTAAGGTACTTAGGGGGATCAACCCTTCGTACATGTATTGTATACAAACATTTCAGCGTAAAGTACAAAACTAAGTGTAACCCCTATAAATAGGGTTGTTCATCTCAGTATTTTGAGTACAAGTCCACCCCAAAGATAGTTTGGTTTGGATACACTTCAAGGCAATTTGGAATTCAACGGACATCAACTAAGGATTAGTTGAATAAAAGATAATAACACTATGTTGTTGAATAATCCTGACTGAATAAACATTTCGTTCTGAGTTCATGCTTTAGGAATAATTCTAATAGCATAACAATTGAATAATCTATCATACCTTGCTTTGAATAATATTAAGCTAAGGTTATATCTTCAAATTTATTATCAAGCATGCACAACAAATAATAACTTGAACAATAAACTGATTTAACAGAATAACGATACTTTCACGCTAATATAACAAGTTTAGAGTTAGGAAAAACTTGTATAATCATAATAACTATCTCAACAAAAGTGTGGAGATGGGAAGCTTGTATCATCATGAATAACTGGATACAATTAAGTTGCTTAATGGAAATACTTTACTCAATAAAGTATAGCATATGAAATTTGCATAACGAAGCTTTAGGATTAGAAAACTTGTATAAACACAACTAACTCAACGAGAGTATGGAGTTAGAGAACTTGTTTAATATAAAAAGATAGGTTTAGAAACTTGCCTTGCGCGTAGATTAAACCGTTATAATCCAAATCACAATTATCCTATATACATATGTTAACATGACATAATCAATCAGTAACAACATACTATATCTCCACATCACGTATGCTTTGATTATAAATTGCATAATCAAATTCTATCCATTAAAACTAATAACATTATTTGTTAATTAGTAATTCCATGTTCACTCATAGTATTAATATATTATAATACCAAAATACATACTCAACATTTATCATATATCATTCCTTTTAAAAATTAGACTTTTGTGCAAGACAAAAGTCGTTTCTGAACTTTCTATTAAGTGGCCATACGCCACACTAAGATTTATCTTGTGGAGTCGCCTTGCAAGGCTTAAGGTGGTGCTCCTCATTGCGAGAAATATACTGAGGACTTCAAGGTATATATTTGAAGTCCGTATTACATTGCTAAGTCCGTATTAACATGGCCAATAAGTCTGTTAAGCGCTGATTTTGACACTAAGGCGCGAAACTTGACGCTGGAGCGTGAATTTTGACGCTGGGGCGCCGAAAGTCACAGAAACCAGAGCAAAGAACAGAGCCAAAGCTACTGTCATAAATCTTAACAATGATTCACCCAAAACAACATGTATAACTAATATAAATTACATATAATTGCTAACAATCTTCCATATACCAATTACCAACCACTAATTAACAATATCATAGACTAATTCTTTGAAAATACTGTGTTTTAAAAATTAAACTCCATTGATGAAATATCAATTTATAGTGAACGTAATTTACACTGTTATCAACCAATTTTGATTCCTTTGACATACAAGTATACCAATATATATCCCAATTACCATGTATAGTCCAATTTCTCAGTTAGCATACAAATATATATTATATATAACCTTTGATAAATTCTTCACTCAAGTTCGTACTCACATGTTTCCACTGTAAAACACTTACACCTTGTTTGGCAAAACTAAATTAAAATTACTTTAATTTATTTTAATAACTCTTTATCACATAGTTATTTGTCACACTTTATGTAATAACAATTTATTAAATAAATCACTTAATAACATAACTCAATCCACATAACACATTAATTATTTAACAAATAAATAATTAACTAAAATATCTCAATCAAATTGAATAATTACTTATTCAATAATAAACACATCCAATAAATATTTATATCAATCAATAAATATTTATAACTTAAATTTAAAAATCTGGAATGTTACACTAACGAGGATGAGCCGATGTTATTAATGCATCAAGTGCCTTCTCCACCAAAGTTCAAGGATCCGGTTAGATTTGCAAAACATTGTCCGCTAGGTAGTCATGTCGTTAGCAATACTCCTTGTGACGTAAAAGCGAGTACAACTTCGAAGCCATGGTGCGATGAACTGGAGAAGATAGAAGAAGAGATTGTTGTGTATGACAAGCTTCAATGCCAGAATCTATTCACAGACACAATGGAGAAAACACCTAGATGTTGGATATTCTTGAATGTGATTTTATCTATGAAAGTAATATGCACACAAGCCAATCATGTTTGATGATAAAGCATATACTTTGTAACAATCTTATTCATTTATTAATAAAAAGTATTAATTTATTAAAGGCTTTTAATTATCTACATGATGTTGTTTTATAATATGTGATAAACCCATAGTTTTAAGCAAGGCTTTTAGAATAATGATGATGATCATTCTAATGAGATCTAAATTCTTAGAAAGCTTAAAACTAAAATAGTTCCCAATTATTGGATTACTAAATTGGGGATTAGTGAATCCTGGATAGATTGGTACATACGTTGCTTGCTCATCGGATGAGGATGATTGATCTCACGATCATTTGTGTGGAGACACTAAAGCAAGTATGTAGGTGCTTATTAGAGAATAAGTTCAATTTGAACGTGGCTCGCTAAGGAATACCTAATGGAGTTTTATTTGCTCACAATAGGAATTCTCAGTAGTGATAGTAGTACAAGTAATCCTTGACTTGAGATCATCATAGATATCTTGTGTATGATGAGTTATACTTTGACTTATTCCTTAAGACCCTTAGGGTATATCAAAGGGTATGCTTGGGTATAATAAGTTGTACATGGAGATAATGTATGATCAATAAAGAATCTACCACTTCTAATAAAAGAAGAGAAATGTCCTATGTGATTCGATAAATGACAACCCAAAGAGTCCTTGGCAAAGGCGTAATGAAATTAGAAAGGAGTTTCTAATTTGCATTATTTGAGTTGTGCATTTAAGGATCGAAATACATATAATTAAATAAAATAAGACTTGACAAAGAATTCCATGTCTTATATTTAATTGGGACATCAGATGGTGGAAGGATTGAATTGTATACGCAGAACTATTTACTCAAAGGTTCTTTTATGATTAATGTTGAAATCTATATTATCCGGAAAGTCGTTGATCGCTAGGGAGGCTTATCCCTATTGTAGAATAAATATTATTTATTTAAATAAATTAATTGTTTAATTTATTTATTTAAATAAGATTAGAATTGTTCTAATTGATTTATTCACAACCTAGCTTAATATGGAGAACCTAAAGGGTCACACCATAAAAGGAAGAATAATTATTTAAGAAGTTAATGGCATAATCGTAATAATATGTTAAGTATATTTAATTTAATCTATGGTGATAGAATAAATTAAATAGCTTAATATTTATTATTTAATATTTTAGAAATATTAAATATAAATTAATAAGAGGAGTCTTATTAATATTATTACAATTATTATTATTTTAATTTCTAAAAGAGTTTAGGAATTAATTTAATATAAGTACTCTCATTTATTCCTAATAGGATTAGGAGGGAAAATTAGTTAAAGGAGTTTAATTAATTATCCCTAATAAGATTAGGGAGCTTAATTAATTAAAAGAATTTAATTAATTAAATAAATCCCAATTCCTTAATTGTTAAGGTGGGTTGCCCACATCTATAAATAAGAGGAGTCTTATTATGGGTGAAGGGGTTGTTAACTTTTACAACTACGTAATAATTCCAATTAGTTGGAGAGTATGCCCTTTTTCTATAGAGATAGGAATGACTAAGGTTTGAGCCAATACCCCTTCTTCTTGAAAATTCTTTTTCCTTGGTGGATCACCTCTAGAGGCCAAACACATGGGTGGCTAACGTTGATCAAAGGAAGGAATCAAACCCGGTGGATTCAAGTTGAACGCGAAAGGATTTGGAGGTGAACTTGTACCTGAGGAAGCTCGATCTTCAAGGGTATGATTTTATTCTTTATCTTTTCGTTTAATTAATAATTATGCATAAAGGGTGATCCGGGTATATGGTTTGTAAAAAATTTTAAACTCTGATTTTTACACGCTTCCGCATTATTTTTGCAATTTTGATTGCACATGAATATTATAAACCTAACAGTGGCATCAGAGCCAAATCTTTATGCGAATTATTAATTATTTCAATTTGATATGTATATTGATATGTGTTTAGAACAAATTTTTTTTGGGCATAATTTTATTGTATAAAATTTATAATAAAAAAATAAAAAAAAAAAAAAGCTAATTCAAATGAATTAATTACTGATTTTATGATTATGTAACATGCGTCACTTTTTATATAATATATAATATATGCTTCGGTGCATGCATGTTAATAGATTAAAATAAAGGGATTGCATGGAACGAATATATATATATATATATATATATATATATATATATATAATAGAATAAGTTAATACGATTAACTATATATATATATATATATATATATATATATATATATATATATATATATATATATATATATATATATATATATATATATATATATATATATATATTTATAATTATTATATAAATAAAATAAAAGTTTATTTTAATTTTAAAATAAAAGGTTTATTTTAATATTAAAATATAAAGTTTTATTTTAATTTAAATAATTTTATAATTAAAATAAAAGTTTATTTTAATTTTAAAATTAGAATTTCATGCTAACTAATTAGAGTTGGAATTGGATTCCATGATAACTAATTGGAGTTGAAATTGGATTCTATTTTTCCTTAAATAAAGGAGTTTATTTTGATATGAAATTAGATTTCATATTATTCAAAAATAAAAGAGTTTATTTGTGAATAGGAAAGAGAATCCTAATTTCCTTAAATAAAGGAGTTTATTTAAATATGAAATAAGATTTCATATTATTCAAAATAAAAGAGTTTATTTGTGAATAGGAAAGAAAATCCGTGTTTCCTTAAATAAAGGAGTTTATTTAAATATGAAATAAGATTTCATATTATTCAAAATAAAGGAGTTTATTTGTGAATAGGAAAGATAATCCGTGTTTCCTTTAATATTTTTTTTTATATGGAATTGATTCCATAATTAATTAAAATAAAAGAGTTTATTTTAATTAAAGATTTTTTATATATATATATATATGGAATTGATTCCATAATTAATTAAAATAAAGGAGTTTATTTTGATTAAAATTTTGATTAAAATAAAATAGTTTATTTTATTCAAAATAGGATAAATTAAAATAAAATAGTTTTATTTTTATTTAAATTTGGATTAAAATAAAGGAGTTTATTTTAATTCAAAAATAGATTTTATACTAACTAAATTTGCCCATTAAATGATATCAATATATATATTAAATGTTTATTATTCATGAGATGAATGTTATTTATCGATGCATATGGTGATGTGTATGATAATAAATGGGATTGATTATGGACTATCGACCAATGCGATTGATTTTATTTTAGTTGGATGCATGAATGTATGGGTTTTATTAAATGGGGTCTGCAGACTGCCTTCTCTAATTTTTCTTAATGTAAATTCTATCTCTCCCATGTACTTCCCTCGATCACGATCAAGGTTTCTATTTATTTTAAAATAGTTATGTAATAGGAATAGTTAGAATTAAATTTTGAAGAATTAGAGATCAAGGAGCAAGGAGCGCTTGAAGACCCGTTTGTAATGGAGCCCGAGTTTAAATGTAATAGTTATATTTAAATATTATTTCTTGCACCCCTAGTGTTTGACCTTTTGGTTCACTTGGTGGCTCTAGTGAACCAAACTAGAATAAAAGTCCATAATCAATCCGAGTAGAATATAGTATTCTATATGTGCATGCTTATACTATATATATTATATATTATGCAAAAATGCTTCGCATGTTCATTAATATAACGCGTATTTTATATATATATATATGCCGCTAAACAAGATGAGACAAATTAATAACAAACCCCTCAATTTTTTTATATTAAGTCCTAAGCGCTCAAAGATATTTGGAATATCGAACGTCAGCCTTTCTAGCATGATAAAATTAATAGAGTATTAAATATTTAATATGAGTTTGTTGTGTCACCACAAGGCAAGTATTAAGTATTTAAGATGTTAATTTATCACATTTGATGCTTATAAAGAAAATTGAACAATATTGTTTTGTCAGGTCACCACAAGGATGATATTTTTCTTTTTTGAATATATGGAGTGCTAGGTCGGACTTAACTTGGATAATTTTGATTCGGATGTGCCACCACTGATCAAAATAATCTAAGAGGCAAAAGAAAAGGAGTCAGATAGTTGATGTAATTGACAAAAGTTGTCTACCTATTTATTTATATATAGTTTGTTGTGTCACCACAAGGCTATATACATTTGAAATGGGATCCTTATTCTCACTAGCAAATCTTTAATTAGATTTTGCCAACTATATAAGTGAGGGTAATATAGTTTGAAAAAAATAGGGAGATACCAATTTAAAACAAGACCTAATTTATTTTGGTAATTAATAAAAAAAATGTATGTTAAAATGTTGTTAATTACAAATTCATTTACGTAATTTTACAATGTCTTAATTACTATCATCATGTAAGCATATTAGATGCTAAATTAACCGAATCAATTAAATGGATTGGTTAAGGAATTTGAGAATAGTTCTCATATCAAAAAAGCTATCTTATGTCCTTAATACGCCTATCCTCGCAATGGTTGCGCATAATGCCTCCGAGGAAGAGATTGCTACTTTTAAAAGTGGCAAAATGATGCACAGCTTTCAATGCATCATGCTCGCATCTACGAGTAACGAGCTTCAGCCACAAGATGAAACTATGGATGCTCCTACTATATTCCCGCACATCAAGTAGTTGATGGTGAGGAAAGTAGACCGATAGATATCGAGATATCTAAGGAGCTCTTCCGATCTAGAATGGCCAATGGCACTATAGTATGCATAAAAAGTTCTTAACATAATCAATTTGATTGATCTATTAGGACAACATGTTTTGTCATGGATGGATAGTTGAGCTAAGATTTGATCTTGCACTCACTCCCGGACTCCTTTCACAATTGTTGTGAATTTTTCATATGAACAAGCTAGATATCACCTCACCGATTTGCTTAACATATTAAAAAATGTTGAGAGTCACTTTCCAACCAAGAAAGATCAAGTCTTACTGGTAGGGGCCAAAGGATCTTCTGAAAAGAAGAATGATTCAAAGAAGGTAAATAAAAAGGAATAAACAAAGGATAATAAGAACAAAACTCGATACGGATAGCAAAAGAGTTTGCTTCCACCGCAATAAGCCCGACACTCGAAAGAAACTCATGAGAAGCATCTTGCAGAGGCTAACCAAAGAAGCTTAGTGAAGTTTCTACATAATACGCTTTTGTTCATGATTGAAATAAATTTTTCTTTAAGTCAAGGTTCTACTTGGGTATTGATACCGACTTTGGTTATCATAAATATAGATTTATGAAGGACCAAGCGTAAGTAGAAAGCTAAACAAATATAAGTAATCCTATGTGTGGAAATGTAGCAAAGGTTGCCATATTAGCCATAGAAACTTATAGTTTAGCAATGTCTACGAAGCAAATCTATTAAGTCAATAAGTTGTTATTGTATTCCAGTTCTTGTTAAAATATTATTTCCATTTTATTGTTGGACAATGAAATCTTTGGTATTATAATTAAGAACAATTGTTGTTCTATTTATAATAATAATGTTTTGTATAGAATCGAATATTACTTAATAAATTTTGTATACTGACTTACATGAAAATAATTTTGCATATCGAACAAATTAGTATAAGAAAAGGAGATGATCATTCAAAGAGTTGAATGTGTGTATTTGTTGAATACAAGTGTGAATTATTTGAAAGGTTCAAAGAATTCAAAAGTGAAACAAATTGGCAAAGTATTAAGATTCTTTGATCGGATCAAGGAATAAATACTTGTGCAATAAGTTTCTAGATCATCTCAAATGGTTTTCTCATAATGGACGCCTCTCGATACATAATAATTGATTGATGTATCCGAATGAAAAATCATACCTTGTTGACATGGGTGCGGTCCATAATGATTTTACCGACATTCCAAAGATCCTTCCGGGATAATGTCCTAGAAATGGTCGCATATTCACGAAAATGGTAACCTCAAAATCCGCCCCAAGACTCCATAAAAGTTATGGATGTGGAGGATTCCTAATCTTAAGTATGTTAAGATAAGGGTTCCAACTTATGTGAAAAGGTTTCAAAAGAATAAGCTTGGGACAAGATTTGACAAGTGTCGATTTGTGGGACATCCTAAAGTAAGTTTAGGTATATGTTCTATAATTCTACTTAGCAAAAGGTGTTTGTTACGAAACACGCTTCTAAGATAAAGGTGTTTATCATTGAAGGGCTAGTGGGAGGATAATAGATCTTGAAAAGTTCAAGAACCACAAAACACTATAAGTCAAATAAGAGGAACTCAGAGATGTAATTCTATTATACCACAAAATCAATCGTAAATCGAATAAGTACCCAAGATACCTAGAGGTATGGATTCATCATAGATGATGATGATGAGGTACACATCATAGAAGATGATGATCCAGCTACATACGATGAGGTAAGTGTTGTAGACACTCGTAGAAATGGATCAAGCAAGTTTCTCAAATATGGAACATTCGTTTTGATGAGGCAATCAAAAGAGTTTGATTTTATCAAAATAAGAATGAACCTAGTGTGTACAAAAGGGTCGATGGGGAGCATCGTGACATTCCTAGTACTATATGTTGATATACTACTTGATGAGGAATAACATACCAATGCTACAATCAAGAAAATATAAAGTTGTCTAAACATTCTTCCATGAATGATTTGGGAAGAGTATCTTAATTGGGGATATAAATCTATATAGATAGATTTAAGAGGATGCTCGACTTAACCCAAGGAACGATATTCATTTGATGCTAAAGTCGTTTAGCATGGCAAACTCCAAGAGATGTCTCATGTCGATGAGCTATGGAGTGTATCTCTTAATAGTCCCCACAAACTCTCGAAAAAGAGAGGTCGCATGAGTGACAATCATGTATGCAATGAAATGTACGAGACCCGATGTTAATCACCATATTATGGAGAAGTTCACTATGAGTCGCTGAAAAACATCTTAAAGTGCTTAACCCAAGACTAAGGATGTGATCATATTCATGGTGGGTCTAAATTAAAACTAGAGGGCTTAATGCACTCAAGTTTTTCGCATGCACTAAGACGACGTAAAAAATCCACTTTAAGGTAAAGGGTTACCTTGAATAAAGGGTGCAATGAATTAGAAAGGTTCCAAACAAAGAAAGAGTTGTTTGGTTTAGTGATAAAGACAAAGTAAGTAGCTATAAATGAAGTCGCAAGTTGATTGTTTGGATAAAAGTTCATTACGTAACTAGGAATAGTTCCTAAGTCTCATCTTGGATCTAAACATGTGTTGTGGCACTTTCATTTGATTATTAGAATCATTGAAAAGATGGGAAATCACTATAGAGATAGTGACTCTCAAGAAACAACATTACATATCCATTAACTAAAGCTTATCCAACAAAGCAGATAATCGCCACTTAGAGAAGAAGAGTATAAGATACCAATGGCGATCGGCTTTTAGTGCAAGTGGGAGATTGAAAGTAATATGCACACAAGCCAATCATGTTTGATGATAAAGCATATACTTTGTAACAATCTTATTCATTTATTAATAAAAAGTATTAATTTATTAAAGGCTTTTAATTATCTACATGATGTCGCTTTTATAATATGTGATAAACCCATAGTTTTAAGCAATGCTTTTAGAATAATGATGATGATCATTCTAATGAGATCTAAATTCTTATAAAGCTTAAAACTAAAATAGTTCCCAATCATTGATTACTAAATTGGGGATTAGTGAATCCGGATAGATTGGTACATACGTTGCTTGCTCATTGGATGAGGATGATTGATCTCATGATCATTTGTGTGGAGACACTAAAGCAAGTATGTAGGTGCTTATTAGAGAATAAGTTCAATCGAACGTGGCTCGCTAAGGAATACCTAATGGAGTTTTATTTGCTCACAATAGGAATTCTCAGTAGTGATAGTAGTACAAGTAATCCTTGGACTTGAGATCATCATAGTATCTTGTGTATGATGAGTTATACTTTGACTTATTCCTTAAGACCCTTAGGGTATATCAAAGGGTATGCTTGGGTATAATAAGTTGTATATGGAGATAATGTATGATCAATAAAGAATCTACCACTTAATAAAAAAAGAAGAGAAATGTCCTATGTGATTCGATAAAATGACAACCCAAAGAGTCCTTGGTTAAGGCGTAATGAAATTAGAAAGGAGTTTCTAATTTGCATTATTTGAGTCAGTGCATTTAAGGATCGAAATACATATAATTAAATAAAATAAGACTTGACAAAGAATTCCATGTCTTATATTTAATTGGGACATCAGATGGTGGAAGGATTGAATTGTACGGTAACTATTTACTCAAAGGTTCTTTTATGATTAATGTTGAAATCTATATTATCCGGAAAGTCGCTGATAGCTAGGGAGGCTTATCCCTATCAGAGAATAAATATTATTTATTTAAATAAATTAATTGTTTAATTTATTTATTTAAATAAGATTAGAATTGTTCTAATTAATTTATTCACAACCGATTTAATATGGAGAACCTAAAGGGTCACACCATAAAAGGAAGAATAATTATTTAAGAAGTTAATGGCATAATCGTAATAATATAGTTATGTATATTTAATTTAATCTATGGTGATAGAATAAATTAAATAGCTTAATATTTATTATTTAATATTTTAGAAATATTAAATATAAATTAATAAAAGGAGTCTTATTAATATTATTACAATTATTATTATTTTAATTTCTAAAAGAGTTTAGGAATTAATTTAATATAAGTACTCTCATTTATTCCTAATAGATTAGGAGGAAAATTAGTTAAAGGAGTTTAATTAATTATCCCTAATAAGATTAGGAGCTTAATTAATTAAAAGAATTTAATTAATTAAATAAATCCCAATTCCTTAATTGTTAAGGTGGGTTGCCCACATCTATAAATAAGAGGAGTCTTATTATGGGTGAAGGGGTTGTTAACTTTTACAACTACGTAATTATTCCAATTAGTTGGAGAGTACGCCTTTTTTCTATAGTAGATAGAAAACTAGGGTTTGAGCCAATACCCCTTCTTCTTGAAAATTCTTTTTTCCTTGGTGGATCACCTCTGAGGCCCAAACACACGGGTGGCTAACGCCGATCAAAGGAAGGAACCAAACCCGGTGGATTCAAGTTGAACGCAAAAGGATTGGAGGTGAACTTGTACCGAGGAAGCTCGATCTTCAAGGGTATGATTTTATTCTTTATCTTTTCGCTTAATTAATAATTATGCATAAAGGGTGATCCGGTATATGGTTTGTAAAAATTTTAAACTCTTATTTTTAAACGCTTCAGCATTATTTTTGCAATTTTGATTGCACATGAATATTATAAACCTAACAATCTAACTACAAAAAGCTACATTATTTTCGATGGATGGAGGGTTCCTCAACTTTTGAAGAGGAATTGGATAGCGTTGACCCGAACAAAGTCAAATGAAAGATCAGTAAATCAAGTTACCGACCGGGAGGTAACCGAGAATTTTTATATTTATATGTTTTACTAGTTTAATTAGTGTTGTTAGTTCATCAAAAATTTAGGAGTTAATTTTCTTATTAAGTTCTCTTATAATCTAATCCATGTTGTCTCTCTTCATTGCAGGTATTGGAGGTTTAATGGATAGGAAAATGATCGTCATATTGCCAACGCCACCATCACCACAAGCTTAAATGATTACAGGGAAGTCCTCGTCCACTTCATGCTTTATTTTACAATGAGGACATTGTAATTGTTAAGTTTGGGGGAGTTAATTAGTTTAGTTTTGCATGTTTAATGTAGTTTTTTTAGTTTTGCATAAGTTTTCATGTTTGTTTAGTTTAGGATTATTATATGTTTGCATTCATGTAGTGTAAGTGCATAATAGTTTGCATAGTAGAGTAGTTGTAAATAGTTTTTATTTATGTCTATAAAAAAATCAAAAATATTAGTTAGTTACTATGTTCATTTGCATGAATCCAGTTGTTAGATAGTTTAAGTTTATTTTGGCCAATTATGAAATTGGAATTGAGTACACAAGTATAGTTCTAATTATTAGAGCTTTGACGTGACTTTTTTGTTATGAATTGGATCTTTTCCTGTTTAAAACTGGTATAATCAAGGTTAGCACGTTAGAGACAACTTTGTTGACTGATTAAGTTTAAATTGATACATAATTGACTTCTTAAGGATAATACTAGTTTGAATGAATGAAAGACATGAAAAGGTGGAGATGACTAAATTTAGACAAAAACTTAAGTTTAGGGGGGAATTGGGATATATATAAGCTTCAAAAAGAAAAAAAAATGAAAAATAAAATAAAATAAATGATGAAAAAAATACCGTGACTTGTCTTGTTTCGAGGCCTTTGTTACTTGAGTAAGTACGCCCGAGAGAGTGTCTTTACACCTAGCGCCCTAGGGTCTTTATGGTCTGGGAGTCGTTGGTCAAAAGCTTGCTAAAGGGTAGCATTGTTAGCCTAATGAAATGAGACATTGCACAGTCATGGTAAAGAAAAAAAAACAAACAAAAATAATAAGACAGGAAAAGAGAAAAAAGCCCCCGTAATGCAAAGTAAAGCATAAGTATCTCGGATTGGACTCTTGAATTTGGTGGATGTTTGACATTAGTTGGATTTATCTTGTTTGTGAATTTTGTGAGTTTTCATTGTATGATGCCTTTTAAGAGATCTATTATGTGTTGTATTTAGCATTATATCACTTAGCATGGATGTTAAGCACACACGCACTATATATCGATAATAACGGTTTAAGATTTGATGATTGATTGAGAAATTACTGATGAGTTTTGATATGATGTACTATCATGTTTACTTGATTTCGCTTAGTTCGGTTGAATAGACTTGTTTCTGTCATTACTGCTGGATTCGTAGGCATGTAGATTAGTTGCATTGCATAGCATTGTTGTTTTGTATTTTTGCTTAAGGACAAACAAAGGTTTAAGTTTGGGGGTATTTGATAAGTAGGTTTATACCTACTTAACCGGTATCTGTTACTTGAATTAGTTGCTTAATCTCATGTTTCTTAGTTACTTTACATGCATTTTGTGTTCGTTTTGTAGATTATATGCTTGGGAGCTGAAATTGCAAAGAAAAGCAATCTGGACATCATTTAGGCTTTCATGTTTATTTCATGTTCTTGTCTTGAAACATGGATTATATTGTAGAGCTTCTTCTTAGCTTTTCGGAACATCTTGAATCATTCCAATCGAAGTTCGGATGCAAGAGTTATGATCTTTGTACCAACGGAGGTTGAATTTCACTGTTTTGGGTGGCCATTTGCATAGCAGTCACTTCCAGCTCACTTTCGACCTTCATCTGTTCATTATTTCTCAATTCTTAAAGAATGAAAGTTGTAGAGCTTGTAGATATCTTCAATTTGATAGGTATCAAGCCTCATAAATCTTCCCGAATCAAAAGTTATTGATGTTTTACTAGAGAACACTGTAACAAAAAAGGATACCCACTAGGGCGGGCTTTTACTAAGGAAAACCCCCGTCGGGGTGGGGGTACCAACTGTAAAATAGTGCCATAGCCAGCCGGGGCGGGCTTTTTGTGAAGGAAACCCACGCCGGGGCGGGGGTACGGGCCAGAACACGTTTTTTTATGCGTTTTGGATCTAATTTTGATACCTTTTTGACTCCAAATTGGATTGGGATTGCTCCTAAGCTAAAAATTAAACTTGTAACCTATAAATACATGATGGGAGGCATAAAAGAGATTAGATTAGAGAGTATTCTAGGAGATTAGATTATAGTAGATTAGGACCAAAACTCTAGTTCTTATGAGATTTGGAGATTGAAACAACTTGGAGACCATTGAAGATTCAAAGTAGGAGCAAGAAGAGAGCATCAAATCTACAGACAATAGATTCTATCTTCTCTCTTCTTCTTCTATCTTTGTCTTTTATTGTTTATTCAATTATGGATTATTAGTTTTAATTCAATAATCATGAACTAATTCTTTGTTTAAGATTACAATGGATCTTTTGTGTAGTTTATTTTAATATGCTTCGCTATCAATTATTATGTTCTATTGTGAGGATTATCTATTATGATTTGGAATTAATTGTTTAATTGATTGGCCATCAATTCTGTGTGATAATCTATATGAACTCGAGAGATGAAGTATTGATTTAGATCTTATCATGATAGAATGTGTTTGTGATTTTTGCATAGATGAAATTCATGATTCATGTTTAGGATAGAAATATGTTTTTACGCCATATGTAATCTTATAGAGAACTTGTGCTTTAAATCCTTTTTAATTGTAATTCACATAGAGATATAGTGGATTAGTTAATTAGGGTGTCTTGTTAATTCTATCATCTGTGAATTTAAGTGAGTGTGGGTATTATGCATCGAGAGGTGGTTTTATCTGTTTTAGTGTTCTTAATTAACAATTCAGGATAGAGAATAATTAATGAGAAGTGTGTTAACTTAAATGAAATAATAAGTGAAGTTGTGGTCTTAAATCTCCATAATTTGATTTTTAATTAGTGGTAATTAGAATTAGTTTAATTAAATAATTTAATTCATAATCTTAAATTGATTGTTTAAATAAAATCAGTTTGGTTAAGAGTTAGTATTTGGTAATTTGTATTAATAATTTATCGTGGGATCGATGCTCTACTTTCACTTTATTATTTGTTGACCACGTATACTTGCGTGTTGTGCGTACTTAGATTTTACCCAACGAACCCCGACACGAAAAGGTAAAAATTTCACAAGAAAAATTATACTTCGTGAATAGTATCGTATTCATGAATAGTGACGTATTTGTGAATAGTGTCGTATACGTGAATATTAACCTCGACATAAAAAGGTATAAATTTCATAATAAAATTCATACCAATATTTCGGCATAATGATATTGACATCATTTACGAAGAAAATAACGTCTCTTACCTCAAAAGAACAATACTTCTAACTGGAATATCGGATATAATGCTTAAGAAAACTTGCCCGCTTTTATCAACTCTCAAAGTATCTAAATACTCACAAAATATCGCTCGATATTATAGAGAGAGAAAATTTCTGATTCTGGTGTAATTTTCAATTCTAACCTATGCACCCTATTTATAATAAAATGCTAGAACGCCAAAGCAGACTTAACCTACTATATGATGTCTTTACCTACTGCTATTCACGCACACCACCATTTAAAAAATTTCTCAGCACATCAAAAAGGACAAGAGTGAGGCCCACCCATTCTAGAAAATTTCCAAAATTGTTTTAAATTTAAATAATATTCAGAAACTTCAATAATTCATAATAAATAGCCCTTTATCAGAACAATACGAATTTTATGTCCATTTAATAGGAAATTTAATTCTCTACAACTTTGTAGAAGAAAGTTTTTCCAAATTCCAAATAGAAAATGACCGAAATCCACATACGGATGATTTTTAATACCTCCATTCCGAAAAAATACTGATAAAACACCTCAGCATTAATTCCTTCATTTATATCCACATAAAATAAATATTTTCTTATCATATAAATCAATAATTAATTATTCACAAATAATATTACGTAATCATAATAATGACAACCGATCTTTCCCGGAAAGGGAGGCTTTCGATAAGGATTTTTCTTTACTACGCCGCAATGATTAGGTGACCAAACATCTTTCCTGACGTGAACTTCCTTAGACATTGCCAATAATGCTATCTAATAATATTATTCAAATAATGTGAATTATTGATCTAATAATGGGAAATATTGTGCAGTGACAATTATTGAAACAACAATAATATAAAATATCAACGTAGTAATTATTGAACCAATAAAATAAAATATTGAATAATAATTATTGTAACAATTATTGAGTAGTGCATTCTTACGTAAGAATCAATAATCCAAAAATAATGTGCAATACCGTGTGCTACTGTGCAACCACACGTATTACTGTACTTTAACCACCGGGTATTCCAACAAAGGTTAATGGTAACAACTACACCATTATTTGTAAAAACTCAATTTGATCGCTTTTCTTCATCCAATAGTTTTTCGTTATGGGGCCCTGAATGGTCACAGCCATCGTATAAATATTCCCCGACAACAAGAATATTCCATGACCAAACGAATATTCCCCGATAACAATGAATATTTTATAACCACTTGCTTATTTTACAAAATTTTCATATTTCACCCATAACCAAAGAATTATATCAAATTAACACCTTATTATTCAAAATAATAATTAGAGGAAATTCAATTTTATTTATAAAAAGTTGGGGTCTTACATCTCTTACCTTAAAAAGAGAGTACTTCTATCTGGTAGGGCGGTGATATTCTTGAAGAAAACTTATACTATTTTCTACGCTCAAAGCTTCGCTAAACTCTAAAGAAATATGCCTACTATTATAGAAGAAGAATTCTCTGATTCTGGTGTGATCTTCAATTCTAAACTAAGCATCTTATTTATAGGAGAATGGAAAGATACTATTTAGAAATAATCACGGACGCACAAAGTCAAGTAAATTCGATTTAATTCACGAGCGTCGAATCTAAATTCACATGATTTACTATGCAAGCATTATGTATAATAAAATATAATATATTTTATTTTTCATAAAAAAAAACTTAAATTATATATATATATATATATATATATATATATATATATATATCTCCTCCACTTCACCACTCTCTCCCCCAATCCCTTTTCCCTAACTAACTAATATATATATATATATATATAAAATATAAAACAAAATTAGATAATATTTTACCGAAGCAGTTTTGAAAAATGGTAAAGTGGGGGTCCAAATAATAAGCCAAATTTACAACAAATACTTCACAAAAATCCCCTCAATATTTTTAACAACATTCATTCATCAATAATATAACTTGCAATATTAACAACCAGATTATTCCCCATGAAAGAGGGGGCTTTCCGATAAGGATTTCTCTATATTGGCGCGTAATTAGGTGACCAAACCCTTTTCCTCGACAGAACTTTCTAGACATTGTCAATAATGCAAATAATAATATGAATAACTTATCATCTCAATTATTAATTTAATAATATAAAATATTGTGACAATAGTTGAATCAATAACGTGATATACTATGCAGCAATTACTGTGACAATAGTTGAATAAAACTGAGTGACTTCTCACGTAAGCATCAATAATCAATACTGTGACGCCCCTAAATTCAGACACTCGTATCTCGAATTTGGTTCGCCACGTGCTAATTCTAACATCACACTAAAATCATTAACAACGGAAATAATAGAATAATTTACATTGATATAATATAAATATTCGCGTCCCAAGGTTCCGTAACCATTACTACAACAATCCAGTGATTAAACTTAAACATAATTAATCATCCTTAGTACATCATAATACGCATATAAATAATAATACTAATACTCTTAAAGAACTAAGCTACTCTGTAGCCTTGCCCTTCCCCTTGTCCTTTCCCAAGGTACCGCCTTGCTCTGCCTTAACTGTAATGTTTTTAGGGAAGCAAGAATAAGCAACAAGTTTGCCCAGCAAGTAATATAGCAAAGAGAATGAACAGTTATAGCATTTGAATCTTCAAGGATATAACAGTAAATGGTAGTTCAAGGATATCAAGAAATATCAAAAGTGTTTGATAAATGTCACTAAAGATTGAAGGATATCAATAATATTTCAAGGTTTAATTACTTCGAGGTTCAATAAGAATGAACACTGAGCAGTCGTTAAAGACTATGAACTCTTACTAGAATTAACAGTATTATACTGCAATCCAAGATAAACGAGTACAACAGGTGATCAGCCTAAGGTACCCTACGTTATGCATAACATTTAATCATACTTGTGTATGCACGCTCGGTTCTCGAACAATATAAATTTCCACTTTTAAGTTGGTTGTTCATCTCAAGAGATTTTCAAGAGTCCACACCAAGTCAATTGGTCCGGATAGCTTTCTAACATATGATAATGGTCTAACCAATCAAAGGTTTAGATAACTTTTATAATGCACTTTAAGAACAATAAGTCTAATGCTCGCAATAATGTCAAAGTAATTGATTTTCGTATAGTAATAGTCATTTTCTCAATATAAGTATATCAATAATTCGGATTCATACAATATACAATGTAGGAATTTAGATAACTTGTATTCAATATGTGAATCAATGGAAGTTAGAGAACTCGCACAAATCCAAAGTTGTGAGAGATAGGAGACTTGCCTTTAGCGTTGATTACCACTTAAAGAGTAATATCACTTCAATGAACTACGTTATCCTATATATATATATATATATATATATATATGTATATGTATTCATTAGTCATATATACTTGATATGTATTTTCACATACTTCCATCACACATATCTAAATTCATGTAGGCTACACACATTCAAACTCATAGATGAGTAACTCACATTGATTTTACCTTTAAAGTCTTTTATACCATATGCTCATCCTTTGTATTTTCAAAATATCTCTTAATCTACATATTTTTAAGTTGTTTCACATATTAAAGAACCTTTAAGCTAGTTTTGACCCTTTATTAAAGTTATTCATATAAAAGAGTTCATTACATAAATCAACTAGCCATAGTATTCATTATACTACATAATATTGTCAAACAACTTCTTTCTACACATGCTTGCATAATTTATCACAATGTTTAACTAGATGCGTGAACATGTCAGATATCTCTAGAGGCATATGCATCCTATTCTAATTGTTCCTAAGTTCACAATATAATTCATAGAGTTTGACATCTCAATTTGTTTTCAATCACTAAGATGTCATGACTATCAATCTATACATGCAAGGTACATTGAGTCCACACTTCATATGTATTTATCAAACCAATTAAGCTATAAACATATGCTCACAAGGCTAGATTCAAAAAAGGCGTAAGGTTTTATAAACATGTTTTTCGCCTTTTAACTTTTCTTTAAAAGATTATGATTCAATTCCAAATCTACTAAACACCTTGTAAAATACATTGATATATGTTTAGGGAGTATGTATGTTCTTGAAATGAAGTGGAGTGTAAGACTTCTTGCATCAAATAAGTAAAAAATCTCATTTCATGTTATAAAGACTTTCACGGGCCAGTAGATTTGCCTCTACGTAACCCTCACGGGGAGGGCGGTGTCCCTAACTAAAACACGAAAGCAGTGTCCCCGTTACTGCCTGCTCGATTTTTTTGAGAAATTTTCGATGCAATTCTCATCTAAGCAACAATGTAATCATGTATAATTGTTATAAACTTGTTAAATAACCTTCCTAGCATGCTTCTAACATTCCCACACATACAAACAATAAATTTCAAAGATCAATTCAAGGTTTTTGGCCATTTTTCCAAAGTTTAACACATATAGCAATTTTCTTCCTTACGAATTCGTTACTAGATCATTTTACTTAGTTTAACTTTCATTGGATTCATTTTTGACTACATTAACAATATCTAGCATCAATTGATACATTCTAGCAAGTTTCAACTATAAACATTTTAACTCAACAAGTGTTTTTCTAAGAACTTTGCAAGGCTTGAGTGTATGAACATTTAGAGGAGTTTACCTTTTACTCAAGTTGAATTGCTACCCTAGCTTCAATTTGCAGATTATATAAGCTCTCAATACTCACACTCCTACTAGAAATCTCGGAGAATTTAGCAACATGCTTATGAATGAGAAGGGCTCTATTTATAAGCAAGCTTGTGACCAATTTGATTTTTGTGCAATGCATCAAACCATTGGAATGGAGAAGAAGCTAATGGTTATGAAGGATTTGGTAGAAGAGTACAATTTAGCCCTCCCTTCTTCATGATTTGCTAGCTATGGAGTTGGTGTTGGAGGGACTAGGCCAATGGCCTATAACGTGAGAAAAGATGAAGTGACTCTCATTTTGGGACACTAGCAATTCTCAGCACATTAGTAGTACACTAAGGTTTATTTTATACTTTGTTCACACTTGAGCATACATATACACCCACTCATATACTACACATAAAATCATATAATCCATGTACATTGATTTATTTCAAATAATAATTATTCTAGACTAGGATATAATTTAATTGTGTACCAATGCTACTTATTATTAATTTATTTATTTAATCAAGTTACTTTCTCTCGTAGGTTTAAAATACCCATTTAATTAATCCTACACACATCAATATGTCACATAAGACTTTTTATACAACTTGGTCAATTACCTAAGTCAAGCTTACTTTTATCACATAGTGTTATATAATAATTATTTTCATTACAATGTCACCCCTCACTTTATATTAAATGAAAAACCTTATTATATATGATTTCTCTTCACACACTACTATTTATGAAAATTAACGAATAACAAATAAATCAACCTCATTATGAAATTATTTACTTATTAGTAATACTAATTAATTCCATCATTAGTTAAATTAGTATTTTCTCAATTCATCATCTTGCCACACTAGGCATAACTCCACAAGTTTAAACAAAGCTTCTCATCGCTTTTGCTTCATTGCTTAATTATCACTTAGCTTAATCAATTAAAATGCTCATCACAACACATGTCGATGATATATATATATATATATATATATATATATTTATATTCAAATAAATATGCAAACAAATCTCTATTCTCAATATTATAATTTATTAAAATTCGCGGGTATTACAAATACAGTGTGCTACTATGCAACCACGCGTATTACTGTACTTTTATCATTGGGTATTTTAACAGTTAACGGTAAAACTTTTGCCCTTACTTTTATAAAAAGATATGTTGGGAGAATGCATATTATGATTTGATGTTTTAATGTATATGCTCATGATTATTTGTAAAGTCCTTCAAGTAAGATATGTACAAGGACTTAGTGATAGATCAAATATGTTAGGTTGATCTTGAGATGTAATAGATAGGCTTCGAAGAAATCGGAGTGTATAAATCTGACCAACATTGCAGAAGTCAAGGCAGAAACGTAGAGCTTCAAGGATCGTAGTGTGCCTGCCTTGAAGGGCCTCTTCGAAAATCGTAGAGTGGTCCCAACGTTTGCCGAGCCAACACAACGATCGTAGTGTGCTGAAGGAAACGTAGAGTTTATAAGTCAACGAACGTAGAGTGCTCTCGAAAACGTAGAGTTTACAACTCAAGCAAACAAAGATCGTAGTGTGCAGAGACTTAAGAGAAATCGTAGTGCTCTCGGTGATAAAGATCGAGACCGGGCACCAAGGAGACAAGTCACCATAATCAAATCGTAGAGTATCATCATCTTGTGTGTCGAAAAACGTCGAGCCTCATAATTTGTGTGGAGATAGGTTCCAACAAAAGAGGAATGGATTCTAAACACTTCTGTACTCACCAGTCCCAAAGTCATAAGAAATATCCTTAGTATGCAACAAAGAAGCGTATTGAAGAAGCTAAGGAAAGTACCATTGGTAAGGAGGGAAACACCTTTTCGTGTGTTAGGTGAGAAAGCAGTCTGCAGTGTCAGTGGGCCAGAATGCAGTTCAGAAGATGTGCAGAAATATCTCCATCAAAGAACAGAAAAGTCAAATGCATTTAATTCTTCAACGGATGGATCCAATGGATAGTTTTAAAGATCACATATATGCAAATCAAGCAGATGAGTGCAAAATAAGCAAGCATTGAACAAACAACGTGAACAACTCTCAAAGCTCAACTCTACGATCTGAGAAATTGCAAAGCTTTCTCAGCTACTCAGTTCTTTCCAACAAGTGCTTAAACAGCAACTGAGTAGCAACCATCAAGAACTCTACATCTATCAATCAACTGAAGAAGAGTACCAAGTCTGCTTTGGACTTGAAGAGTTCTAAGTAAATCGTTAGAGAGAACCAAGTCTGCTTGGACTTGAAGAGTTCAAGAGTTAACTAAGAAGTTCCTAGATCACCGGACTAGAAAGAATCATGTGATTTAGAAGTTGTAAAAGACATCCTTAGTGGATTTCTTACTCGTTGAGTAGAAGAATGGACTAGGAGCTTTAAGAAACCATGCAATAGATGAAATAAAATCTTCCCATTAAGGTTACAACATCCTAATAATAATACAATCCTGTCGAGTTAAACTAACCTTAAACATCAATGAATATAAAAAATAAGTCTTAAGTAACATCATTTCTAATTATCATCAGCATAACCACATAAATAACCAATCTTCATTACTTACTAAGCTTGCCCTTGCCTTTTACTAGTGGAAGGTTCGTCGCTTTTTCGTTTTTAATCGCAATATTATTATTACGTAAGAGTGAGCACGATTGCCCACAAGTATAACAATATAACAATGAATAATAACATGCGAGAGAAATAATAACTTCAAAATAAAAGCTCAACTTTTGAATCAAGAATGAATAACAAGAATCAAAAGATTTCGAGGGTCATAAGACCTTGAACTATGTCCTAGGTTATCAAGGGTTATACTTGAAACCTTTAACACCATAAGACTATGGACCTTTCTACTCGCATTTAGGGGGATCAACCTTAGTACCATACATCGCGTAACAATATCTTAACGCTAACGCATAAGTAAATCCTTTGCAGGGTTGTTCATCTCGGCTTGACATTCGAGTCCGCACTAAAGGAAGTTTGGTTTGATAATTCAATAAGGGTTCAAATTTAGAACGTTCATCAACTATGGACTAGTCAATCAATAAGGTTCACTAGTCTAACAAGGTTCAACAATAATGATATTCAAATTGAATAATAATCTCAAGAAGTATACAATAGAACAAATATTGTATAACAATTTCATATTTTGAAAGGATAATAAATCTTTAATATAACAATTCAAACTTGAATAATAGTAATGAGAATTTACTCAAGGTAAATAATAAACTTGAACAATGATAACAAGTAGGGTAGGAAACTTGCCTCGTATGTAGATTACACTTTAATTAAACTCGCTCTTTGATTTAAATCCTACATATCATTTCCATTCATAACTATAGTTAATTATAAAGTAACTAATCATCATAAGTTCATTCTCTTTGTCTAACTTTGATTATGACTATACTTAGTCAAATTATCACATTCATTGTCACATAAATTACACTTCACAAATAATAAGCTAATTATGTATTCAATAATTCAATCCACATGTAATTATGTTATTTATATGTTAAGTATTTATTTTAACATCTCATTATACTTATAACATATTTTTATGTTCATTACATTAAGTTACTATCACATTGTTAGACTTGAACATTTAAAAATAGTTCATTTCTCGAACATTTCTGAGAGAAGCCATAAGCACCACTTTTATACTAGGTCTTAGTCTCTTCTTGCATACATATGGCATGATTCATGGCTACATACACATGGCGGCAATGATGGTATGAAATAGGCGGGAATATAAGCAAATGCACAAGTAATATGCAACACAAGGCACGATTCTTAGTAAAATGGCGTCATGAAAAATCGCAGTAACATGCCAATTTCTATCAATTTCTTATTTTCTACTCGAATTTAGACATACCCACATGATATAATTCACACATAATCATTACCCAACATTTATAGAGTGACTTTAACCAATTTAAACACTTAATTACATAATTAAAGCATGCAATTTTAACTCTTCTTGATGTTCTTGAAGGTTTTGAAAAAAAACATGAAATTTAACACTACTGGATTCTTTATAACACCAATCCGCTCGCTTAAAGTTTGGTCTCTTCAGATCAACATGCATAATAAAATAAGAGTGTAAATTTTACAAAAACATTTATGTTTGACATACTAAAATCACGATATAAGCCCATATGGCCATAACCCAAACTCAGAATTTTTTGAAATAACAAGTCATCGTATAACGACATGTTTTATGATACTGATGATATGGTCTACATAATAAATATATAATCAAATACGATTTGATATGACATAACACATATACAACCCATAATCATTACTCCTTTCCCAATTACAGAGGTTTAAATCAAAAACTATGAAACTCATATTCATGAAAAACTTAACAACGAAAAATAGAAATTGGGAAGGAGGAGATTACCCAGTAGTAAAAGTGTATATTTGTAGGGGATGAATTCTTTCTCAACTCTTCTTCAAACACACACTCACAATCTCTCTTAAACAGATATAAATTTCTCTCTAAATTCCTCAAATACTTTCTAACTATATTTTAGACTTAGAAAAATGCAATAAAGAAGACGATGATATATTAAAGGAACTGACACAGATCGAGTGGTCATTAACCCAATAATGGGTAATCGCTTCCAACTCCCCATAGGCCTTGTTTGGCTAGCAAAATAGATTTAAAAACCATTTAATTTAATAAAACTTTATCATATAGTTTAATTAATGTCACACTCCTTCATAAAATAAATCAATATTTTATTTAATTTACTTTAAATAAAATATAATAATTTCTCATAAATTCACATAGTCACATAATTAAATTTCTCATTAATAAATAATGTCAAATTATTAACTCTCTAATTAATAATTAAATTAATTAAAATACCAATAGGCTTATTAAATATTTCTTTTAATACAATAAGCTCACATAATCACATACTTCGATAATAAAATTTCCACATTAATTTAATAAATGTAACATATATAATTAAATTAATCTACCACAATTGCATCAATTAATTATTTAATCTAATAATTAAATCATCAAAAATATTTATTTACTTCAATAAATATTAAAATTAAATTACAAAAATCTCGCTCATTACATCTTTCCCCTTAAAAGGATTCTCGTCCTCGTAATCACGACTCAATAAATTCAACCATTATATTCTCCCCCTCTTACAAAGATTCTGTCCCCGTAATCGCTTACATAATTAAGTAAATAAATGAGGGTAATTCTTCATCATATTCTCTTCGAGTTCCCACGTAGCTTCTTCAAATTGTTGGGTTCCTCCAAATTACCTTAATGTAAGGTATTACTTTATTTCGAGAACTTGTTTTTTTCTCGTTTACAATTTGAACAGAATTTCTTCAGAAGATAAGTCTTTTTCAAAATGTAGGGTTCGTATTCAATTACATGCTTGTAATCGGGTTTGTAGGTCGTAAAACGTAAACATGGAAGACGCGTTATGGACATTCTCGAGTGTGGAGGTAGGCTACCTCGCACGCAACTTCTCCGATTCTTCTCAAGACTTCAAATGGTCCAATGAATCTTGGGCTCAATTTCCTTTCTTTCCTAACCCCGATCTTTCCTTCCAAGGAGAGACCTTCAAGAAAACATAACTACCGATTCAAATTCGATATTTTTACGATGTGGATCAACAGATTTCTTCCGCTCATCTTGAGTCGCTACCAACCGTGTTTCGGATCACTTTGACTATTTCTCTGTTCATTGTACCAATTCTAGCCCCAAGAATTGCCTTTCACCAACTTCATCCCAAAGAAAGTGGAGTTCTACACTTTCTCGCCATAATAACGCTCATAAGGCGGATGCCAATACTAGCGTGGTAACTGTTGTTGTTGTTTTAAACTCTACTAACTCTGTAGGTGATCATCCCAATTTCCTTTAAAGTCCATCACACAAGCTCTTAGCATATCTTCTAATGTTTGAATCGCTCTTTCGCTTCGTCTGTCTGCTGCTTGAGGGTGGTATGTCAGACTCATTCGCAATTGCGCACCCATGCATTCCTCAAGACGCTTTCCGTAAATTCGATGTGAAGCGCGGATCTCTATCGAAACAATTGACACCGAACTCCGTGCCTCAAAAACAATCTCTTTTACGTATAACCTCGCCAACCGATCTAAGTTGAATCTGATTTTGATCGAAAGGAAGTGTGCGGATTTCGTCACCATTAACGATAACCCATACTGCGTCAGAAGCCTTTCTCGAAGTCGCCTAAGGCCAACCACGAAGTCCATTGTAATATGTTCCCATTTCCATTCGGGATCTCTAATGGTTGTAGCAATCCACTCGGTCTCCGATGTTCGCGCTTTCACTTTCGATGATGTGTCGACACTTGGCAACACATTCTCGCAACATCACGCTTTAAAATTCGGCCACCGTAAATGTTGTCAAAGATCTTGGTACATTTTGGTACTACCAGGTGAATCGAATATCGTGAACTATGAGCCTCGCTCAAAATATCTTCCTTAATCTCTTGTATCAAGCAGAACCCAAATTCTACTCTCAAATCTCAAATTCCTTCCTTATCCATCTTAAATCTCGCCTCGCCTTCCTTCAGATATATCTTCTTTGTCACCTTTTTACATTCTTCGTCCCAAGTCGAGCCTCCTTTACTTTATCTAAGAGAGTTGTACCAGATTGCATCCTCAAAATAGCTTCTCATCAATCTCCATAGGATACTTCACTTCCAACTCTAGTTTCTCCATTTCTGCAAATTAGCTCCTCCCGAGCAAATAACATCATCAATTTCTCACGACCCTTTCTCTACTTAAGGCGCCTAAGAACCACATTTGCTTTTACCCGATGGTATAAAATCTCACAATCGTAATCCTTAATTAATTCCAACCATCTTCTTTGACGATATTCAAATCCTTCACATGTAAAAATATATTTCGCACTTTGTGGTCCGTATATATTTCACACTTCTCCCCGTAGAGATAGTGCCTCCAAATTTTCAAAGCAAAAACAACTCGCAGCCTAACTCCAAGTCGTGGGTCTGATATCCCTTCTCGTAATCCTTCAATTGTCGTGATGCATACGCAATGACTTTTTGCATTTTGCATCAAGACACGCCCAAGTCCTTTATGCGACGCATCACTATAAACAACAAAATTTCCTCAGATCATCCTAAGAGATAACATAGGGCCGACTCAACCTCTTCTTCAATTCTTGAAAACTTTCACACTTTATCCGTCCAAACAAATTTCACAAATTTTTTTTCGAGTTAAATTCAAGTAATGAGTTGCGATCTTGGAAAAGTCTTGTATGAACCTTCTATAATATCCCGCCAATCCAAGAAAACTTCAGACTTCCGACGATGCGCCCTCTACCGATCCCAGCTTAATTACTTACGCTTTCGACTTTTGATGGATCTACCAAAATTCCATTTTTATCGATCACGCGCCCCAAGAAATTGCACTCGCTCAATCCAAAATTCGCATTTTTCAAAAACTTGGCATACAACTTTTCCCTTCTCAATACTTCCAATGTTAATCTCAAATGCTCTTCGTGTTCTTCTTTGGTTTTCGAATAGACCAAAAAATGTCATCTATAAATACCACTACTGAACTTGTCCAAAAACGGCTTGAACACACCATTCATTAGTCCCATAAATGTCGCAGGAGCATTCGTAAGACCAAACGACATTACTAAAAATTCAGAGTGACCATATCGCTGCTCTAACGCAACGCCTTCTTGACATCCTCTCGCCTCACCTTCGTTGATGATAACCGCTTCTCAAGTCTATCTTGGAAAAGTATCTCGCCCTTCAATTGATCAAACAGTCATCGATCCTTAGTAATGGATATCTGTTCTTAATCGTGACCTTATTCAGCTTCTCTATAGTCAATGCAGAGCCGCATCGATCCGTCCTTCTTTTTCACAAATAACACCGGCGCCCCCCCCGCGATACGCTTCTATTGAATGTACTTCTTGTCCAATAATTTTGTAGTTGTACCATTAGTTCTTTCATCTCTCTCGGTGCCATTCGGTATGGTGCCTTCGATATTAGAGCGGCCCCGCGCCAAAATCGATCACGAAATCTACCTCTATCCGGTGGAAGTCCCGGCAAATCGTCTCGAAATACGTCGAAGTCCTCACACAATCGTATTTCTTCTACCTTCTGATTCTCTTTCGATCGTCGACTATGTAAGCTAAGTATCCTACACACCTTGTTTTAATAACTTCCCGCCCTCGCATCATCGCCGACATAACTCGCTTGTTTCAGGCGACTTGCTACTATAAAAAACACAACCTTTGACGGGAGTCATAAGGTTAATACGCTTTTTTGGCAATCAATTACATGTTTCCAGTAATTGAATAACCAATCCATTCCCAATATAACGCCAAATTCCCCAAGTCGAATAGGATAAGATCTACGCTCATGATATTACCCTTAATATCCACTCTACGCTTCTTATACACGCATTTAATGTGGATTATTTCTCTATTCGCAATTTCTATGTTCATGGGTAATCCAATTCATCCTTAGGCAAATCTAAATTCTTAGCAAAGTCATCCTGATATAAAGGAACAAGTAGCACCTTAATCAAATAAAACATAAGCATTAATTTTATTGATCTAATGATACCGACACCACATCACGAGATCGAATCGCATCTTCGCACCATCATATTGAAAGTCCCGCGGTTGGTTCGGTTTATTATTATGGTGGTCCGGTGATAGTTAAGGCATTTCCACCGTTGTTTCCTTGCTTTCCTCCTCGATCCTCGACCCTCCCGATCCCTTCTTAGGATAGTCTCTTGCAGATGGTCCTTCAACCACAAGTAAAAGCAGCACCCTTCTTCGGTTAGATGCTTAGGTGCTATGTGGCCTTCCCGACCACAATTGTAGCACACTCTTTTTTCTTTCATACAAACTCCCAAATGAGCTTTCCCAGTGCCGCATGCTTCGATTCTTTTCTTCTGACTACCTTGCTGATTTCCCGATGATGAGTTGTCATTCCACCTTTTCTTCTGATTAAAATTTCCACCTCCTGTGCCACTTCCACTAGCCTTGTTATTTCCTTCACCTTCACTCTTCTTCTTCTTCTGATCTTGATTATACTTGGTCACCGTGATCGCTTCCACCTTCAAATGAGGATGGCCTTTTCCAAAGACTTCTAAAAATGTGTTTATCTCAAACATCGATACTTTACTATATACCCAAGGCTTTAGTCCTTGTTCAAATCTTCCCTTTTTTCTCTCGTCTGTGTACTTGATATGAGATGGCAAACTCGCTTAACTCGTCTAATCTAGCCGCATAATCAGTATGCATATTTCCTTCCTTCAATTCCGAAATTTGAACCTCCATCCGTTCTCGTTAAGTTGTCAGGAAGTACATCTCAAAAACATTTCTTTTAAATCTCTCCCAAACACCTTCACCTCCTCCACAAACTTTGTTTGCTTGCCACCAATAGCTAGCTTCGACTTCAAAGATAAACGTTGCAAAAGCGGTCTTCGTCTTCTAACCCTAGCAACGCCGAAAACCTTCTCCATTTCCATAACCCACGTTTGAGCCTCGATCGTTCATGGAACTTTAAATTCTCAAGCGGTCCCACCAAATCTTTAAACGTAGTATTTGGTGGAGCTTGAGGTTTTATTATTCATTGCCAACCAAGATAAGTTAACCAACTTCTAAACATCGGATTAGCATTAGCATTATTGTTGTTATTTGTTGACTCTTCCCGAGCTAGTCGACGACGTTTGTTGTTTCTTCTAGGCATATATTTCGTTAAGAATATTATATGCTTATTAAATCTCTATTAAATTCTCTAAATAGTTAAGACTTAACTCAACAATTTAATATATTCATTTAACACATCATCTCAAACAACTTAATATATTTAATTCAAACTAAAAGTTTTACATCAAACGATAGCATAACCGCTATTTACATCCACCATCCTCGAGATAAAGAATCCACAGATTTAAATATTAAAATATTCCTTCGCTCATAAACATATCCGAATTTACATATAAAAACTAACTAAGTCTTTCACATAATTAAACAGATTATATCACTTTCATCAAGGTGTCAATAGCCTTGCCACGCCCTCTTCCATGATACGAGACATCGTCCCGCGATCCAAAGATGTATGATGGAAGTCCTTCGAATCGGATGGGGTACCTCAAAACTCGATCCTGGCCTCATCCATCGATGATTAAGTGTAGAGTATGTCTCTCCAAGCTTTGCCTTCTTTTCACGCCATCCTCTTCTTCCGCAAGATCAAGACGACGTGACTCTCTTACCCAAATTTCTCCTCCTCTCGCTATGGCAAGCCTCTCCGAACTCTCTTTCGATCCTTCTTTCAACTTTTCTATCTCTCGCGGTCTTATCTTCTGGTTCAACCTTTCTCATGGACCAAATCCCATTCTACATTTCCCAACCGTGAGTGAAGAGTCGAAATCTCCTCTCCTTCGCTTTCAGAGTAATCAATAATAATAGCTCGCTCAATCAGATCCTCGACTCATCTCAGAACTCCATGTTACGGTCAGATAATGTGTCGTATATCTCAAAGATCGATGGAATGTCAGTGAAACTCCTCTTCCTCTTCCTCATCAAATTCCTCCTCGATCCTCCTCGATCATCCTCAGTTCATGCTCCCGACCAACAATGGTGATCAATGGAGATGACTCCTCTCGCACTAATCTGCTTCCCCAACGACATGAATGTCTCGTGGGCTCCTCCTCTCTCAGTTGACTCAGGTACTTGGGGTTCCTCCTCCCGCTTCGACTAGTTCCTCCAACGCCGACATCCCGACAACAAAATTTTGAGTTTTAGTTACTAAGTCATACTAGTGAGCACATAATTTAACACATAAGCACATAAAGTCTTTTATATCTCTTCAATGAATTACAAAATTCATTTCCTAGAACTCGATAAGAGTTTTCCATCACTATGTTCTTTCTATAAGGCTACTACCTAAGGTTGTTCCCCACCTAAGGTTCATAACCTACATTTTTGATACTAACTTGTGACACCCCCAAATCCGTACTTCAATTCCACACAGATTTGGTGTTCATCAGATAAATATCATCTATCTATCTACCCATAATAAATGCAAACCATGCAATAGATAGAAATAAAATCTTCCCTTAAGGGTTACAACATCCAAATAATAATACAATCCCAAAGTAAACTAACCTTAAACATCTCATATGGAAATATAAAAAATAAGTCTTAAGTAACATCAATTCTAATTACATCATAATATAAAAAATCAATCTTCATTACTTGCTAAGCTTGCCCTTTCCTTTACTAGTGGAAGGTTCGTCCTTTTTTCGTTTCTTAATCGCAATGTTATTATTACGCAAGAGTGAGCACGATTGCCCACAAGTATAATAATATAACAATGAATAATAACATGCGAGAGAAATAATAACTTCAAATAAAAGCTCAACTTTTGAATCAAGAATGAATAACAAGAATCAAAAGATTTCGAGGGTCATAAGACCTTGAACTATGTCCTAGGTTATCAAGGGTTATACTTGAAACCTTTAATGTACCATAAGACTATGGACCTTTCTACTCGTATTTAGGGGGATCAACCCTTAGTACCATATCAGCAAGCACAATATCTTAACGCTAACGCATAAGTAAATCCTTTAGGGTTGTTCATCTCGCTTTGACATTCGAGTCCGCACTAAAGGAAGTTTGGTTTGATAATTCAATAAGGGTTCTAAAATTTAGAACGTTCATCAACTATGGACTAGTCAATCAATAAGGTTCACTAGTCTAACAAGGTTCAACAATAATGATATTCAAATTGAATAATAATCTCAAGAAGTATACAATAGAACAAATATTGTATAACAATTTCATACTTTGAAAGGATAATAAATCTTTAATATAACAATTCAAACTTGAATAATAGTAATGAGAATTTACTCAAGGTAAATAATAAACTTGAACAATGATAACAAGTAGGGTAGGAAACTTGCCTCGTATGTAGATTACACTTTAATTAAACTCGCTCTTTGATTTTAAATCCTACATATCATTTCCATTCACAACTATAGTTAATTATAAAGTAACTAGTCATCATAAGTTCATTCTCTTTATCTAACTTTGATTATGACTATACTTAGTCAAATTATCACATTCATTGTCACATAAATTACACTTCACAATTAATAAGCTAATTATGCAATCAATAATTCAATCCACATGTAATTATGTTATTTACATGTTAAGTATTTATTTTAACATCTCATTATACTTATAACATATTTTTATGTTCATTACATTAAGTTACTATCACATTGTTAGACTTGAACATTTAAAAATAGTTCATTTCTAACATTTCGAGAGTGGCATACTACTTCACTTTTTATACTAGGTCTTGGCATGCTACGGACACTGCCATATGCTTGTGCCATATTATGGCTGACATATGCATAATGACAAGGAAATAAATGAATAGTAAGGCAGGCAAAAGACAATGGCATGTATGACATCATTAGTAAAATGGCAAATGGCGATCAAAAATCGCAGAACATGCCAATTTCTTTTCTTATTTTCTACTCGAATTTAGACATACCCACATGATATAATTCACACATAATCATTACCCAACATTTATAGAGTGACTTTAACCAATTTAAACACTTAATTACAAAATTATTAAAGCATGCAATTTTCACTATTCTTGATGTTCTTGAAGGTTTTGAAAACAAAACATGAAATTTAATACTACTTGGATTCGTTATAACACCAATCCGCTCGCTTTAAAGTTTGGTCTCTTCAGATCAACATGCATAATAAAATAAGAGTGTAAATTTTACAAAAACATTTATGTTTGACATATTAAAATCACGTATAAGGCCATATGGCCATAACCCAAACTCAGAAATTTTGAAATAACAAGTCATCGTATAACTACATGTTTTATGATATCGATGATATGGTCACATAATAAATATATAATCAAATACGATTTGATATGACATAACACATATACAACCCATAATCATTACTCCTATCCCAATTACAGAGGTTTAAATCAAAACTATGAAACTCATATTCATGAAACTTAAACAACGAAAAATAGAAATTGGGAAGGAGGAGATTACCCAAGTATAAAGTATAGTATATTTGTAGGGGATGAATTCTTTCTCAACTCTTCTTCACACACACACTCACAATCTCTTAAATATATATAAATTTCTCTCTCGATTTCTCAAATACTTCTCTCGACTATATTTTAGACTTAGAAAAATGCAATAAAGAAGACGATGATGATATATTAAAGGAACTGACGACGACTGAGTGTGGTCAATTAACCCAATAATGGGTAACTACTTCCAACTCCCCATAGGGCCTTGTTTTGGCTAGCAAAATAGATTTAAAAACCATTTAATTTAATAAAAACTTTATCATATAGTTTAATTAATGTCACACTCCTTCATAAAATAAATCAATATTTTATTTAATTTACTTTAAATAAAATATAATAATTTCTCATAAATTCACATAGTCACATAATTAAATTTCTCATTAATAAATAATGTCAAATTATTAACTCTCTAATTAATAATTAAATTAATTAAAATACCATTAGGCTTATTAAATATTTCTTTTAATACAATAAGCTCACATAATTACATACTATGATAATAAAAAAATAATTCTCCACATTAATTTAATAAATGTAACATATAATTAAATTAATCTACCACAATTGCATCAATTAATTATTTAATCTAATAATTAAATCATCGAAAATATTTATTTACTTCAATAAATATTAAAATTAAATTACAAAAATCTCAGAAAAAAAAATAAATTAAAAAATGTCACTAGAAATGTCACTAAAAAAATGTCCCCTAGACTTATTGAAATTGAAAACCTGATGAACTATTATACCATTTTCTCTCTCATATTACTAGTATAATATTACCTCCAAGTTATTGTCGTTTAAGATTTTTACACATGGATTAAAAAAGTTATTTAATACTATCATTTAACAATTAAAATTTGTTTGAAATTTCATCACTACCTCTTTATGAGAAGTTAAAATTATTAATACAGCGAAGATAATTTCTTGGGACAATGAGAAAAGATAGGGGTGACATAGGAAAGTAAATAATTTATTCTCCTAGAAAGTTGTAAACAGAAAATAAATTGGAATAAATTTTTTCTTCTAAAACGATAATCTTTTATGAACGTTGTGAGTATGTTTTTTATTTAATGACTCTCTATAATTTTTCTCTATTCATTCTACTCCATCCGTCTCTTAATATAAGACTTTTTAGGGTTGTGCACAAGTATTAAGTAAATGATTGCATAGTATTAAATATAATATCAAATGTTAATATTGTACTTATATTGAAAAAAGATATTGTTATTTATTGGGCAAAAAATAGTGAGAGAACCAAAGTTATATTTAATACTTTGGATAATATTGTAAACTAAACAATTAATGATTACTTGGAATTCTAAAACGTCATATATTAAGTGACAAAAAAATTTCTCTAAAACGTCTTATATTAAGGGACGGAGGGAGTATCATTTAGTACTTATTGGGAATATGTGAATAATAAAAAATGATCTAGAAAACTACTAATTCGAAGAAATAATATCTCATAGAAAAGTAAATAAATATTTCAATTAATAAATAATTCAATATATATATGGAAAAAATATATGAACACAGTCGACTATGACGACGATTTTTTGGGCTATAGCGACAGTGTCACCCTTTGCCATGGCTATTCTGAAATATAACGACGGGTGAACCGTCGATATAACCGAAAAAAACTAAATACGCCATAGCTTATATATATAATACACAATCAGTTTAATATATATATATATATATATATATATATATATATATATATATATATATATATAATTAACGTCTTTGAAACTCATTAGAATATTTATTTTGGGAGAGGTGGAATATGAAATTGTAGTATTTAATAAAGTTAAATACATTATCGGTGTATATACAAATAATATTAAAATTATAATACATTAATAATGAAAAATAAACATAGATAGTAACAAAATTATTCGCTATTTTAATAATATCGTGATATTAAGGCAGTAATTTAAATTTGGCTTAAATATAAATTACTACCCAAAACTATAGGTCATATTCCACTTCGGTGATCCACCTTTCAATTTTGTCAATTAGATGATTAAATTATTAATTTTTTCTACTGCTGTCCAATTTCTCTTGCCACGTCAAAAATTGCTTATGTGGCCCTCTGAGTGGGGTCATGTCCAGCTGATGTGTGTTTAAAAAAAATAATATTTTTATTATTTTATTAATTTAAATTATTTAAACAAGGGTAAATTTGGAAAATCATTCAAGTTTAACCTCCCATCTTCCTCCTCCTTTCTCCTCTCCAGTTCTGATCCGATAAATGTTTAGCTCCGGCACATCCTCCTCCTCCGAATCCCTCGATTCCATTCACGACCACAAGTCCGGAGCTCGCTTAAAACCAACGGCTCATGGGACGCCCACCAAAGATCACTTGTATATATAAGTAGGAATGATGATGGTCCAGAATTTGATCGATCAATTAATTAAACATGCAAAGCTTTCTAATCTCCAGGCTTAAAAACATTAGAAGCAAACAAAGGTCATTATTAAAAATAAAAACTTATAGATTATACGGCAACCGAATGTTCTGTGAACCAAATATATGATGAGAGACATTCTCAATAAAGGCGGCAAGCACTCGTACATATATTACCAAAATAACAACTCAGATCTACAGTGCCTCATAGACTAAATTTCCAAAAAAATATAGAATCAGCCTGAGAAAAACTATGTCACCGATTTTAGTCATCCAATAGCTACCAATATCCAAATTAGGGAAAAAATAGCTATCAATTTCAGCCTTTTTTGCTAAATTAATTAAACCTGATAAATAAAAGGAAATTAATGTACATAATTAATAGAGAATACAACATACCCCATGGTGACTCTCTTCTCTCTGCTCCATCTCCTCTTGATTGTTGAGTTTTCTCGCCATGGTTAGTGTAATGATTGAGAAAATTTGTAATATAATTTAAATATTTATGGAATTAAAAAATATTTTAAATAATTTATTTATTGAGGAAAATAAATAATTGATAATTGTGGTGAATTAATTTAGTAATTAAATTGATTAATGTTAATTAAATTGAATAATGATAATTTTATTGAAGGATTTAATTTAAGAAAATAATTAAATTAAATCGATTACTTAATATTTAAGAAAATAATTAAATTAAATGAATTGTTTAATTTAAAGGAAATAAATAAATTAAATAAGGTGATGTGTCTAATTTATTAATTAAATTAGAGATATAATTATTTATTAATTATAAGGTATAGTTATAATAAGAATTTTATTATTATTATAAGTTATTTAAAATTAGCTAAACTAAAGTTATTTAATTAACTAAATTAATGGTGTGACATGAAAACTATATAATAAGAATAATATAAAAATAATTTAGTTTATGAAGTTATATGGTAGCCAAACAAGGCCTTGTGGCCTTTGGCTTATTCAACTGACGCAAACTTTTTATTTTTCTAACGAAAGAATACGTGGGTGAATGGCCAGTCTATATTATCTACGCATCTTATTTTCCTAAGGCTAGTGGTGAGTTGGGTGAGAAGAAGAATTACAGAGGGTGTGCAAGAGAGAAGAAAACACTGAGTTTTTGAGATTGGCAAGAGGAAGAAGGGAATTACTAAACCTAGTCACCATCCTTTGGTAAAGATACAATCAAAGTGAAGGTATAACTTACTTCAATTCTAATTTTTTGATAATTTTGTGGAATTGATACAAATACATGTATATATATGATCTATAATCTGTTAATCCTCGTTTGTGGGTGTTATTTGATGGAATAGGGTTGTAGTAGAAGGTTTTATTTATATCAGTGGTTATGTTGTGGGATATGGCTTAGAAAGTACAAATTCTCATGATCAATACTTGTTATAATCTGTAATTTATTGGTGGATTATGTTAGTATGTTAAGAAACGAAAGCGGCGTAGTTGGAATCGTGTTAATTGGTCAAGAAACGAATTCGTGGTGATCGAATTCGCTAATAGTGTAAAAATGATGAAATTTGAGAAAATTGGGATTTTGATCCTTCAAAATTGTATATATAGAGTGTTTATGTTGTTATTATGTGGTATTGCATGTTTATGGATGTTATTTCAGAGTTTTAGATGTTTAGGTTTGTGAAATTGTAGTGTTTTGGTTTGTTTTGGGTTTCAAATTAGTGTAGCGAATAAGCTATTGCGGTTTACAAAGGTGTGCTTGTGCCAATTGCTACTGCTACCACGATCGAGAAATAAGCCTTGTTCAAGGCCATTGGTTTTCTAGTCTAGCACCAAATAGCATTCTTTACGCCGGTGCAAAGGCAAGGATGTCATATGGTGTCTTGCGTCTCGAGCCCAGCGATGGGCTTCCTTTATTCGCAGTCATGTGTATCGGACATATATTAGTTTAGCATGTATGTTAATGATGTCGAGGCGTAACATAAACTACAATAACACGTTGTCATGCGTTGTAATACAAAGTGTAAAAGATTTTTAAGTGATTGTTGATTGAGTTGTATAATGAAACTAAAAGTGACATTTTCAAAAGTAGAGATAAACAATTAAGTTGTGTTGGCTCATAATTAGATTTCGGATTCGTTAAGTATG